>OY757267.1:42415-603713 GCA_963584085.1 Pyrausta aurata
AGTCAATTTAATATTCTTATTTAACTTATTTTTTTATTACTTATCAAAACCTATCAGTAGGGCAAGCACGAATATTTGGGTCGAAGAATTCGTTTCTTTAACGTAAACCATTTGTATAAGAATCGTGAGAGCGCATCTATCGGACGTAAAACGAACTAAATTTGGCAGCACAAATACCTAAAAAATCGTAATCGTAATGTTTATACTAGCTTTGCGAACACTTTTTTTTTTTTTTTTTTTTTAAGGTGGAAAAAATGCATTGAATTGCATACCCTCCGCTTGGCCGAACGGAGGGTTATGTGGGGCTCTCCTCTCCAGAAGGGAGAGGCCTACCCACTAAAATAACCACCAGTTCCTTCTCGCTGTGTGTGGTGAACTTGGTGTAGCCAGGCCTTCCCCAAACGTTCACCGCACACAGTTTTTGCTCGCGACGGCGAGCCCATCTCGGGCCATTTAACACCATTATATCAGGTCAACCTTGGCGACCTTACTCCACTTTTATTTTATAACTATGCTATGCCTGGGCTCAAAAGATGCCCAGGTGTATAAATAAATAAATAAACTTCTCTGAGTGTTAACAAAATAAACAATATAAAAAAAAAGGCTACGTATTTACACAAGCTGCCAGCTTGCAGGTGTAAATAGCCTGCTCGCTGGCATCAGATTCCTACTCTATGACTAGAATTGACTAGTTTGGAGCTGGCGAGCAAAAGCTCGTCGCCTCCGTCCGACTCGTTTCCGGCGTCTGGGGTCCGCGAGAGGATCATTTTCTCTCTCCCGTTCCGCCTCTTCCTTCTTGAGCAGGACGTCTTCACAGAACGTCCTGAACTGCCCCCATAAATCTTCATTGCCGACAATGACTTTGATGACTGTCGGTAAGGATAGGTCGCTCCCAATGTGCGTGACTAGAGTCGCCCTCTCCCCAGACCAAGCAGAACACTCTTCTAATGTGTGCTGCGCCGTATCAGCTTTGCGAACACTAACCTTTCCTTGACGTGTATAGTCGTGAGTGACGATAGCTGGCTATCGTAATCGTGTAGTAGACTCGTTACGCTTACGCTACCAATACTTCAAAGTTGGTGTTTGCGCTACTGTTGAATTCTACCTTCTAACATTGTAAAAACCTCTTCTCATATATAAATTCAATCAAAAATTTAAAACCGAACATTAGCGTCCATTCCAGCCATGCTTCTATTGACTTATGTACGTATGCGTTACAATAAGTTCGTTGTAAGTTGATATTTTTATACATTACCGAGGCATATTGCGGGCTTGTCGCTCGGCATTCTATGTTAGTCAAACCCTTGGCTTGTGGAAAAAAAAGGCACGGACATAAAAGGAGTTTGAAGACGTTGAAAATAAGTTCCATTAAGTCCGTCGTTCGGCACATACATTAAATAAATATTTGTAAATATTATCACGGGTGAAGTTGATTGCGTTTATAGACTAAATAAATCACAGTTGCAAAAATATTAGAGCTACTAAAAGAATAATGATTGTCCATTATCTACCTGTCATAGACCCTTTCAATAATGGGGGACAACTTGATTAATTTAGTCTGTAACGTAGGTAGTTTTTAATAATGTTATTACGTCACAAATTTCAGTGAACGCAGCGAATGTGAATGAGCGATTTTGATCTCAGTTTAATAATTTCCAGTATTTACAGCGCAGCGCGCTTTATTTATGTAATTATGTTTATTTGCTCACATACAGCAGAGTGAATGGTCCTAAATAGATACATTAAACAAAGTAACCAATCTAGATGTCCAGTTACTGTGTTGTGATATCTATTTATAGATGTTCTGGCCTTAAGAACCCACGTGGAGATCGCTTGCGTTGGTCCGTAAGAGCAGCGCCGTTCCGCGAGGCTGCAGGCGCCCCTGAGCGCCAAACAGTTTTATACTACTCGGGTTTTGGTTTGATTAGTCAATTTAGGTTGTCGTTTGTTTTATATACCATTTTATTTTACCATTGTTATATTTTTTAAATTTTATTTTGCGCTTCGATAGTCCAGTTTGTATTGGAGCGAGTGATATTAGGTAGAGTTTGTTATAATTATGTATTGAAATTGATTTGTACTCGATGTATTGAGTGAATAATGAATTTGAAATATGTAAGAGCTGCTGTAATGCGTTTGCGACGCAACGCCTGATGTTCAAATGTGTTACCAAAGATGGAAACAATCCATTCCAAGTAGCTTGTCCCACGTATTGTATTGATATTAAAGTGATCATGTTCCTTTATTTATAAATTTCATTAGTGAATGCGTTATATTATTTCTAGACACGGTTTCTAGTCAATGGTTCTTGTAAACAAAAATTGTAAATAATCGTATTGTAGGTATTTAAAAAGTATATAGACATAGTGTAGGTAAGTTGCTATAATTCGCACAATACTTTTTGGATACCGGTCATTAGGACTTCATTTTCTGTGACTTGTGATGTTATTATTTCTGCATTACGAAAACGTTATAATAACATTATGAGCTATGGAGTAATAGTCCAGGTGTTGATTTGTTATCATAATAATACTGTTAGCAGCCGTAAGTCTGCTGGAGTCAGTCCTCAGAACTCTCAGTTAAATGCCAAAAATATCGGATACCAACCGTTATAATTGCTTATCGCAAATTAAGTTACTTCTTGTATGTAAAGCTTTAGGTATTTTTTAAAAACAATTATGAACTCTTAAATTGGCTTATACTGTGTTTAAATTACTTCTAAATGGAAGGATGAAATCATGTGATATATGGATATATTTGAAAGCGCTAGTCAGCTGTGCCGCATACAAGCTTATACTCACCAATAAAATATTTTCAATTTTATTTTTGTTTGTTTTATTTCACTCATTGATTTATTTGTATAAACTGAAAATTAAATTAATTAAATTCAATTAAATACATTTTTATTTCGGACTTGATCCATAGATTGTTAGTAGTACACGAAATCTTAAAAACTAGATTTAGTTTATACTAATTAATCCTACTACTATTATAAAGGCGAAAGTTTGTAAGTATGGATGTATGGATGTTTGTTACTCTTTCACGTAAAAACTACTGAATGGATTTGAATGAAACTTTACCGCAATATAGCTTATACATCAGAATAACATATAGGCTACAATTTTTGAGGTTTCTAATGTGAGGTCGTAAAAAAACTCATTTTTTGCGCTACTAGACGGGACGAACCTGAAGTCCACGCGAACGTAGTCGCGGGTAAAAGCTAGTTTGAACATAAATAAATGATAGACGCACACTGTGTGCGCCTATACACCTTTGAGGGTGTGCAGGCGCACCCAGTGCCGTAGCAACGGTGAGTCCCACCTTTCAGCTAACGCGCTGAGGATGCAGTTTGGGCTGCCCCTAAGTCGACTTAAAAGCGACGCACAACGTTTTCTAATAATGGCGTGGAAACCATCTATTTGCGATTCGAAAAGAGTCTGAAGATATCTCTTCTTTAATTATTGTTTATAAGGAACCCTAAAAAGCTGATCCCAACTTTTCTTCTTCTTCTTTTATTTACTGACTGACAGATATATTTTAAATTTGGCGCGCTAAGCCATAGATGTTTTCAAATTTCAAATTAACCGTCATGTCATGCATGCATGTCATTAAGGTTGCGTACCACTTTTTGACCGCGGTCGCCAGCGTTGACAAACGCTCGTTTTCCCGTTCTACGTAGTCTGCGACCGGCCCGAGGGATGTGGTTTGTGGTAGTTTTTTGATATGCTAAGCAAGTGAAACAGGCTGCGTATTAAACGTGAAAATATGCTATACTCTTACTCTAATCTGTGAAGTCCTCCGACGGCAGCGAAGAACTTAATAAACATACTCTAACTAACCTTATGTAAAGATAAACAAACACACAGGAATGCTACTCCAAATAGTCCAATACATCTCCGAGGGTGACGTACTGCATCAACCGACTGCATGAAATAAGAGTATTATGCATTAAGATTTACTAGAACGCGCCTTGCGCGCGGGCGTGGTGGTCTTCATGGACATCAAGTGGAACGCACAGATGGCGAAAAAAAAATGTGTACACAATTTACACACTCACATGACATGAATAAATAAAATTTCAGTTAACAATTATAAAATATCAACCGTTAAAAAAACAAGAAAATAAATATCTGTAAAAGTTTAACACCATCCTAAATAAAAAAAACATGACAACACTATTTATTATGAATTTCTGAACGTATATCTCTTACTAATCTGTGACGTATATGACGTTTTTGTAGTGTTGGGCAAGCTCGACCAGTGGGTCGAGCTTGCGTGGGTGTAACTTGTAAAACGAAAAATAAATTATATATAGTTACTGTGCCAGCTACCCAAAATCTGTATTTTTTTTATTCTTGTCTAAGTTACTTATTAGTTACAACTTCGTTTGACAGAAAGGCGAACGCCTAGGAGGAACGTTTCAATGTATTTCTATATTTTAACATATTTAATGTGTAACGCCAAAGAACTTAACAAAAAAAGTTACTTAAGGTAATAATACGCCCGGGTAGATGGCGTTGACTTCACGCGTAATAAAAAACGTTTCCATTAAGTTGCCTATTTATTATGAAATGTATATAAACCGTGCTGTATATTTTTTGTTGCATTTAATCATGCCGTGATAGGTATAAATCTATAACGCTCACCAGTGCTTACCACAATTTTGAATGGAACCAATTTATTTAATTTATTTTATTTTTATTTGGGAAATTAACAATTGTACAATCTTCTTAATAATGTATCTTAATAAAGATGTTTAATTTAACTGAGTATTTTGTAACCGGAGCTTTAATTTATGTTTTCGAGTGATTCGAGAAAGATATATTTTCCGCCCATTCCACCCCCCGCGTTGCCCTGAGGTGGTGGACGATCCCATACAACATAAGAAAAATATATGAATTCGGTAAAGTTCCCTGGTTAAAGACTTTGTATGATTCTTCGTCTTTCATTGTGAAGACAGGGTCTTCTCTTCATATCGAATTTTCAGATTGCCTTCTCCACTTTCCCGAAATATCGACATTTACGGTGTTGTCTTTTTATCGATACCTTGTGTAGACATCACTACAGTTGTAACGGTCGATCTATAATCTATTTTAAAATTTCGCTGGCTTTGTTTCGGTTACAAAATGTGATAAATCGTGATTTTTACAATTAAAACAATCTAAAATGACGGAAAAGTTGAAAGACTATCAAGTTTTGGACGTTTTCTGCGGAGGTACATTCTACAAAGTGAAACACAAGGTCACAAACAACATATTTGCGTGGAAGGCATACAACTGCTCCGCGTACTCGGACGCGCAAATACAAAACGTCGTCAACGAAGTGAAAACAATAAGCAAAGCGACTTCCGACAGCTTGCTGCGTTACTACGACACCATACTTCACGGGCCGTCCAAGACACTGTACTTTGTTCTCGAGTACAACTCGTGGCGCAGTGTGCAGGAGCTGCTGGACGTCAGCAAGGCCACGGACAAGTTCTTCGCTGAGGGCTTCATCTGGCACCTACTTCTGGAGCTCTCACGAGTATGCAAGCTCCTCGAGGATCTGCACTTAGTAGTTCTACAAAAATGTTTGACGCTGGACTCTATATTCGTCGATGAAGGCGGTCGACTCCGCGTGAATTGCTTCGATCTGGCCACAACTACCAGCCCAGACTTCATGCGACAGATCGGAGATATTTTACATACCCTTTGTTATCGAGTGGGCTCAACTGATACCAACATTAGAGAGTTCCACTACAGCGACGACCTCGTAGACGTTGTCAGTTTTCTCACCGACGACAAAAACCTCAATCTTCGCCCTGATGTTGTCCTTTATCATCCCACAGTGCTGGCTAACTTGGAAACGCAGTGCAGACCAAAACACCCCACAGATATTCTTGTGGCAGCAGATTACGCACACTTCGTATCTGAGGCGAACAAATGCGACTCCCAGAAGGTGGTGGAGCTGAGCAAAGCTGTCGAGCCTGCACCCAGAAGGCACTTTAAGCCAGTAGAGAGCCCAATTTACATAAATCTCACTCCCAAAGTAAAGCAGAAATTTCAAATCGAGGAGGCTAAATCTGCCCGAGAATCTTTGTCTCCCACATTAGCAGCATTGGCCCTTGAGCTGCCTGGATTTGTCCCTCGGAGCAGGAAGCCATATAGTGAGACCATAGATAGGTTGGGGTGTCCCCAGAAAGTGTCAGAGGAGACTCTCAGCCAGCAATGGATGTCTCGGCTGATTGCACTGAGGCAAAGGGAAGAATCACTGAATAAAAGGGAGAGAGATTTAATTGCAAAAGAGATTGTGAACAGTCCTGCTGCTAAAATAGTGCCCTTTAACGACACTCAAGATGAACTCTGCATGGGTGAAAGTGATGGGATAACTCTGCCTCCAGTCATCACCCAGGCAAATGATAGGAGCGAGTGGGTGTCCCGGCGGCAGCAGCGGCGCTCCAGCTCCGTGCGCTCGAAGCCGCGCCGCAAGAGCTACGCCTACGAGGACCTGGACAGCTCCCTTTCTGCTGATGCAGGAGATGGAAGCATCATAGTTACATCCACCAAGTTCACTAAAGATAACATGCCCAAGCGCACAATATTCCCTGAGATTGGAACAAAGAAAGTGCATTTTACATCAGCAAATCCATTTGTTGAGAGTGATGAAAGTGTGACATTAACCTTTTATGAACTGGAAAATGTAGATGGAGATGGCTATCAGGTGCCTCGAAATGAGAGGAAACCTGTAAAGGATATCAGTAAGTTTAAATACTTGGACATGGAAAAGATTTCCTCAGAAAAGAGGTCAGCTGTGAACTGGAGTCATTCTTCTCCATCCAAGCAAGCCAGGACATCCAAGAACATATTTTCAGACATTACAAATACTAGTGATGTGAAGATCAGGAACACACCCTCAAAAACCAGCCTGATGTCAAGGATGTCTAATGATTCAAGATTCTCCGTCTCATCGATGAGGAGTCACTGGAGCATGGAGTCCAGCATTAGCAAGGTGAGTGAGGGCAGCATCTCAGACAGAACTAGGTCTAGCATGAGACAGTCTCTGGCTCAGACGCCCACGGCCCCTCCAGAGTTGAAGAAATCTAAGAGGAAGTCTCTGCTTCCTTTCAAAACACCTTTCAAGTTTAAATCTTCAACAAAAGTGTAATTTTTTTTTGTAGTTAGTTTCTGTAGTTCTTTTGACCCTATATTAGATTTTATATACATCAAGTTTTTGACAAAGTGTTCCCAGGGGCTGGTGCTCTAAATGAAAGAGCCTTTTCAAGTAGTATTAAGTATGTATGATATTTTTTGGTATTGTAGAGTGGTTAGAAAAGTGATCTCTTTTTAATTATGAATGGAAAATATTAGACAAGTGTGAAATGAGGGATGGTTGCATTTTGTGTAAAGCTAATTATTAAGGTACTACTTACATTGGTTGTGGCTTTTATTAGATTAGATATATAATAATGTAATAATTCCTAAAATTTATTTACATAGCTGTAGTAATCTACTTTGCTTCCATTTATTTATTGTTCGGTGTGAACAGTAGATTGGAATCAGATTTATATTTTTACTATCATTTTATGTTTTATTTTTGTACATAAACAAATGAAATACGGACATCAACCCACCCTAACTCTAGAATAGTGAAAATTGAATTATTAAATTTATGTATAAATAAATTGAATGCAATAAGAAAACAAAAACTACACTAAATCTTTGCTTTTATTGTATTGTAAAAATATAATTAAAATTAGGTATGTAGAAGTTTAATTAGATAGTAAGAATGAAATGGATTTTAGTCTTAATGTCTTCCATGTAACATTATTGATCAATTGAAATAATAGAAAATAATTGATTAGATGTAAATGTGTGATTGTAAAACAAAAGATGCCATACTATAAGTTCATATTGTCTACACAAAAACTCTTTATGTCAAAAACACTTGTAACAGGAATGGTATTTTCCTTAATAATAAATAAAGTAACTTTGAAAGTTTTTTTATTGCAATTATCACTTGCACTAAGTATTTGTAGCTTACAACAAATATGTCACAAATTCTTGGGTATTATCACTTTTTCTTCTTGAGTGCCTTGTCTGCTCCTTCCACGAACTTCTTGGGTAGTCCATACTTTTCAATCAGCAATTTGGCAACAAAGTAGGTCTGAAATGATAACAAATACTTGTGTTACTAAATGAAAGACAGAAATAGCAGGGGTATTATACATAACAGTACTCAATCAAATACATTTTATGCAACCTGGCTGATAGCAAGCCATCCTGTCAAGCCAAGTTTTGTTTTTGCACAGGTTTGTTGCAAAATTACAGGTTGATTCTTTTATTTAACTAAATTGATTTATATTTTGTGTATGTTTATTACTAATTGGTAGTAGGTATTTAAGTTCATAAGTGGCTAGCAGCTCAGAAGACAGTTAATTTTAGCTAAAAAGAGAGAAGATCAATATTGTTGAGCCTAAAACTTTTTTTATTTTTATCAAGCCTTCTCTGGCTGGTGTTTTCAAGGCGAGCTGTAGCTGTCTCCTGGTCAGTCAAATCAGGTGAGGGTACGAACCTGGTCCCCCTGCAGCATGAGCTGGTCGTGCTTGGCGGCGGGCGTGCGCGTGACGCCGCACGAGGCCGCCACGCCTTGCTGGCACGCATGTGCCAGCGCTTGTAGGTTGAACCCAAACGCTTCCAGGTTTGACACCAGCGTCACCTGAGTGGAACAAACTATAAGGAATAGGCAACATGGAATATGATTAGACTATCGTGTGACTGGATTATAGCTACCAATCGAAGGACTATTATTCTTATACTTGAAGGTTATCTTCAAAATACATAGACCCTTTCAATTCATTTAATTTATTCATGCATGCATACATTAGAAGTACAACAACAGGTAGGTAAGATACAGTTATCCTAAATTCTTATGTATTTATATTTTGGTGTTGTGTTAAGTAGAAGGTTCGTGGGTAGTATTTCTTAAGTAAGTTTGTTATGTGTGTGGTGAATTTAATTTTTTTATTATTAATACTTATAATGGGGCATAAAATGTATGTTACATCAACTGGCTAGTGTGGTTCAACAAAATCGCCTTACACCAAACAAATCATCAAATAATCATTTGACTTATGGTGATATGTAGCAATGGCCAGTACATATTTTATGCTAAGATTATGAGTCTAATGATCCGTTTCACAATGTCGTAATAAGTACTGGTTAGTGTTATTGCCCAGTTACTTCATACTAAATGACATTTCATATTTGAGTTATATGTTGGTCAGTGATTATTCGTCGATGGTGAAACGGGCCTTTGAAGTAGTATCGAGGCGTACCTTCTTGTTTCCGCTGCGCGTAGCCACCTGCATGGTGACGGGCTCCAGCCTGCTCTTGGTGAGCGTGACGGAGCCGTCGGCAAACCGCATCTCCGTGCTCGGCGTGAACTTGCTCTGCACTCCTGTCATCACCTCGTCCCATTTTACTTGCTCCTGGAATATGATAATATTGAATATAGTATAAGGATCCAAAAAACCTTCTTAAACATGAATCTTGACATTGTTACTTTTAGTTTATTTTTGCGACTAAAAGTAGCATACAAAAAAATGAACGCAAGATTTTTTCAGGTCTGATAAAAAACAGACTAACTTTTCAGTATGATCTTTCTGTTTGCAAATAGTATTTGATTTGATTTAACTTAGCATTTTAAAGTCAAAATATACAATCACATTATCACAACTCTCTTTAACCAATGTTTTGAACCTTTTCTAAGAGATTTTTTCTTCTATTCGACAGATGGAAGATGAAAAAAGAAAGAAAGCAGATTTTCTGAAATGGCGCCCAGTTAGAGTCGTACGTCCTTCGAACTACACTAGGATTGAGAAATACGCATAGAGATGGCTTAAAAATGCCGCGCAGAAGAAATTCCTACGTTAATCAGGATGACGGCCATGATTTTGAAACAGCCATGTAAGTAAACCACTCACCTGTTCAGACTTTCCAAGTATTTTAGCGAGCGTGGCGTCGAGTACCACTGCGTTCTTCTGCTGCCCCGTCAGGTTGCGCGCGCGCACGTACTCCGTGACAGCTGCGCGGATGTCCGCCGCAGACAACGCTGTTCCTTTCCTGAGGTTTTATAAATAGGGGAATTATTAAGGTTTATGTATGCCGCTGTAATAACCACAAATATAATATAATAACATGGATTAAGAGTCCTCTGAAGTCTGGGAAATTAAAAAATAGTAGTCTTGAATGTTACTAAATGATGGTAGGATCAGTTTAAACATAGTAGGCTTCAATAAACTTAGCTGACTAATATGACACTGTTTTGATTGAACATAATTATTCTGTTCTGGTATAATGTAATCTGTAGCAAACCAGTGACTGACTTATGAACTGTATTTACAAAAGGCAAGAGATAAGATAAGTCTCCTTACCTATACTGCGGCATGAGCGGCGCGACGTTAGCGGTGACGCAGAACATCTCTCTTATAACTGGGGGCGTGTACTCTGTACTCTCTTTCTCTTCTCGCTGCTCCCGCGCAGGCGCCACGTGGCTCCTCACAAGCGGGTGTGCGAGCGAGACGGCCACTACCGCGTCCACGCCTTTCTCTATCTCTCGCACCTCGACCAAGCCTTCCTTGAACATGCACCATTAAGTTACAACTAGTAACAAAAGATTACTGGCTATTGAAATTTAAAATAAATAAAGTATCAATGTGACCAGGGTTTTAGACATTTTATCAATGGGAAAAAAAGTAGGAAGATTGCTAATAAAATGGGGTAGATAATCAAAAAGTGTGATGACATTACCTGTTGCATTGCTTCTAAAAATTTGCCCATTTTCTTGTAACTAGATTTCTTAACATCTAATGTTCTGTCTGATGGACACAAAGGCATCAGGTAATTTCTGGAAAACATAAAATTGGTTGTTTAGAAACAAGTACACAACATGTTATGATAAAAAAGAATAGCTAATATGTTGACACTATTTAAGTCTTTCTTGTTATGCCAAGACAGAGTAGAAAGTGATGCTGACTTGTAAAGCAGATTTGTCTTGAGTGGCAGCTCCAAATGTTTCCCATCTAACTTGAGGAATGAGAGCAGACACCATCGCAGTAAGCCATCCATATCTATAGGGATTGGGTCTTCTTCTATTCGAGAACTTTCTGGAAATAAACGGAGTATATTTTTGTATTATGGGCAGTAGTAGAGGGCGTAAGAGTCCAATAAAAAAAAAACTAGTAGTCATCAAATATTTTGTAAGAGAAATTGTTAAATTAAAACATCTACAGAGGCTATACAGATTTACAAACTGACAGTGATTGTAACTAAGAAAGTTTGAAGTATTCCAGGAGGTTCATAAGTGATTTTTTCATGCAACAATCAATATCTTGTTGACAAAAATAGGAGGGTTGTCTTGAATAGCATAAATGAAAGAAAAGTGTTATGTATGAAAAGACGAGACGTATTTGCACTCTATTTTATTGTTTATCATAATGGAAGATACAGACAATTGAATCAGAAAGTTGCGTACACAGATAAGAAAGAGTTTCCATAGAGAAGGGACGGGCGTAGTTGCGTTCCACTTCTTTGCGTAGGGCTTGACACTCTCCCTCGTTATATTGAATTAAAGATACCCTTATTGATCTGTGAATCAAAGGTTCAACCGATTTGGTGGTTTCCTGATCCTTGTACTTCGACGTACAGTAGGCATAGTTGGAGTTATCGCCATTGTAGGGTTAGACGTTTCAGGGCTTTTCTCTGGTAGTACTTTCCCTTGCTTGTTGCTTTCAGGGCTTTGAATGAGTGGTGCCGCTTCATATCTTTCCGGACTGTCTTGTGCCAGTGTTCTTGTAGGGCTAGGTACTATAGTAATTACTTCTTTTTCAGGTGATTCTGGTGTATTGATGTTTTCTTGCAGGTCTTTAGGTATAGTGTAGTAAGTATCTGGTATCTTAGTATTTTCATTTATATATGCAGTTGTTATGATTTGATCGATATGTCTTTGGTGTATTCTTCCATCTACTTCCACCTCGTAGTGTAATTTTCCTTTCCTATCTATTATTTTTCCAAACTTCCACTTGTTGCTGTCATACATTCTGATTTGAACTCTATCTCCGCTTTGAAATGCTTTGTTAACTATTTTGTCTTCATTACTGTAATTCTTTTCTTCCTTCCTTTTTACTAAATCTATTCTAGTTCTGTATGTTCTTTTAAACATCATTTCTCCTGGACTTAATCCTGTAGCACTATTTATAGTTTTCCTGTACATCATAAGGAATTTTTGTAGTTTGTCTTGTAAAGTTCCTTCTTCATTCATCATAGCTTTAAGTTTATTTTTCACTGTTTGTACATATCTTTCAGCTTGTCCATTTGTAGATGGGTGAAATGGTGCTGTAAACTTTGCTTGTATTCCATTTTCTTTCAAAAATCTTTGCATTTCTTCTGATCTAAACTGTCTTCCATTGTCTGATACTTGAGTTACAGGTAATCCAAATGTAGTGTATATCTTCTTTAGGATGTTGATGGTTGCTGAAGATGTAATTGAGTTAGTTGGTATGACTTCCAGCCATTTTGTGTAAGCATCAACCACAATAAGAAAGTACTGGTTCATGAATGGTCCGGCAAAGTCTATGTGAATTCGACTCCATGGTTCTTTTGGATATTCCCAGCTGTGAACCGGTACCTTCGTAGGGTTTTTCTGCATCAAACAGCATGACTTGCATTGTTTCACCATATTTTCTATATCTGTGTCAATGTTCTTCCACCAAACATAGCTTCTTGCTAAAGCTTTCATCTTTACAATACCTGTATGTGCTGTATGTAATTCTTCTAATATTAGAGGTTGTAATTTCTTAGGTATGACGATTCGTATGCCATAAAATATGCAGTTGTTTTGTAATGAAAATTCATGTAGTCTGTTAGTATTTTCTCTTCCTGATTGTATGTCTATGTATAGTTTTTGTAGTTCAGGGTCTGTAGCTGTCGCTTCTTTAATTTCTTGTAGAGAAACTGGCATTTCCGAAATTTGATTCAGATAGAAAGCTTCATCATCGGTAAGTGTATCTTTCATTTCCTTTTTATTAGTATACTGAAGTCTTGAAAGGTAGTCTGCATTTGCATGTTCTGTAGTCTTTCTTAGTTTAATTTCATAATTAAATCCTGCTAGAAAGTTAGCATAGTGTACAAGTCGTATAGCTGTGGTAGCTGGTGTTGCCTTCTCTGGGTGTAAAATCCGGGCTAGTGGTTGATTGTCAACAATAAGTATTATCTTTCTTCCATAGCAGTATTGAAAGAATTTCTTCAGTCCCCAAACTAGTGCAGCAGCTTCTTTATCTAGCTGACTATATCCTACTTCAGCTTTTGTTAGGGATCTTGAAGCAAATGCTATAGGTCGTTCTGACTTATCTGGCATGATGTGTGACAACACAGCTCCATAACCAGTTGGTGATGCATCCGTGGCTAATGTAACAGGTAAATTTTCATGAAATGGTATAAGTACTTTTTCACCGCAGATCTCTTTTTTCAGTTCTTGAAAAGCTTGCTCACATTCTGTAGTCCACATAAATTTTGTATCTTTGTGTAACAATTTGTATAACGGATTTAGTTCAGACGCCAAGTTGGGAATAAATTGTTGATAGTAATTTATCATTCCCAAGAATGTACGTAAAGATGTAACATCAGTAGGACGTGGGCTATTTGTAATGTCCCTTATCTTTTCTTCTGTAGGGTGTAATCCTTTCTCATTTATTGTATGACCCAAGTATGTGATATAGTTTTGGAAAAACTGGCACTTCTTTCTGTTTATGTGTAATCCGCATTCTTTAAGTTTTTCAAATACCTTCCTTATTCTTTGAAGTAACTGTATGTATGTATTTCCTTGTAAGGCAATATCATCGAAGAAACAAGCTGTGCCTTCCATACCTTGTAATGTTTGGTCCATGTATCTTTGCCATATATTTGGTGCAATTTTCACTCCAAACATTAATCTTTTAACTTTGTATGTACCTTTGCATGTACTAATTGCTTGCATCTCTGCAGTTTCATCGCTTGTTTTTAAGTGTAAATATGCTTGGTTTATGTCCAATGTACAGAAGTATTTTCCACCGCTTAGCTTTGCAAAAATCTCTTCTACTCGTGGTATTGGATAATTGTCAGTTTCCAAGTTTTTGTTTAGTGTTGCTTTGTAGTCTGCGCATAAACGCATCTTTCCATTCTGCTTCATAACTGGAACGATTGGTGTACCCCACTGTGAGTAGGTGACTTTCTCTATAATACCTTCTTTTTCTAGCCTATCTAATTCTGCTTCAACTTGACCTTTGAGTGCGAATGGTACCGGTCGTGGTTTCAGAAATACTGGTACTGCACCATCTTTTAATTTAAAATTTGCTTGATAATCTTTTATTTCTCCAATTCCTTCACAAAATAATTCTTCATATTCTTCTATCAGCTTCTGTAATTTTTCTGCATATTCCTTTTCTGTAATATCTTTCTCTTCTTTTTGTAGTGCATTTATGCCAAACTGTAAGTTTAATTTTCTTATCCATTCTCTTCCAAGAACTGGATCTACTTGTCTGTCTAACACAAAGATTCTTCCTTCAATTTCTTTATTTTTGTATTTAATGTTTAAATTGCAAGTTCCCAGAGGGTGAAGTATTTCTCCAGTATAAGTTCTCAACTTTACTGATGTATTTTTCAGTTTCAGGTTGTTAAAGTTTTTCTTGTAAAATTCTGCTGAGCATGTTGTAACTGCTGCTCCTGTATCCAGCTCAAAGGTAAGTATTTTTCCATTTAATTGTAAAGTGATTGTATATTTATCATCTTGCAAGTTATTTTTGGTACCTATCTTGTTTATCTCATATATTTCCTCATCATCAATTGAGCTATCACTAACCATGTCTATTTTTTTCTGATCCCTGAAGCATACAGATTGTAAATGTCCTTTTGTTTTACAAATCTTGCAAAACAGTTTATCTTTTATTCTACATTGTGTCGCTGTATGGTTATCTTTCCCACATCGAAAACACTTGACTTCCCTTTCTTTTCCATTTTTAGTATTGTATGTGGTTGTAGTATTTTTATTTGTATTTGGTGTATTTGTACTCTGTTTGTATGTATTTTTATTCTTATTTCTTATAGATATTTTGTTTATATTTGATTGATAATCTATCTCTTTTGTTTCCGTCTTTGAGGTTTCAATAGCCATAGCAATTTTAATTAAATCATCTAATTTTGTAGTAGAAGATTCTTGTAATAACCTTTCTTTGATTTCAGAGTTTCGCAGCCCCCGTATGAATTGCACTCGCAGATGAGTTTCAAATGTAGTATGTTTGCAATTCTCGCAAATGAAATTGCATTTTCCACCTATTTCTTTTAATCCGGCCACATAATTAGCAATGCTTTCACATTCATGTTGTTGTCGTAGGCAGAATTTGTGTTGTTGGGCTACTTCACCGGGTTCTGGTGCAATATGATTCCTCAATAATTTAACAAGGTCGTCATAAGTTTTAGATTCCGGCGTATCTGGTGCCGTTATGTTCTTTAGCACTTGGTAGTATTTAGGGCCAATGCAGTTAAGAAATATTTGTACTTTAACTGATGCCATGGTAACTCCTTTTAAGGTTATGTAATTTTCCAATCTTTGTAAGTATGATGCAAATGACTCATTGTTCTCATCGTAGGGTTGTAATGTAATACCACTTACTGGTTTATTTTCATTATTTTGTAGCGCCTGTTGTAGTCGAGCTTGTTGTATTTGCATCTCCCTCATAGTTTCCAACATGGTGGTAAGGACAACTCCTAATTGTGCATTTTGCTCCATCGTAATTTATTTTCGTTAGTGAATGACGGGAGAAGTGATTCGTAAAGCGGGTTATCATCCCATCCTCGTCGCCAGTTGTTATGTATGAAAAGACGAGACGTATTTGCACTCTATTTTATTGTTTATCATAATGGAAGATACAGACAATTGAATCAGAAAGTTGCGTACACAGATAAGAAAGAGTTTCCATAGAGAAGGGACGGGCGTAGTTGCGTTCCACTTCTTTGCGTAGGGCTTGACAAAAAGAATATGCCAATTCATACCAGTGATTGCTGTCTCATCTAGTGTTTCTTCTAGAGGCTGGTCTTCCACCTCGCGAGGGGGCTCCTCTGCAATGATTCGAGGTTCGTTGGGCGCTGGCTTCTGCTTCACCAGGCTTGGCCACTCTTCTCTCATTGGCTGGATGTTTAGCTAAAAGATAGGGTAAGATCTTGTTCTTATTGTTGTTTTTTTAACTACAGTTTAAAAGCATCTAGTTTCTACCATTTTATTAAAGTAAGCAACTGCCAGAGCAGACAATGTATTTAGCTAGAACATTCTGGTGCAGGACGATGAACTGACTTCAAATAATGGGAACAGCAGAGAGTTTTCTATGGGATAGAATCTGAGCTCTTCTGTAATTTTGTTTTTGCCCCGATCTTTTTATGGATATATAGACCAATATCAAAGTATAAGCTTCAATCAATATACTAAAACAAAATATAATTTCCTATACCTGACTTAGGTCTGTGGCCAGGTGCTCTGTGACATCACTGTTGTATGAAGCAGGGCCTGCTTTGGGTCGTTCAATTTTGCTGAACTTGGTGTCTTTGCACAGTAAGTCTCCATACACATGAATTGTTTCTAGGCACACACCCCTAAAACATATTAACATCACTTATTTATTCAAAAGTAAGCGAAGAAAATTATAGGCAGACTGGAATGTGTCATAACAAATTGCTTCTAATAGGTAGGTAGTACTGTCTAAATACATTTTATGCCAATGTCTTGGGAATAACTCTCCATGTTTAAATGTTCAATGAATAACCTCTAAAGCAAACTTACGCAGCCATATACTGCATGTCCTGTATGGATATGGTTGCTCGACCCACGAAGCCTGTGGCAGCATTGTCCTGCGTGCACGCTGCTACCAGCGCCCCGCGGCGGAACGGCGGCAGCGACCCGCGTACCACCCCAGGCAGGTACAGCGGAGCACCACCTGCAACCTTTGCACCAAAACATTTTGACAATCCCCTGCCAACAGACAAAACGAAAACGTAAATTATATGACTCAATTTCGCACCTTAGGAAGCACCGGAGAGTGAACAATCAGAGTTGGCAGCAACTCAGGAATCTTCCAGAGCGCACAAACAGTCGGTATGAGCGCCTCACTTGTTTCAATCATCACAGGGTAGCCGTCTACGACGTACACCCCGACCGAATCCCCCGAGTGTAATATCAACTTCATACAGCTACTATTCGACTTTACGGGAACCAACTCTTTCACTCTCCCTTCAGAGACTGTAGGAAATTCATCTTGGATACGCTGGGCTAAATGTTTCCTTAAAAAAGACAGTATTTAATGATTAAATGTGATCAAACACTCGTACAGTAGCGAATATAAAACGAGGCGTACTTCTCAGAATTCTTCAATGTGTTGTTGGATTTCAGTTTGTATGGCTTGGCAAACATGGTTAAAGTTTTAAGGCAATTTGAGATATAGAT
Organism: Pyrausta aurata; assembly: GCA_963584085.1. NCBI lineage: Eukaryota > Metazoa > Arthropoda > Insecta > Lepidoptera > Crambidae > Pyrausta > Pyrausta aurata. The sequence goes on from OY757267.1 coordinate 59,918, forward strand.
ATTACTTTTAGTAAACAATTTAGTTTTCCATGCTTTACGCGGTGTTCTTCTTTGACATGACAGCTGTGTTGTGGCCGACAGAGGCGAAGGGGGGAATCCAGAGTAGCTGTGTTGTGACTTTTGACACAAGAGTGCCTGACAGACATCGAACGACAATTTTTTTTTTGTTTGTTCGTTCCTCTAGGAACAGGCTAAGGTCATAGACCATGCTGCCTCGTCATTAGTTTATTTTTTCCCTTGATAAGTAAATTCTTCAGTAAGACACAAATTACAATTTATAACTATAACTAACACTAATACTAAACTAACCTAAACCTAACTCATTGAAATATGAGGCTGGTTCACATTTCAATGCTCGAGGAAGTTTGGAGCGGGCGAACGATCCGGATCAGATACAAGCGCCTTTCTTTATTTCTTACTTTTACTTCATTGTATTCTTCAGAAGCACACATTATCATGATAATTCACCACACAATCACAATAATGGACCCGAAAAAACCAAAAACGAAAATTAAGAAACAAAGACCATCTTTCTCTTCCCGTTTCCCGCCAAAAACTTCCATCGAACGACAAGTCAGCATTTGACTTAAGTCATACTTAAATGAGTTTCTTTCGTTCTGAAAGAAAGATTTGCTTTCACTTTTTCTTCATCGATTCTATAAAAATAAAAGCCCGCCGATATCCTCATATTATTTTAAAATATGAAAAAATATTATAATTTATCGTCTTCATTAGATAATGACTAAAATACCATGAAAATACGTAAATTATTTAGGTAGGTATTTGAGGATTTTATTTCAGTGAGCTGTTACTACTACGTATAGAGACGCTATGCCAAGCAAAAAATGTGCGCATTTTTTGGACGTGAACTGACAACAGACTGACGTATTCCATAAATTTTGAATTTTGAATATGAAACCGCAGAAGTGACACAGACTTTGTGCCTACTTAACTTAATTGTATTGAATGAATATAATTTTATCAAAACGTTTTAATCGTTACTTACTTTGATCAATTAGTTATTTAAAAGACCTAAATAAATAAAAGTTTCGTAAATAAAAATCTGTAGGTCAAAAACTCGAATGATATTTACAATTTTTTTATCATGATTTTTATCATTTTAATTTTTCATACGAGATATTTCTAGAAAAATATAACTACCAATGCAAAACACCTTAAAAGAAATATCACAACATCGCATTGTCTAACCTCTATTTATTACCTACCTACTTTTCCATTCTGTGTGTGTCACTTTTTATAATCTTTGATTTTCATGTAAAATGGCAGGCTGACGTAAGCTCAAAAGTACGCCGAAAAATGGATCTGTCATCGCCTTTTTTTAGCAATCTGTCACATTTTAATGTCAGTCATATTTTTTCTCTTTTTTGTATCTGAGTCATTCCCAGAAAGTTTGCTCGTCACGCTAAGGAGTTCCACTAAATTTCATTATGTGGTATTGTCGTTTAATTAACTTTAAAAAAAAGAATATATCTTATATTTTATAAAAAATAAAACTTTAATGTACTACAGGGCATCAATTAATCATTAACAAGATTTTAAGTAAGACAAGTACACTTTTTTGTTCCTGAGCGTCACGAACTTTACTTATGATTTAATAAAACAACCAATAGTAAAATAATCAAAAAAATTACTTAGTTTCAAATCAACAATGTCAGGCTTCTAATTAAACAAAAACAATAAACAATCAATGAACAAAAACTAAATAATTTCGGCAAAACATTTCCAAAGCGTCACTTACTGTTTATTTCACATATTTATTTTTTCGAATATACCCAAACAATTACATTTTTTTAAATAAAATAATTATGAAATAGAAGCGCATTATTACGTTTAAAATGTGACAAAAAAATTATATATTTGTTGTTTATTTTCTGTTAATTATTTAATATTTTATTTTTTTCAAAAATGGGACAGTGACGCTATTGAACCCTAAAGTGACGCTAAGAAATAGTTAAGCTAGGTTTACATTTGAACATTTAAATATACCTACAAGCGGCCCTACTTCTTATATACAAAATGATACAAAAAAGTGCATAATCCTTTAAGGGGGTCATTCTACTACTCAAATGCAACAACTTCTTCTATGGGACCAACATCGAAATCGTAAAAAAATGGCTTCCCCATACTAAATCGCCGATCAGCTGAGACCAGTTTGTATGGAGAAGTAAAATGTTTTTTTTGAGATTTCGGATACTCACGAAAAACATAACCCTCCTGGCGCAGTCAGGTAAAATTATTTTTGTTACGGTTTCCTTAACTATAATTTTTCTGCTTTTTTTAACACATTGTGTAAAAATCAAATTTAATGTCTGATAACATGTAAACCCAGCTTAAGTGTTCCAAAGAGTCACTTAAGTATACCTTAGCGTCACTTTCGTGAAAACGTGACGCTTAGGATGTGACGCTTTTACACTTTCATATCTGTTAAAAAATATTGCTACTTTATTAGGAATTCTTTGTAAATAATGAGCACATATTCTTGATTTATGTTAGCAATGGATTCTAATTTCATATATTGAGAAATCAATGAACAACTCTAACCTTGTTAAATCCGAAACGCTAGCGGAAGCCTCTTAAATATTCGCCGTGACGCGACCACTCGGCACACTCTTTCTTGCGTCAACTGAACGCCCACAGTCCAAAGTGGCGGTTGTAAATAAACATGCAAGTGTTGCCGTATTTCTTTTAAAAATTTACTATAGAAATAATTTAATTCTAAGGCTTGAAAAATGCCCGTGACGCTCTTGGAATTCCGCAATCACCATTTTAGTGGACAAATTAAAATTATAAAATTAAGCGTATTTCATAATAAAAGTGCATTATTTAATGATAAAAGATTAAAGATTATAGTTCAATAAAATAGAGAAATACCATTATAAGTTTCATGAAAATTAGGAACATTAATAATTTCTTGTTCAAACATGTTAGAAAGTGCTTGGGACAGTCAAAATTAGTGAGACTCAATGCCTGAATTTAGCTATATTTCAGTATTCAGTTGTAAATTTAGTATGTTTTATTTTTCTGACAAGAAATTATTAGGTTTCCTTCTATTGCCGCAAATATTTTTAACAAAATACTGTGTAGTGAATTTTTTGTACACACTCAAACTGAGCGGACACGTCATTTTTACCATGAGCAAACTTTTTGAGAATGGCTCATCTAACCAGCTGAGCAGTTGTCATTACTGAATGGACAGATTTTTTGGTATTCTTCGATTAACTATAGAGAATGAGTGAAAGTCAATTGTAATTATTCCATAGACAAATTACTTCGCAAGTGTATCATTTGCCTAATTTGATTATGGCCGTTTTATTTTATTTAACGCCACTTTGACTTATGTGAAATTGTCAGTTTTACATCGTTTTGTCAAAAATACATTGCTGGAGAAAACATAAAATTTTCATGAAAAGAGACAATTTATAAGGCAGAAATGTCAATTTGGTTTTAGCACAACCACCAAAAGCATATATAGCTTGAAATTGGAGACTGAAATGTTTTTGTTAAGATTCTCCTCCATAATCAGGTAGTATGGTTCTATTTGGGCACTTTCATATTAGGTCGCAACAGGACATGGACTGGGGCGCGAAAGTGCGCGCTTTCATACTAAAAAGAGCAGCGTGAGCACGTGATTGTCATAGCGGCAACTGCGTGCAATGTAATAGATAGTACTTAACTGATTAAAAGCTACCCATACGTAGTGAGTGGTGAACTGTTGATTGACTGCTATAACATTGTCAACCGGGTGATCACAATCAGTCGGCGTTAAGATATTGCCACCCACCCTAAACAAAGAAAATTGCGAAGTTGTGTTTTATTGTATGTAGGATGCGGGTAGTTAGTTAGTTATAATAAGGCCATGGTGTTGGGTGAAGTGGCTCGCGCTCTAGGCTATATGCCCTGCGCAGCTGCAGTCGCAGGTTCGAATCCCGCAAATATTTGATGTGATGTGAGATAAGCATGAGCGTTTGTTTGTTCCCAAGTTATTTAATGGGTGATGTATTTTTTTGTCTAGGGAGCAAAGTTCTTACTTCGAATCCAGACATTTCGTAGGTGTACCTAAAACGCTACGAGAATACACTAATGCCTGGCGTATGTAAATAAATATTCTAATAACATTAATAATATTATCCTTACGGCATAAAATTATCCTTATGACGTCATATTATTCTTAATATGACGATTTCCTACCTTAACAATAAGATCTGTTAGAAAAAAACAAATATGAATATATTTTACAGATACAACCGGGAGATAGCACTCGGGCTGTTTTAAAAGGAATATTTTCGCTACAAAAAAATTGACAAGATTGGTTACAATATTCGACTAGTGAAGAAAAACGGACTTGTATTTTTATATCCATACAAGTGAGAAACATTTTTTTTTGCACTGGGCGCCTTAGGGTTTCTAGTCCAGAACTCCTTTTGTGACAATGGTAATTTATTAATTATTTAGGAAGAAAAACTTCTACAAATTAAAAGTGACCAGGAAGTAGGTATTAAGTTTGAATGACATAAAATTTGAAATTGTACGACATAGTCATGTGTAAAAATTTGAAATTGTACGACAAAGTCATGCTAAAATTTAAAATTGTACGCCATAGTCAAACTAAATGAATGTTTACAGTTTTTGTCCTCATTAAAATAATATCAATTATTAATTACTTAGCCGTCAATCTAAGGTGGTTATTTTTAAGAAAACGGCCGAGTGTGAGTGTAATCACTTATAGTTTCGTTTAAATATATTTGTACACCTCATTATTTCATTATTTTATACTTTTATCTCCTCACTCTCTATGTAGTGGTCAATAAGAGCCGATCCCAAGATTATTCATAATCGTAGGGCTACAACAACAACAACAACAACAACTGCGTTTTTATAATTTGACGTTTTTTCTTCTTCTTTTTTTTTCTTTTACCTACTCTCGTGTTATGGGAATGTAGCAAATTACACTTTAGGTTGTTCTCGGGCCGCCCGTTGGGCACGCTCTGATACGGTCGCCCACCAGACAAATCTGACTAAGTTTAGTTTCACTTTTTATTTATTTTTTGCCTGCCTCGATGTTTGATTGTCCGAGCGCTAAAACTTTGCACAGCAATTATTCATTGAAAGCACTTTTTTCGTCCTTGAATGCAACGGAATATTCATTGTTAACGTTAAGTTAAGTTAAGTCTCACAACTTTTATACTAATCGTAACAAAAGGAAAACCTAGTATTGGCTTACTATTTATTAGTACATTGTAAATTAGTATAAGTAATTTTTAGCTGTTGGTTTTCTTAAATAAATAAACAAATAAACAAATAAATAGAGGTAGAGGGATCCGAGCAATCTATAAACGAAGTTATTATTAAAAGGTGTTTGGTAAATCATAAGTATTATAATATATGCTTTAGTGTAAAATAATGGGCTCATGAAAACTTATTTGAATATCTCTTCCGTTTTGGATCAGTGTATTACTGTGTAATTGTAAATATGTTTTGTATGGAGCTAAACTGAGTTAACAGTTTTAAATATATAATATAATCACAAAAAATCAAAGAATGGCATATACCTGTTGGATACAGATCCATATCCTCGTCATAATTGTAGCTACATGTGTGTAAATTTTATTTAATTTGTAAGTAAATTTAAATATATAGCTAAGTTAGGTCTCTGCGTGTCGGATCTGTGTCCCTGCGTATGTTTTATACTTATAATAGCTATCCTGGGCCGGCAAATATCAGCTGTCATGTAATTTGTATACCATTTAATATTATGGCTATATTTTCTTGAAAAAGTGTCTGCATGATGTATTTCTATCCTGGCGATTTATATGAGGTTCCAATGAGGACTTTACATTGTTCTTTTATTTTACCATAGATTACTTATTATCTATCACTCAAATTAAATGATCTTGATGAAACCAACGCAAAAATCTATTATTTTTTGCCTCATCATAACATCTGCCTTGCATGTTTTTTTAAATTTTGATAGGAAAGATAATTATCATATTATCGACTAATATGTATCGATAAGAAAGTATCGATATTGACAAATCGATTTTAAATGTATCGATTAAGAGGTTTATAGAACGATTCCGTAGAATGTGTAAGTAACATCATTATTAATTGTTCACTCATTCTAGAAAATAATCTTTTTTTTGAGTCGTACTATGTCATTTTTGATGTTAGTGACAGTAAATATGAATCTGACACCTGTGCTCTTAGTCCGTCATCTTAAAAAAATTAAATCATCTTGGTAAAATGGCGGCATTTTCATGCCAAAAATTTATAACATTTTGAAAAATCTTTACGCTGGTCTAAGCTAACATTTTAATTTCCTACCGATGGTAAGTGACGCCGGTATCGTTTATATTCCTGTTGGTTTTATTTTTGCATGTTTTTAAAACGTATAATGGTTTTTTTGTCAAATGGACACTGTTATGCAAAAGGGTGTCAAGTGACCTAAAATCAGGTATGGAGTTATTGGTACCACTGGATTCGCAAAAATGTCCTCTAACTGGTCGCCCAAAGGTCGAACTTCGGAAAAATTTATATTAAAAGTTATCTCACAAAATAACGTATTGCGAAACAACCCATTGAGTATACTGATATATGCAAAAAGGTTTCATGTGTTCTTAATACCGTTTAGCGATTTATTATTGCTGAATTTATTTTAACAAAAAGGTTTCAAGTCCATGTTTATTAATGAAAATACTAAAATTATTGTGTTTTTTGAATTGTTGATCTGTCAGGTTTAAACAGCTGTCGTTTTTTCTTGCACAGATCTTTAAATAATGACTAAATAGACCTTAGTTTAAGATTTTTGACCAATGAATAGGACGACAACTCATCCTAGTCATAATTCCTTTAAAAAGATTATTCAACATACTAACTCCTAAAAATCTATCCAGTTTGACTTACTTTAAACAAAATCATCTATGTATTCCAAAATCCTTATATTAGAAGAGAATTTCTTTTTGAATTAACTTTTTAAAAAATACAGATTTTTCTAATGATTTTACGAAGGCATCTTATTATTTTTGAATAAAATAATAGTGACATATGGATGTAAGAGTCTTAAGATTAATATCTGTATTTTTAATAATCAAATCTGGCAAAAAGAAGCAATTTACTGCGGTTTTGGAAGTACATAGTACATACAAATTAAAAACAGAGTACATTTTTTAATATAGGTCTTGATTGATCAAGCTATCACCTGAAGTTGTATTTTATACTGATTTCGCCATGGGCAGACTGTTCATTGATAATCAAGTATTACAAAATGCATAGAAATACGCAGATTAAATTACGAATAGCAAAAATCCAGAAAAAGTGTGTGGATATACTAGAACGTTAGAATTATTGAAAGTAACGCTTTTTATAAACTTCTACAAAATAAAACAAATAAAATTTTAATGAAGAAATCAAAAAATATAGAGAACTGTGTCGTTGAAACTGTTTGACTATAAAACTAATACTAATAGGATTCTTAAAAGAGTTTTGCAAAAGGGATTTAAAGTACTTTAAAACCTTTTAGCAAATTATTTGCAACGATATCCTAGTAAAGCAAAAAGGTTTTAAGTGTTTTTATTGCATTTATCTACTTGTATAATTATAATTCACACAAATGAACATCAAATACATAAAATATACATCTCATTCTGTAGTTATGCCAATTCCCAGGCATGTAAACTGTGTAAATACGAAGTTACAGCAATTTTTAAAAGTGACGACCTTGAAAATCTTTAAACGCGTTTATCTCGAAATGACCAATATGTCACTTGACACCCTTTTGCATAACACTGTCCAAATGAATTGACCAAATGTCACATTGGTTAACGCTACGAGCGGGAGTGAGTGACTGTGATACCGCGCATGCGTTGATGGTCTGTGACCATCAACTCATCGGGCACGAGGTTCCTTAGGGATGTCATTTCCATACGTAGTAATAGTAGTTCAATGTTTTATTTTAATGTTTTCTTTACTACTTTTATGTAAGGGTGATATGATTAAACTGTCTTTGCCTACGTTTTTCACCCTGCTCATTGTTATCGCGCGGCCGGCGCGGCCCGCTCGCGGGTGGCAAAAAAAAGTTTAACTTTATTTTTTTAAAGGACAAAAATCTAACCACATATTTTATACCAGAGGTTACTAAATAAATTGGTCATTCCAGACATCCAGAGGTAAGTTTGATTATCATCACATCAGTGGTGAGTAATTGCTCAGTGCCATCGACAGGCGTCGCCAATTTCGGTTTGGTTTGATTGCATTTTGGTATTTTGGTTGCATTGCACTCCATGGGCTGGGTATGTGCTTGAGTTTTGAGGCGTTTATTTGTGAATAAATCAGATACTGTTGTTTAAATAAAACATGAGTAGGACAAAGATTTTATTCAGGGACGCGGTGGAATGTGGAGGAAACGTAGTGATTATACTTCAGTATTCGTCCTCGATATTAGTATTATACAATACACATGTAGTATCGCTTGCACTTATCACCACATAGCACAAATTTTAGAGCTAGATAAAAATAAATTACAGGTAAAAAATGTTATTTCCGGATTATATTTTTAAAAATAAAATAGAATCAAAATCCGTATCCTGTAAAAAGAATTAAATAAATTAAGAACACTTCCGTTCCGTCACTTCCTCCACGCCATTGCTTTTGAAGCCTTCAATCCTTCATTCGCTATTTGTGCTTCGCCACTAAAGCACGTCAATTCTCGTTCCGTGCAGAATAAATTTAATAATAGTTTTTGTGATTTCAGTGATTTTAGTGAACTATCAAGATTGGATTCCTCGAACCCTTCCGAATCGTTGAACAAATACGTACGTCTGTGCGTAAATACAAGGTTTATAGCACCTCGGAATTGTATTTCGGACTTTTCCACGCATAAACCATTTCGGCCTCGTCTGTTCAGTCAATACGCATCGTACAGTATTTTGGACTGTTTTGTGCGTACTACCAGGTTTCTGGCACTCGGAATTGTATTTTGGACTCTTCCACGATATTTTTTCTGATAACCCAATTCTTATTCAAATAACGGGCTTAACTACTTATTTCTTCCAGGCGCGTCTCATGCGTTTACAATTCCAAAATGAACCTTTAAGAACTATAAATATAATAAGGGTAATAATACCTTATAGTCTTCTGATTAGAAAACCGTATATCAATGTGACTTTGCGGACTAGTGGAGTTGACAGATCTGCGCACAGCCCTAGGCATCATGCCTCGACGTCCACAGCCGATATTAATGTCAACCTGTATTAGTAACTTGGTTGAGCAACTCCAAAATACCCTCGCACGGGTATAAACCCGTAGTAGTATAACTATTATAAAATAGTTACTGCAGACAGTACATTATGTTCTGATTTTAGTTCCTTGTTGTTAACCTGATAAATAATTATTGCTTAATGATTGAGAATCATACTATCATAAGTAACTTATTTGTTTAATATGATTCTTTGAAAGAATTGGTCAAGTACTTACTCATAGATGATATTTCCTTTTATGCTCTAAACATCTACATGTGTATAATACTAATATCGAGGACGAATACTGAAGTATAATTAATGATTAACTCGTCAAGTATGTGTGAACGAGACACAATAGAAATTCCATTATTATGCGACTCTCGGCAGTCGTTTGATACCTGACTGATTAAACGAACTTACCTGTACGTGAAGTTCTATCATAATTATACGAAGTATTCGTCCGAAGATATTAGTAGAAAGTCCCACCCACCCGATGCATACTTTTTGTGTTGACAAAAACCCATCTCTAGGAAATATCATCATATTATTATCTCTAAACTAAATGAAGGCTTCAAAAGCAATGGCGTGGAGGAAGTGACGGAACGGAAGTGTTCTTAATTTATTTAATTCTTTTTACAGGATACGGATTTTGATTCTATTTTATTTTTAAAAATATAATCCGGAAATATCATTTTTTACCTGTAATTTATTTTTATCTAGCTCTAAAATATGTGCTATGTGGTGATAAGTGCAAGCGATACTACATGTGTATAATACTAATATCGAGGACGAATACTTCGTATAATTATGATAGAACTTCACGTACAGGTAAGTTCGTTTAATTATTAATTATACTTAATATGTGGAGGTAGGTAAAATATTTAAAAATTTTCCTAATTCTAATGTCCTAAAGAATCTTATCATGAGGCTGCGCCTCCCTCACACACCATACCGTGTAACAAACGCAACTAATGTACTTTCATAATTTCAGATTCCTCTTTCTAATGGACCTGGATGGATGATACTTCTTTCCCGATGCCGGAGCGTACAGAGCGTACAGGCAACATGAATAAATTAACAGCTACTAATTAATGACCCCTGATACTTTGATACATGCACATCGTCAGCTAGCGAAAACTTATGAAACTTTCGTCAGGGTATAAATCACGCAAGATGAGCTTTTCAGACTGTGCTCCTCATTGTTTTATTGTCGTTCCGATATTGGACAAGTGGCCTACCTGCCTAAGTACCCACATTAGATTTTGTAAGAAGAGATAACTACAATTTAAGTAAGTGAGCAGGTCTGTACCTAGACAAGGTATTAACTATTTTATAATTTATTATTTAGGTAGGTATGGTCGAGGTCTCTACCGTCTAACCACTTACAAAATAACTTGTACTCACATACGGCACAAAAAAAGCTAGCGAAAGACGTCACGAGGTGCAAGCTATATTTGCTCTTAAGGTGGTTAGGTAGGCGGCGGTAACATCGATACCAGCCTATTTTCCTATTTTGTTGAGCCAAGAAAATATTCTCATCAGTTTAACAAACATTGATCGAAGGCAAGACATTATTTATCATGTTGTATTGATTTATTTATTATTGGCCAAGGAGAAATAAATAACCGAGAATTGACATGTAACCTAGGCAGGTGTTAATCGGATCAGTCATCTGCATAATACATATTATTATCAGTGTAATAGGTAGATATAAGTTTGCTTAATAAAATATGTAGTTGAAGTAAACAGAGTCCCACGCGGTCGCCCGCGCACCCGGACGTACGATGATTTACAATGATAACTATAATGACGGAATGACAGCCTCAGAAAAAGTTCTTGTTCGTAGTGGCGGAGAAGAGCTGTGTGTGGCGCGAGAATCTATACATGTATTATAAAGCTTAAGAGTTTGTTTGTTTGTTTGAACGCGCTAGTCTCAGGAACCACTGTATTTGTGTTGGATGTGTTATTTATTTATCGGAGAAGGCGTTAGGTTATAAAACATCACGCTGCGACGAGGGGAGAGAGCAACTCATACGCGCGCGGACCGCTAGAAATTATATGTAGCTCCTGCCCCTACTCCTACGGAAGTTAGCACCGTTTATCAAGTGAACCTTCACCCACACCAAAAGGAGTTTAATTCTGCTAGTTTTGTTTACGATTTTCATTTCCATCTTTTGAAGGCGATATCTACCTTTCTATGTAAAGCTTGTCAAACGAAAAATGTCTGCCTTCTCCTCCAGACTTCAGGGTTTACCCTAGCACGACCTTCAATCTCAAAATTTTCACTTAGACCCCTACCTCTTATGATATCGCGCCCGCCTCGACTATGACCGTAACGTGAGCGAGTATCGCATCTTACCGGAGGCATCTAGTTCAGCACGTGCTGCTGTGCCTACGCCCACACCGCGGCCGCTGCGCAGTTAGCAGTTTTTATTGTGCTCGGCCCACGCCAACGGAGGTCCGATAAGAAATCCTCCGCATACCGCGGAAAGCCTAGAAAATTTTCCATGAAAACCTACATAGCAAACTTTGTTGTGGGCATTCGAGCAGCCAATTCAGAATACCTTATGAATATCGATATCGACATTCTTAACTTTTCTTTTAAGGGTACGGTCAGCAACATTAGCAGCTTTCAACGTAATGGTGTATCCACACCGCCCGGCGGCACAGGCCGGCGGCCATGCCGCTGATGCCGCTGCGGCTTTTTTCATAGTATTTGATAGTTAATTGATGTATGCCGCCTGCAATGCCGGCGGCGGTGTGGATACACCATAACAATTGTTTGGTTCACATAATTATCTATTGACGTTTTACATTTATGTGTTCAGGCAATGAATAAAATATCTTCTGTGGCTGTACAACATTATAAATAAAGCAATCGTCAAGGGTTGTGTGTATAAACCTTTTGAAATGGATTCAACAAGTGCTTTCTGAGACGTCCGCTTTTTGTTGCAATCTAAACATCTTTTCTCCGTCTACCCTCGGGGAAGCGTTTGAGCGAAGCGGGCGTGTGTAAACTGCTAAGCGAAAACGTGTCAAGGAGCGGCTGCGGGATATGGCACGAACTGGGACTGTGCATTAGTGTTGCCAGCCTGCGACACAGTTTAAAACTACTTGAAAGATAAAGTTTGGGGATGTTTCTGACAGAGGAAGAGTGGATGGATTGAGTACTATTTTAAAGTGCAATTCATAGTTGCAATAAGATCCAATTCAACAGTCGAAAAGTTTTTACGGTATCGTCGCCCGAAAATCAATTGAGCCCTTTGTTTCTTTTGGGTTTGAGGCACTTACTTGTATTTCAGATAAAAAAAAACGATTCCCCCAATATGTTAATAAATCTTAATTTCCTGGTAATATGTTATTGAAAAATGTATTCATTGTTTCAGTTACTTACAAGTGATTTACCTATGAAGATGGTTGTCCCAGCCTTTCCAGATAGCTGTAATAAATAACAAATGGGTATGTTAAACCCGTTTAAGTATTTGTTTGCCGTTGAATTAAAAATATTTTACACTACAGTACTCATACTTAAGGTGAGGCCTTTGCTCAGCCGTGGGATGTTTACAGGCTAACTTTATTTTTTACTCACTATGAGTGAATCGTGAAATCTTCAAGAGCTCAAGCGCTCAACCGATTGTATTTGTAAGCTATCAGATCGTTTGTTTACTGGATCCAGTAGATAATATAACTGTTTTGCATTACAACAAAACAGGTATTATGTGTCGGATAAAACACAGTGTTGGGTGAAGAAGCAGTCATGATCTTTGCGTATATTTAGTCTATGGAATTAAAAACTTACCAGGATTGTCGTTGATTTGATGTGACTTTACCTTCCTTGACACCAGGTGGCGCGCCTTTGTATGAAATCTGGCACGTTGAAACCTGTCATTGTCAATAGTCTTTCACCAGCAAGGCATTGCTGCAACACTGTGTTTTATCCGACACATAATACTTGTTTTGTTGTAATGCAAAACAGTTATATTATGTGTCTTTCTAAAACACAGTGTTGGGTGAATACCTGTTTGTTATCTGCTGGTGTCAAGCACAACGCTGTTGATATTTTACTATGGAATGAAAAGTAAAACAAAACTTACACAAAAAAAACAAATTATATTGCTTAAAAATTGAATTAAATCCAATTAGAAATCCACTAATTGCACACAATTAGGTACTCAATTCTATATATCTATATTATAGCTTTCATTGCGATCAAATGAGATTATAAATTATTAATACCCTTTGCCTGAGCTCTAGAACTAAATTAACAAGATGGTAATACTAATTATATAAGAAACTTAATAAATTCTCCACTGAAAACATAAACTTAAACACTTTTAAAATTATTGTATAAAAAATTATTGTATAACAAATCAGCACCAGAAGTATCTAATGAAGTTTGAAATTCCCTGCAGTAATGCTTTCTGAAAGTTTTAGCGCATCTCCAATTGGCCCTTTCTAGGATCTCATCTATTGGTCTGTTTTCAAACCAACTGCGAGAAGAAACTGCAGACCGGATACTCCCTGGAGCAGCATCAATTCCTACCTCTTTGAGAATCGTCCGGATCCAATTTCCAATGTTTGTTCTGGATGCAGGCTTAACTATACCAGTACAAGAAATAAACAAACTATTGATCTGTGTTTGAGATCTTCGCTCCCTTGAAAGTTGAATCAGTTTTTTAATATGAGTAACTGGGCAGATATTTTCATCAGGATGTTTAATCAGAGCCCGTCCTGACTGTCTGTGAGTATTGGAATCTGTCTTAGATCCAAACCGTGGCCATAATGTTAACTGGTTCTCTTCATCAATAAGGTTGTCTTCAGACATATCCAACAAGGTAAGGTCATGGACTCTGCGTCCAGAAGCAAGAAGAAGGATTAGAGTAGTTCTTCGAGATATGTTAAATAATGTATCCACTACTGGGGTATTTAGAAGCCAGTCAAATAATAATTTGATGTCAAACACTTGAGCCCTTTGTATATTTGGCTTTGCAAGGGAAATGGCTTTAAGAATCTGGTGAACAAAAAAGTTTTTAGCAATATCTTCAGCTGACGTCGCGCAGAAGGTAGACACAGCTGACTTGTGCATGAGTATTGTTCTATAAGCAAGTCCATCCTCTAAAAACAATTTTGCCAAAAATCTAGCAACATCATTACCCGTTGGGGTACTAGGGTTTATATTGTGCGTTTCACACCAAGAAATCCATCTTTTAATGGGGGCTTTATATGTTAATAAAGTGGATTCTCGCCAACTTTGCTTTAATAATTCCTTTTCCCCTGTAGCCCAATGAGCTATCTGAGCTTTCCACCCCCAATTTTCCAAGCCAGGAGAGAAAGTTTGTCTGCTTGTGGAGGGCTCTGCCCCGTTGTCAAATCTACTAAGGTCTTCCGCAGATCCTTTATCGGTAGAGGGTCTGTCAGAGCCCTGGCCCGGAGATCCGGCAGCCAAAGCATTGTGGCCATTGGGGAGCTATTAGAATGAATGTCCCTTTGGATACATTCAGGTGTGCCAGAACCTGAGGGATCAGGTTGGGAGGTGGGAACACCCATCCCAACTGACAGTCCCAAGGACGACTGAAGGCTTCGCAAAAAATTGCGCACCCATCTGTCAAGTCTAGAGTGACATATCTTGGTGCGACTGCTGAGGCCGCCGAAGCGAACAAATCTGTATCTGGTACGCCCCATTCTCTGAATATGGCCTCCGTGGCCTGGGGCAACAGGTGCCACTCGGGAAGTGCTCGACCTCTGGATAGACGGTCTGCAATCCCGTTTAGTCTTCCTGGTAGGTACCTTGCTGTCAGTGTTATTTCGAGCTGATCTGTCAACTCTAGAAGTTTCGTAGTTAGGTTTAGGAGGGCCAGATAGCGCGTGCCTCCTTCGTTCCTGACGTACGCTACCAGTGTTCTGTTGTCTGACTGTATCAGAATGTGGGCTCCTCTCAATCTGTCTTGTTGGTCTAAGATTGTACCATACACTGCGTACATCTCCTTGACGTTGGAGTGCCACTTGCTCTGAATGGAGGTCCACGTTCCTGACAGATACAGCCCGTTTAGCTGAGCGCCCCACCCTGCATCCGCTGCGTCGGTGGTTAAGAAGTGTGTGACTTGCTTTAGGTGTAACGGTCTGGTAGCATGGTCTACTGCTTTTTGCCACCATTGAAGATCCAGCTGGACAGGCTGAGACAGAACGCTCTTCTCTTTTAGATGACCTTTGTGGAAACCTCTCAGAAACAGCTGCATTCTGCGGCAGTGAAGGCGTCCTCCGTGGACGGTCATTGACGCAAAATTTAGATGGCCCAAAAGACTTTGCGCCTCCCTTAGAGTTAATGTTTTTGTTACTCTTGTCTTTGATAAAATGTCTTTTATTTTTTGAACTTTTTTCTGTGGTAATGCTATGGTGTTTCTGAAAGTATTCCATGTTATGCCTAAATATTCCAGCTCCTGCGTAGGATCTACAACGCACTTTGGATAGTTGACATGCCATCCTAAAGTCTCTAGCAATCTCAGCGTTTCCGCAACCTGAGTGACTAGGCTGGACCGATTTTGATGAGCCAACAAGTAATCGTCCAGGTATACCAGCATTCGAACACCTCTGGCACGTAGGGTTTTCGCAACCCAATTTGACACTGCTGAGAAAATCTGTGGTGCCGAAGACAGGCCAAAAGGTAGAGCTGTTAACTGCAGTATTTCCTGATTGTAAATGACTCTCAGAAACCTTCTGTGAGCCTCGGCTATAGGTACGTGAAAGTACGCATTCTGAAGGTCTATCTTCACCAACCAGTCCTGATCCTGCAAGAAATCTACTACATCTGCCTGAGAAATAAGGTGAAAATGTTTTGTGGCTATATGTGCATTGAGTTGACGAAGGTCGAAAATTGGTCTCATTCCACCGTCTGATTTTTTCACTAAAAACATTCTGGAATGGAACCCCGGGTTCAGTGCTGGAGGTGTTTCTAAAATCTTTTTGTCCTTCAGATCTTGGATCATGTTTGTCATCTCCGGTGATGTTTTGGTAGAAAACTTTTCCTGAACCTTTTTGTAGGGGAACATCAATGGGGGCTTTGTCTTCCAAGGAAGTCTGCAACCTGAGATTATTTTCAAAATAAATTGTGTCGCTCCCATCTGCTGCCAACATGCTACATGGTTCCTTAGGCATCCTCCATTGAAGTTCCCTAGTCGGCAGTCAATTTTGTTTAGGATTGGTATTGGTCTGATCTTGGTTTCTGTTTCCACGAAAGGGCTTTTTTGCGACAAACTTAGGTCTTTTATCATGGCCTTTAAAATTTGTATTTTTATTTGGAGCGGGTCTACTGTTTTGCTTGTGAAAAGAATTTGGTTGATAGGAACTCTGTGGTCTCTTCTTTAAATAGGTTGGTGTGTCTAACCAGGTCTGTGATCCACCTAAAGAATTAATAATTGGTTGGAGGGCTTCTCGGCTAAACAAATATTCTGCACTAGGAGGAACATTTTGCAAGGTTGCTCGGAGGTAAGTATTACCAATTTCTTTTAGAATGCGATCGCGCCTGAGCTCTATGCATTCAGCTCGTTTACCACAAATCATCTGCAAGGTATTTTCAAAATTTTTGGCAGAAGCAGAGCCCGGGCCAAACATATTAGTAAATTTTTCGAGTAAATTATTCCCGTTTATTTCTGCTGGATTTTTAGAAGCCCAGTCCAAAATGTCCTGAAGGGAACTTTGAATAATATTCTTTTGTTCTAAAACAACATTGGATAAGCTGGTCATAAGGGTCTCAGTAGAAGCTAAATAATCTTTTGTTTTATTAAAATGGCATAACTCTTCATTTATTTTTAAACCTACAAACCCAGGGGTGGCCGCCTGAGATTGCATTACTTTCTTATAACGAATACCTTTCCAAGCTTGAGAATCAAATTGTTGCAATTTACAAAGTTCTTTAAGTCGCTCTGAGTTTGCAGGAGGTACCACTCTCCTTTCATCATGGTCAATGTTAACCTCACCAAGTGACAAGGTTGTCGTACTTGGATTATTTGGAATGGATAAACTCAAAAACTATTTGGGTGGTGCTGTGTCAGATTGTGCACTGGTCTCTGTACAGTATTGTTGTTGAGATGTATAAGGCAAATTGCATGCAATGTAGTTTGAAATGTAATTCATTTGAGACATCAAAGTATCGACTCGGGGTCGCAATAAGTACGAGTCAGTGTGGAAGTCTTAGACTTAGAGTACTTACGTCTCTTATTCGGTGGTGGTGACGCAAATCTTTCATCCTCCGAGGATGAAGATGAAGAAGACGAGTCGGATTCCAACTCGGTTCGCGGCTGTTCCCCGTCCGGGGCGACAGACCCCGACCTTTCACTGTCACCGTCCATCATAAAAACACTTAACACGTTCCGGGACAGTGCCCGCCTACAGGCGTGAAAACAATAAAACATCTATTGTGTCTGGAGTAGTGTCCCGGAACGTGTTAATAAATACTAAAACAACTGCGTTTTATCACATTAATTCACTTTTTATACACTTAGAAAATTTTTGCTGTTTACGCGGCAAAAATCACAACGCTATTGACAATGACAGGTTTCAACGTGCCAGATTTCATACAAAGGCGCGCCACCTGGTGTCAAGGAAGGTAAAGTCACATCAAATCAACGACAATCCTGGTAAGTTTTTAATTCCAAAGACTAAATATACGCAAAGATCATGACTGCTTCTTCACCCAACACTGTGTTTTAGAAAGACACATAATTAGTCGTTATTTACCTGATTATAAACGTGCAATGTAGGTACTCTTTGTTCCAGTTATTATACTTGAAGATGGTTCCAGTATTTCTTGCCAGCCGAAACAGGAAGCGGGTAAGTAAATATTTTTGATTTACTATTTACCGTTAAATTTAAAATGTTTTCTGCATCCTCGTATTGTAGGAGTGGCACCGTAAATTCTCTAAGAGCTTAGGCGCTCATCCGATAGTATTTGTCAGCTATCAGTGTCTTTATTCTCTGTTGACTGTTTGTTCGAGGCGAGTTTGTCGAGTCAACATGATAGCGGATCGCGAAACGGGAGCAGAGAAGCGGACTGCTCTCGTTGTTGTTAGCTATGTAAGTTCTATTGTAGGGAATATTTGTATACATTAGGATTAATGTATTTGATACAGCACATACTTCTAAAGTGTGATTGAATATGTGGAAGGATTTCTGAGAACTGCGAAGTTGAGAAGGTTTTTATAACTCTGTTATTTAAAGTTACACGTTATCGGTATTTTTAAAATTCAAACTATGAAAACGTTATCCCACACGATGGCTATTTACCCATTTGTACGTCATATATAATAACGTCTGCTTAGCATAGAAGGCTTTACTTTTCCAGCTTTCGTGGACCTACATTATTATGTAGTAGTTTCGAATTCGATTTCCTGCAACTTTGCTTCACTCATGATAGAAACCTCTATTGTAAGTTAAAATTAGTTTTCCTCACATATTCCCTGGAAACCAGCCCATCCCTAGGAAGCAGGGAGTGGGTCAGCGAATGAGGACAGCGCATTGCGCCTTAACGGGTCTGCCTCTTCAATAAATTGCATAAAAATACGCCGATTTATGCAACACTGCGCCACACTTTTGTGTCAATTCCACCCAATTTCATGTAGAATTAATTACGATTGTTTTGTAACTTACCTTCATATTCAGTTGGGGTGGATGTAGTCAACGCAGCTGCCGGTCTCGTTGTATATTATTCCACCAGTTGACGCATTTGGTTTTAGTTGAATGGTATACTTGGTACGAGGTGCTATTTTGAGTTCGTGACTTGGTGAACTTTTAGACAGGCGCTTTGTAGCATCCATCAATCATTTTTTTAAATACTGTCAGAAAGGCTCGTAAAATCACTGCTATTTCCAGAGTTAAGAACAATAATGCCATCCTTTCATTGTAGGTACCTACTTTCTATCAATTCGACGACGCGTTTGGTGTAGTGGTTAGCGCTCCTGACTATTACGCCGTCCGTCGCGGGTTCGACTTCGAATCCCGCAAGGGGCAAATGCTTGTGTGATGAGCACGAACATTATTTTGTACCTAAGTCATGGATGTTATATGTATTTAAGTATTTATGGGAGACGCCCCCGTCATAATCGTTGTCTGGTACTTCGTAACACAAGGAAGAAAATTCCTTACCACGGAACCAGACAATTGGTGTGTTGTCTGGCGCATATTATATATATATGTTGCTCGATGGTTCAGGCTACCACTGTTCAAAATTTCATTTAAATTGGTCGCTTCGGAGTTTATCCCGAGCAAACAGACAGACAAACAGAGAAATAAGAAATTCGAAAAAATCTAGATTAGTGCTATTGCACTTCTTACATCCCCCTGACTCGGTTTTAAGCATTTTCTTTTATTGTACAGAAATTCGACCTCTACAATTTTATTATATGTATAGATATAGATATTAATTCCAATTGGAATTTTACTATGCTATGAAACTACCGTCATTCGTAAAATTGTCGAATACAGTTGACTCCTATTTTCCAACAAACAACAATAAAGTTAGCCATGAGTTATGCGACTGGCGCCTTGGGACGGGAAGCTTAATTACAAATTACCAACTCGATCTGAGGCTCACCTTTTGATCTAATTACATTAGCTGTTCTTTTCGTGCGCGAGTACTACTTAATTAAGGTATTACTAAACTAGGTAGGTATTAACATTAATGCGTATTATGAACACTACACATTGATTCATTTGAAAATAATTTGTTTAGGCATAGGCAAAGTTTGGGGCTTTTACGACGCAACAGTAAAATGTTTTAAAATTGGGCTGTTGCAGTGGGGTTTAGAAACCTTGGGCTCGTTCTCATGCTCGTACCTCGTAGCTTAGAACGCCAACTATGTCGTTCTTATGTACCTGGTAGCTTTTCTTTGCTCGTGCGTGAAACTTTTCTTTACATATCAGATATGGCTAGGATGTACGATCAAGATGCTAGATTTATTTTCGATGTGTTTGCAATCTTTTTACATTCCCTTTTAGGGTATTGAGATTATCGTGGTGTATCAGGGCTGCATTAGCATGCGGTCCGCGCGGCGGCGCGTGCGCAGGTACAAAGGCGCCGACAAGGGACAGTGATGCGAACTGGGAATCGGTATCAGAAGTATCAGACCTATAGGCTTGAGTCTTGAACTTGCCTTGTCTTGCAATGCCTGGTTTGTCATTAATTACTTGAACGGCGCGGTGATTTATCGGCGATTAAACGAGTACCCCTGTTGTAACGTGTATAAATAATGTCGATGGTAGTGGTCACCAAACTCTAGCGAAGCTTACGTTATAAAAACACCATTTACAGCTGATTTGATTTTAAAGATACATAAGTAGTGCATTTAAAACCTTTTTTTTACTTCAAGGTTCAAAAGTAAAGACAGAAACATATTTATTTATTCAAAACTTTATTGCACAAAGAAAACAGTGTACAAAAGGTGCACTTAATGCTAAAATCATTCTCTCCCAGTCATACCTTCAGGACATGCAGAAAGATTGTAATGAAAATGATTGTAAAAATTGTAACATGTGTCCTGCACTTTGGTCGCATGCTCATTGGAAACATAACTTACCCTTGCTAGTGTGGGAAATTATTGTGTCATTTATACTTAATTTTTCGATATAGACTCGTATGTACACTTAAGAACCGGTATTGCCACCTCGTTTCCTATGATGCGCACAGCCATGCTCGTGCGCAATAACATTTAGTCGAAGCTTGCGGCGCGGCGGACGCTGCGAGACCATAACTGTATGCAAATAAGTCGCGATAGACTTTATTTCAGGACCTTTGTTGTGGGTTTAGAATGTTATTAAACATATGGAGAGATGGAATCATTTACACTGCCACAGCATTGAAATCACTTATTATAACTTGGTCATTACGGGCTGACAATTCGGGTACTTAACAGTAACTGACTGGTTAATGTTTTACCCGACCCGGGCGGATGTTATGGGTTTTTCTTTTTGATCACACGGTGTGGTGACCAGTATCTGGATACTGGATACCATCACAATCCTTAATACCAGCGTAAGCAAAAAAGAATCTTTAAGTGAAATACTACAATGTCTTACAGAGTAAGGTTTTGTGGGTCAGACAAAGTATAAAAACTATTTAATCTTATGATACTCAATAACTCAACTTTAACTTCAGTATTCAGAAACGCAGCTCGATCCGATTCTTGTTAGCCAAACAGCTAAATGTTTGAAAAACATTTATAGACGCATCCTCTGTAGTCTTCTGCGTTTGCGCTGGCGAGCGCCTTCCGCTCCCACGGCGCATGCGTCATCATCGCACTATGCGCCCTTAATACTACTGTCACCAATCACCATGTACACCACGGACAGACGGGACCAACAGGACTAAGAGTTCTTGGTGACTGTTTCCTCATTGAGGGATTCTGAAACAGGCAGACGGACTAAACACATGCCCAGTTCCATTCCATCAGGGTAACTAACTGGATTCGTATGCGCCAAGTTCACGACTAACCTGCAAGAGCTCTATTTTCTACGATGTATTATTCTACTGGATAAAGGCACATTGTCCTAAAGGCTTGTTCTCTCTGACTTGATGTTGTCTTATATAATTCTTTATAAAAACTCCACCTTGCCTCACTATGTGCTCAGTTTTCATTCTGTGCAGTTGTTAATCTGAATGAACACTGCCCATGGTTAGTTTTAAAAGGCACTTACTCAGCCTATCAAGAACGAACAGACACATTTTCAATTATTGCTGAGTGGTTACCCTACTCAGCAGTGGGAACTCGTGCAAATTCGCTGCATTGTGTATTTATACTCGGTGCAGTATTGTTCGCCACATTATAACTGCATCTGTTCAGCTTTTTAGTTTTTTACGAGTAATGATAAATAAACCATAAATTGCCTATTATGTTCAATCAATATTATAAAATATGACGCTGTTAATTTATCGTTAAGGCATTATTAATGCAATTCTCTCTCTTTGATCTTTATTTTGGTTGCCGTCTCCATAAACATTAAATCATCAATGCACTCCAAGAAAATTTAATTAGAAAAATAATAAATAAAAATTTATTTATTCAGACAGCAAGATCCAATTTTATCTTATTAATAAATATTATCTTATCTTTGTAATATCATTAGTCTAGCACCGTTTCAAAAAGCGATGAAAGTGTTACATCGATAGCGCCGTATCATTGACCTCTTATCAATCAATTAGTATATTATCATTCATATTCTGTAATAGATGCTACTGATCTTAAGGAACTTTTCTTTTCATATTCGCGCAATACAGCTTCGAGCTTCATTTTCTTTTAATTTCCTTTTCTCTATGCTGATTTGCTGTGTTATTTATAGGTTTACTTGTAGAAATAGGTCGTCGAGTTTTGGAAATATTGCGTCCATTATTCATTTCTAGTTTACTGAGGTAAGTACTTAAAGCATACCAGTATTGGAAGTTTGAGAAATCAATTTAATCAATCGTTTGCTCACGACGAATCTTTTTTTAAAGGTCCAAGTTGACCTCTTATCGGAAGCGTGCGTTATGTCAAATTATGTCGACCTCCTTTTTCGTCTACTGTTACGGAATCCGTCTCATTTTTAACCTTTTGTTGGGGTCGAGAGTTCGGCTCAGCCGTTCTATGGTCAAGTTAGCCAGGGCTGGCGCAGTTAGTCCAAGTTGAAACAAAAATAATCTGTCAGAAATTCTCTCTTTTAAAAAAAGAGATTGCTTACTTACTACTACTCAAAATTAAGTTGAAGTTAAAAATATTGTAGATCGTAGTCGTAGTTGTCGTAGTAAACCTTTTAAATGCTACGGACTACAGAGATGTGCTACGAAGCGACACGACTACGAAATACGAAATTACGTAGCATTTCATTTCGTAACGGTAATGCATTCTTATTCCCTTCGGTTCGAGTAAATCAATTTACCCGGAATACATCTTTTGTAGTTCTTCAAATTAACTACCTCGGTTTTAATTCGAAGCACCCTTTGGTATTCTTAAAGTTTTATGAACAATTATATTTTTAAAGAAGGTAGCCAAAATATAGTTCAAAGAAATCATTTTCCAAGAATAAATAGCCAACCCTGCTTTTCTCCCGCGAGTGCAAGCAAGTTCTCGTTTCAAACTCGCCCGATCGAGTAGCGAGCGATCGAGTTCACGGGCCCGCGCCCGCCATATCGCACCGTGCACTCGCGTGGCGCGCACGCATCTCTCCGCTCGGCCCGGCTCGGAATTGTTCGGAAAACATCGCGGAACAATTCGTAGTTTTGATCCGACTAATTATTGTGAGTGAGAGTGTGTGCACTGTGGAACTGCAGTTATGCGAGGAGATTCCAATTGTTAATACTGTTTTGGTGAGTGTCTTTTTTTCTTAATTTGACGGTAGTTTGTCTTTTTGCGCACACGAATGTTTGTGTGATCTTTGATATGAATAGCGCAAGTTTTGATTGATTACAGGATATTTCCTGTTATCAGGTATATTCAGTTTTAAAGTAACATCATTAACCATACTTTCATTTCATTCTTGATTTTTCGTACTACTATCTACCTACTTCTATATAATATTTAAGAAACATTTGAAATTAAATTATTGCATCTGACTAACTTGCGTAATTAGACCAATTTATGGTTGGCGGTGGTCGCTGTTGTTTTTTTAAGTTACTTAGTTTTGTCTTATTGTAGATGGCTGGTAAAAATCCCATCACCTAAAAAAACAGCTCATTCCGTAAGAAGCCAAACAAAACAATAGTTTGTAATTCTCCGATAATGCAGACTTACCACGTAATCTCTTATCTCGACTTTTGTTTGAGTCAGGTAGGTACTTTCCTAACAACAAGCAACTAAACGTAAAAATATCTTGAAATGCTTGCGTTTTTAGTCGGACATCTCAAAATTATTCTAGAAATAGCATTATGGTAGTTGAATGTAATCACTAATATTTTTTGCAAAATTATTCTAAAAGTAACATAATGGTAGGTAGTTAATTGGTATTACTTATAAATTTTCGGAAATATTTAGTTTTTTTATATCATTTTATAATTCATATTTGTTAAATAACTTTTAAGTACCCGTAGTTTAGCATTCAGGTTAGGTTATTATTATTGCAGAATTTGACGAAAAAACAATCTTATTATTTTTTACCTAAGAACTATTTACCAAACGTTCAAATTAATTTGTAGTCGTTGCACTGATTGCCTTTACCCTACTGCAAAGTATATGCTGAATCTGAATGATTAAGCGAGAGTATGCGATAATGCTGTTTTTTGGCTAGCACAGCAAATAGGCAAGGTTCGCAAAATAATTTATTTACACGTAGAATCTGACATGAGACAATTTACTTCACTTAAAACATTTTTTAACATGCATTTGAATTGTGTTACGGAGAAATTAGGAGCATTCCCCAAAATATTTTGTGACACATACTTTGTAGTTCGTTGAAATCGTATCTAATAATTACCTTGCTCATCAACCAGTATTTAATTATTATGTCCCCATTACAGTAATGATGATTATTTCGTGTTTTATTAAACTATTGCACTCTAATGTTGAAAGTAGTAGTAGTACTCTAAAGTGTAATTTTGAGTAGTAAGTTAAACGAACGTATTCTTCTAGTTTCTATACATTATAATTATAGTAAAAATTGCCGGTGGTCTGTCAGCCGAAAAGGAATCACTCCTTATTGGTATAAATTATTATTGCCTAATTTATTAGTCAGTGTTATCATTACGAGTTTGTTTGCTGTTTAGTTAATAAATTATTACCAGTTAGCAGGTATTATACAATTATCACAGTAATAACAAATGGCTGATACTTACAATTTATTTGTAAGTTATGTCGAACATCAAGATGTCAAAATCAGTCTCAAGAGATTGGTTATGCCAACTTTTGCTTTCAAGTTTATGCGTACAACAAACATCTACTTACTCTTACGAATCTACGAACTCACTTGATTGAACTCTCAGCATTCCCGAGCGGATGACTGGTAGATAATGCCTTAAGGCATTAAGTCCACAACTTCAGTGCAATCAAAAATAATAAATAAGTAATCTATATATATAAGAAAGTCGTGTTTGTTACAACACTTATAACTCGAGAACTGCTGGACTACTGGTTTTTGATTTGTTGGATTTGTTTCCGCCCCGAATAGCAGAATACATCTTAAAAACAATGAAAACTCGATATGTGTAATGAATACTTAATTATTCTACTTTATAAAAATATGTCGTGTTTTCCTTCCTGACGCTTTAACTCCAGAACGCATGAACCGATTTCCACGGTTTTGCATTCGTTGGAAAGGTCTCGGGCTCCGTGAGGTTTATAGCAAAGAAAATTTCCATAAAACGGGGCCGGGGCGGGACGGGGTGGGGGGCGAAACGAAGTTCGCTGGTACCGCTAGTTAAAAAATAAACTAATCAGTCAGTAGCAGTAGGTATAAATAATGATAAGAATTCATATTTATATCACTCATACACTACTCATATAGTGGTATCATCAACTATAGGCCAAGCATTTTTCCTCCTCGTTACTAATTTCGGTTCAGCGTAGGTTCGCACACAACCGATATTTTTATAAACCGATAAAGTCTATGTCACCAATACATATTAAACCTCATGTTTTATTGCGGGTAGCATAAATGTTCAGTAAAATTAATGGAGTAGAAGGTACTTGAATCTAAGAAAGAAACCTGGAAGTCCTGGAACGTGAGATAAAGTGGCCTAAGTGAGTGCTTACTCAGAACAATTTTAATTTAGATACAAAATAACGGGAAAAACATCGAATCTCGAGTTAATTAAATGGGTAGACCCAGTCATCAGCCTTTTTGTAAGCGTATCTATGTAAGTACCTATACTCCGCATGACACGCATAATGGTAATCGATCGTGTACGCCAACATCGGGAATCCTGCGCGGAATCCGTGTTAATTCGTTAACACGCTGTGCCGGCGGCCGCCGGCCATCGCAAAACATCCTTTGAGACGCCGCGCCACTAGGATAGTAAGACAACAGCCTGCCAAAAGACAAAAAATATATTTTTCTTCTGTTTTTTTTTGCAAAATCCTTGTTTATGTGTTGAATATTCCTAAAAGATGAGTTGGCTTACTAGCTCTTCAGTTCACTATTACTACTACACTAACTAACTACTTACGACCTGCCTTTTTAGGTCATCGGTAACCTGCCTTTAACATTCAGCTTTCATAAGCTTACTTAGCAGGCGCGGATCCAGCTCTCCAAAAAGGTTGTGGGTACGCAATGGTTTTTCAATGATAGGGATTTTAACAAAATACGACGATGAGACAAAAGTGAATTTTAAAACGCTTTTATTAAACAAAGAACATGTTTATCATGTATAGCTCGAGCGAAGCGAGCGAGCTACAAATCGGATTTCGACACTCATTAAACAAAGAACATGATAAAACTTAAAAGCTCGAGCGAAGCGAGCGCTTTTCGACACTCATGAAACCTAAACAGCAATAATTGTTAAAAAGAGCGAGCGCGCTACAAATTGGTTATTTGACTCTTATCAAAAGAAAAATATGATCAAGATTCAAGCGCGAGCGAAGTGAGCGCGCTAAAATTTAGTTCACGAATCACGACGCTTATAAAAGCAAACAAAGAATTAATGGCTGAGCAAAGTGAGAACGAGATATTTATTTAGAATGCTTCTTAATTTAGTTAAATGAGAAAAAGTTTCTACCGTGCACTTTGTTAATTGTGATTAGGGTCGTGGGCATGCCCACAGTGCCCCCAACGGTGTATCCGCGCATGTTACTTAGTTGGCTAACTAGATCGTCTGTTTATCAAACTTCTTCGCAGTCTTCTCCGTCAGCTATAGATGATGATTAGAAAACTCCATGATTTTGCAGGCAAGTTAAACTTGGTTCACAAAAGTTATTATACCTAATAAATAAATAAATAAATAATTAATAAGTCAGAAATACGTTTTTATCAATTGGGTTGCCTGATGTTCTTTGGATGTGTGATGCATTTGACGCAATTAGTCTGAACATCTACTTGGTTTATTAGGATTGTTTGATTTAGATAAGTGGCTGCTATGAGACTATAATTAGACAATTTGCGGTCATAAATACTTCTATAGACATGCATGCTAGTTAGACTATGATAGTGTTGAATCAATTATAAATACTTAGATTGTTTATGACGAGATAAAGTCAAACAGCCTAGATTTTATGTTTTTATTAACTGTGATCGCACTACTTACTACTTCTTTTAAAGAATAATACAAAGCAAACTAATTGTTTGTCACGTTTAAAATTATCAAGAACAGAATTCATTTTGTATTTTTTATCTATGCAACCAGAATTAATGGAGCTTGTAGAATTTAATTAACTAGATAATTATGTACAAAATAGTCAAGCAGCGATTGATTTTGTTTCAAAATATGTAAACGCAACACTTTACACTGAATTAGATGCTTAAAATACCCAAAATGACGACGTCTTATCTCTGTTGGCTGGTCATCTTGGTCATAGTGCTTCCTTGTGGAAAGGATGTCAGTAGAATTACTTATATCATGGATCTAAATTAATGGTCTTCGTATTAATTAATACTTTACGTAACAAACGGTTGCCCGATGTTAAGGCAGCGCCCACTCATAGGGGTTAGCGGAGCGAAAACTATTATGTTATTAAGTAGTTAAAAAGCGCGGTTACGATCAATAAAGTGTTATTTGTGGAGTAAAAAGAAAAGCCAATAATGCACAAGACACTTAATATTGCAACGCGGGCATTTTTATAATACGTAGTTCCATAATAAATAGTTTTATTACTCTTTCGATTGATTATGTGTCTAAATACTTTACCAATGCGTTTTCCGTAAAATTGGTATCAAACAAAGTAAGAATCAATAAAACAGTCCACCTGTTATCGATATATGAGTGGTGTAACTACCATGACTTTTTATGTATTAGATGTACCTACGATATAAATAAATTTGAAGTCTTCTCTTAAATAATTTCTTAGATTTGCATTGTACAAAACGCATTTTATCATAATGATAAATTCGAGATCCTTCAGTTTATGTTTGTTCGTGTTCGAGCCTAATAATATTTGCTGTGAAAATCCTAGGTTCTTAATAAAATAGCTTTTACTGTATCTCAGTCCTAATCGCGGTGGACAGTGCAACAGGTATCGTACTATCAGGTGGCCTCGGGATTTTTTGTCGACGCCTCTGGTCATTGTAGCACCTCCGGATAGATACAAACTCCATGGGCCTGGTACATCCAATCGAAAAATACTAAAAACAGGTCAAAGAAGTGTATTTTACCCTATCTAAAATCGTTCTAAAAGTTTGTCTTGCTGCTTATTACTTACAAAACGAGTCGACTCACTAATATTAGCTAGCTGACCTGATTTGTTTTTCGGTCTCTAATTGTGTATTGTAACTTTAGTTTTAATTTGATTTTGTATTTGTTAATTATAGTTTAACTCCGTTTACCTACGCAACCTGAGTGACGCACAGGTGTAACATCTTAGGACATTAGTCCAGTTTCTCTTAGTTTTTTAAATCCTTTGTACTATTTTTTATGATTAATGTCTGTTTATGTTACCAATAAAATAAAATAAAAATAAAAAATATTCACTTTTTTCGTCAAATATTCTAAAATAAACTCTTTAATTGGATTCGGATGTTTATACCACTTTTGCCATTTCAGCAAAATTATGTGCAAACGGTTGCCGATTTCTGAAATAATAACCTGAGTTAATGCGAAATGGTCAGTTGTTGCGTGCGACGTTGACCTCCATTATAATTGCTTCAATCATAATTTGAATATTTTGGTAACAATACTTAATTAGTAATTTTATTGTTAAAGATTGAATTCTAACAAGATTAATGCTACCGATGACCGTATAAATCTTAACAAATTGGATGATCACCGCTGTCGATCGAATATTTTAATCGTCCGAGACTAATGTATGCAAAATGCTTGTCAGTTTATTGATTAATTTATCTCCGAGTGCACAGGTCAGTGTTTTCTGCGTTTATCGATAAACAAGTCAACCTTATTTCTTGCTTGTTGTTTTTTTAACGCGATTTAGTGAACGATTCATCGGAGTGTAACAGGGTCGCTTGAAAATTGGATTGATGGTGAACTCCGACCTTCGGCTTATGATTTTAATTAATGGATTTAGCTCGTTGGTTTGTTACACCTCACGGTCGTTTATCAAATGCCTTTGATGATGATATATGATGATATTAATGAAGCTATTATGTACAGCAATTAGTTGCTAGAGATCTGATGATTATTTTGTGTTGGACAATTATTTCGAATCAGAATTAGTCTAAGCTTTCTTACACCAATGCATGATCTTAAAATCCTAAACATAATTTAATTTGACTTCGTAAAGTTATTTGAGAGAATACTGATTTCTTTTTGTTTCTTTGTCATACACTGACTGCGAAATAAGAATGCTTAGAAATTAAGATATATAAACTACACTCGTGACCGTTAACATGTAGGTATCTGAGTGCGGGTCGTTGATAGTTATATTGATAAAACAATAAGAAACTCTCTCTTACTATTAGGGAGACCTTACTATCACGTCATAAATTGGATTTCATTCATTTTTCAGACAATACTTATTAGTCCATACATTGTTAATTACAAGAAATAATGTTTTAAAATTGTGTTAAAACTATATTATCATCAGTTAGATTTATGCAAATGATTAATGAAGTTAAAACACAAATGAATGAATTGTCTTGAGCTTTGTACTTAGTCATTGTCATAAGTTAATCTCACAGAAGGCACATAGCAAATTGCTGGTTTAATCTCAAATTTCAATTGTTTAAGTATTACAAATACTATCCCATTAAATTAGTTCAGGATCAAGTATTAAAGGTTATCCCTATAATTAAGTACAAACCATTTGTCACGCACGATTAACGATGAGTAAGACGAATTGTAGCCATTCTTGATTTTGTTAACATATGCTCAAGACTGCATTTGCTTGTAGTTAAAAAGCTTTTGAGTAACTGTTATTGAGTAAAAATATTTTTTATCCCATCAGCGATTTGTTTTGATGTAAAGTATACAACATGAGTAACCGGTGGAGTGTTTTTACATTGTCCTGCTACAACTTGGCTTCCTGTACGGAGCATCGATTAAACATAAGCACGTGTTTTAATAACAATGTTGTTATGTCGTCCCACGGCCGCCTCCGCGCCGTCCGGCCAGCGGGCGGTTTACTCACGACGATTTTATGATTGTTGTTATAATGTGACATATGAATATCAAAGATAAATGGAATGGTCAATGGACACAAGGTACTTATCTTTTGTCAATAAATTGTCACTAGTCTAGGACATGTATCGTCCTACCGCAGCTACCGTTATTTCTTTTGTTACTCTCAAGTGACTTGGTTAGATCATTGGATAAACGTTGACTTTTACCTAGAAATTACATAAAAATAATGGTAAATACCCAGTAGGACGTCCACTGACAAGATGGTCAGATGAACTTGTAAAGTTTGCAGGATCAAACGCCTCAGAAAATCGTCGTCGAGGCCTTGTTCAGCAGTGGACGTCCTTTAGCTGATAATAATGTTGATGATGATGAACGACCCCGTTGAATTTCCTCCAGTGAACCTTCCTAATCGACCCGTATAAATCCCACCAGAAGACCATCAATGGGCCAGTTTTTGTGGTGCGGCTGATGTCACTGTCCAAGTTTGAGCTGCACCTGTCGGCATATCACCTCTACACCCACGTACTATGTGCGTTGACGATCTGTTGACAAATTGAATATACGGTATTTAATGGAAGTGGAAAACAATATTTGCTGTTGTTTTTAAAAGCCGAATTAATGGCTAATTTATTATTATTTAAGAACACGTAGTTTGCCCACTTCATAAATATTTTGTGATAAAGTATAACACACAAAACAGAACCTTAAATTCGAATTGAATGTTTTCATTGATAAACATTATAACATAATTTCCATGCAAATTATTCATCAATAGAAAATAAACTTGTTCGATGGCTTTGATGGCATGACTTGGTTGTAAAAGGTTCGTAATTTGCATGATCATCATGCCATTAATTAAAATTTTTGCTATAAGAAAAACGTATTTTATTAGTTTTACATAACATACTTGTAGATAGTTCAACATTTGTTTTACTGTCTAAAGAAAATCATTTATTTCATACGATATGATATCGTTGATGTCTTTTGTTAGAAAATTTCATTAACAATAAATGAATGACATATATTTAGCCTCCAAGCAGTTCAAATCGTTTTTACATCTTTAAAGTAACTGTAAACGAGATTATATCGACCGGACCAAACACCGACTAGGCGATTTATAATTCTTGAACTGACTTGAACTCTGACACTGAAAATAAGTTTGTCCGAACCTCACTCTGATTTTATATTTTTCTTCATTGTCTCCTTTGCAATATCCTAATCCATTATTACAAATAAGTGGTTAAAAAAGATTAACTTATTTGTGACATGTGCCACCACTCCCACCCCACTTTGATGTAAAGTTGTTTACCTGACTTTCGCTGCCTGACCTGCACACATACAGACATCTAATATATTCGTGTTCTCCTTTTACATATTATGTAGTTTTCTCATCTGCAGAAAGCAGCGGAATAGACAATTAAACAGCGGTCGTATTAGCTGAATTAAGCTGAAGTAGTGCGCCACGCTCTGCGGCGCGCGCGCATCGTATGACGAAAGAGATTGAGCGAAAGTGACTAACTGGAACATCTAATTGGGAGATATGCTTATTGAGAGTTATTCGGTTTTATTAGATTAGAACGTGGGGTAGTTTATGGAAGGGCGAAAGGAATAGCGAGGAAAAACTGACTATAAGTTTGCGTGACCTGGCAGATATAAGTACCTAACTAGCCATCTCATTAAATCTACTATATAAAAATAAGTCGGGTTTTCCTTCCTGACGCTATAACTCCAGAACGCACGAATCGATTTCCACGGTTTTGCATTCGTTGGAAAGGTCTCGGGCTCCGTGAGGTGTGAGCAAAGAAAATTCCCATAAAACGGAGCCGGGGTGGGACGGGGCTGGGGGAAAAACGAAGTTCGCTGGGACCGCTAGTTGAATAATAAATTGATTAAATTAATTTCAGTATGTAGTTGAAACGCTTTCAAAATGTTAAAAAATATACTGCATACGAATTGCATTGCGGCCTTGCGGTTTGCCAAACTTTTCCGCGATTCGCGGTTAGTTTGATTGAATTGGAAAAACCGATTAAGTGCGTGTCGGACCCGCGCACTGAGGGTTCCGTGCCACCCTTAACTGAATTCAGGGTCCACTTACTTTCACTTAACGAAAACATCACAATATATTGCGACAGCAAAAATAACTTTGTTTTTCCATAGTGTTTGTATGAAAGACAAAGTTATATTTGCGGTTGATAAAAATGTGCAATATCTCAAAAACGACTGGTTCGATCTCCTTCGAACCAATTTTCGTTGCAAGTTTTTGTTGAAATCTACATCATATATTTTTTTCAAAATTTTCACTTTCTTAGTTCAAAAGTTAGATGGGGGGGGGGGGGGGGGACGCCCATTTTACGACTTTGGAAGCGTCTAAATCTTAAACCTTACACTTTTAGAAAAAATGGTTTTAGAAACCTCAACATCATTTTAAAAGACCTATCCATAGACACCCCACACGCATAGGTTTAAGTAAAAAAAAATTTTTAGGTTTTAGTTTCATGTATGGGAGCCCCCCCTTAAATATAATTTTTCTTACTTTTTGTATCTGAATCGGAAAGCGGTAAACAAAATACACCTACCTACCAAGTTTCAGCTATGTGATGCTTATAGTTTCAGAATAAAGTGGCTGTGACATACGGACGGACAGACAAGACAGACAGACAGACAGACAGACAGACAGACGAAACTATAAGGGTTCCGTTTTTTGCCATTCGGCTACGGAACCCTAAAAATGGGCGCTGCTCCAACCAAATAGATTATTGATAATTGGATAACCGCTTTTCCATTCCTTTTCGTATTTGAGTCGATATTGCATATAAAACCGTCGACGCCGATTTGTCATGTCCTGTGTAACCTTTTGACCGTGTGATCGCTCTTAAAAAAATATAAATATAAAGAGTGTGATATATGATAAGCTATTGTGCCACGGCCGACGGTATTTTTAGTAATTGCACATTGTCATAAACATTCCGCAGATAATTAGCATTGAATCGCATTCGCATGCAGATAAATACGTATTTTTATTTTATTATTAAAACTGTAAAGTCTCATGTCACAAAATTTAAGAACGTTAAGTAGGTTTCCTAGGTCTTAACTAACACCCAATACTTTCCCATGATTGCTCTGATAGATGATTATTGCCTTGATCTTTCTGTATTACAGATAAGATACTGGTATCTACGTTACCGAATATTAGGATAAAGTAAAGCTAAATCAAGCTTCTTAAACCAACGAATCAACAGATGTAACATAAAGATTTGACCCCTATCATCACTTGAATCATAATCTTTATTCTTGGTCTCATACTTACAATCAGCACACATCGGTAGCACTGGCTAACATCATTGTCGGCAATCAGCCTCCAGCAGGCGGTAGATAACAATGCAATAGCAAGCGGGTTCCCACGGCGAGCAAAGGTCGCGGGCTCGCGGCGGCCAATGTCACGTCATCGCGGGCGCAGATTACGCGAAACGCTTCCGATCGCGATTATTCGACGGACGGAAGTGGCATCAATACAGGGTTGCCACTTTTATATCAGAGCAGAGAACTTAAAAAAAAAGACAGAAGAGTGACACTCATACAATTGATAGGTATGAATTCAGACTCACTATTGACGAGTATTATTTAGTCATGCATTAATTAATTAAGCCAAGCTTATGCATTTAGAATAGGTTGAATCATGTTATCTTTTAAAAAAGTGCTATTCTTAAAATGAGTGGGGTTTCTCGGAATTTTTGACGCTAGCTTAAAAATAATTTTAACTTTTGGTAAAGTAATTTGCTTACTTTTATTGCAATTGAAAATAATAAGTAGGAGTAGTCAGGTAAAAAATTGTGTTAAGATTTTCATATAGATGTTTCTGAAGATGACCCAATAAAAAGTATAGTATAACTACTGCCCTTTGTTAGCTGTGGCTAGTAACACGTAACTTTCTACATACTACCGCCCCTGTCACCAACGGAAGAGCTTAAGCGATCAGTACGCTGCGCACGCGCAGAAGTCGCGATCTGTCATGCGTGACGACGAACATGATTGCTGCCGAAGAAATCCGCGATTGATCAAATTCTTGAGATAACGAATTTTACGTGAAAGTATTTACGAACTGGCGGAAGTTGAAATGATGTTACGGCTAATAATAATACATATTATTATTAATTAATTTAGTGAATCCAAGTTCCAAAATTTTATCCAGCCACCATTGTAATCTCATGCATGATTATGTACTTTTCATTTAATTCAATAGCTTGCAGATACAAGATCAGAGATCTTTTCTTTCTGAATATTTTATGAACCTTCTTGACTGTAGTGAGTACTATTGAATATTTTTGAGAGGAGGCGTCTATTTTCGATTTCGTTCACGTCTGCGCGCCCGCAACGGAAATCGTTTAAAGCCGTGGTTCCGCGCATTCTAATGGCATCCTTTGATTTTTACATTTCATGTTTATTTGTTTTTTAAAAATAGCTTTTATATTCATCTTCTTGCTATCCTGGGTAAGTACAACCTTTACGAAAAAATTTTCACCAAAGTTGTAACGATGTTTTTTTCCCTACTAGTAAGAATAGGTTATCTATCACATTTATCCTTTTAAAAACTTTCGTAAACCGCCATAAAGTCCTTCCTCATTTTCGGTTTGAGTGGACGCTGTCCAGACAGATTATTTCATTGTTTCGCGGAAGTCGTAACTCCTCGTCCCAGCGTGCAGCGTGGCGAAATGGGTCGTTGTCGAGATGAGTAGAGCCACCGCGCCATTTGTGGAGTTTGCCACCACTGAGAGCCAGAGCAACTGACTGCAAGTTAAATGCAGGACAAAAATGAAAACATTAAACAAATATTAAGTATAAGAAACCCACCGCTTGAAGATTGTCCTTTTAAAGCTGTTGTGTCCACTTAAAGAAATGTGTTATCGGTCAAAAGATGTTTCTATGAGTCACGTTTCTTTGTAACTTATGTCATATCCTGCCCTGATCACGTGCTATCAATATTAAAGCACGTAAGTATTCTCTACTTTGCCAGGTACTTTATGTACAAGTAACTTGAGAAACTTAAATTAGGCTTTTTAAAATACTCAAAGTCAAAGTGATGTGCTCCAAGCGTGACTAATCAAATCATTCAAACAGCTGACATCAAAAAAACGATTTTCGTGAGCCCTCCAGTCTTAAGAGCAGGACTTCCTGCTTACGCGGGGCCATATGGGCACCCTCCACACACATGCGACTACATTTAGGTCAGCGTAGGTGACTGCCGTAAACAATGCCGAATGAGACCGAACGAGATGAGACGAACCGCGAACGACTGCCGTTAATCTTTACTATTGCTCAATAAAGATAAGCACTTCTTAGACCACCTCGTTATTAGATCTAGAGGTTCATAAGCTCAAATTAGGATTCATAAGCTTTTTGTGTTCGAAAACACCCCTACTTTAGATACCTACTCGGGTAACAATAGAGGCAGTTGGAAATATTTTTCTCAACAAGTTTATATTTTTGTCAGTGACTTAAAATATATTTTTTGTTTGGCTGATAGTTAAAATCATACGTTAGTTTCTTGGCGATCTGCTTTCTGGGACTACAAACAGGTATGTATTTTAATTCCTGAAACAAGTCATCAGTTATTAGTCTTTAACAGCGCCGGCGCCTTTAAACGCAATCCTGTATATGGTGATGATGTTTAACAGGAGGTGACATCATTAACATTGTAGACTTGTGACGGACCTCTTGTCCTAGAAAAGATTTAAGTTAAGCCCTTAACCTTCAAAGCGTTGCAAGTAACTTGAGTGTGCTTAATCTCGGCTTAGCTGTTGAATGTCACTCGGCAATGGGAAAGATTAACATGGCCATTCATGTCCAAGTTGACCCGATGTTTTGAAGAGCAGATGGTGTCATGAAAATTAATGAGAAATAAAAGAAGATTGATGTTAGTACAGTAATGTACCAACTTATCTTTATTTATTTTTTATGGTTGTACAAAAAGGAAATAGGTTATTGGCCATTTAAGTATATCAATAATTAAAAAAAAAACAAACGTAAATGCTCGTACTTTTATAATAATAATAATAAAATCATTTAGTGTGCACGCATAAAGAAAACCATACAAAGTATACAGAACATAATAAATAAACAATATAATAAAATACATTAAAACGTTGGACTTTATTAGTGTAACTAGGCTTAGTAGTAAAACATTTCGACTACTTATTTCCAATGTTGTTATTTAATGAACCTTATAAAGTTGTGCTTCTAAACAAATTGTTTAAAACTAATGTTTGCGTAACCGTTGCGTACATTATAGTGTTATCTTACAACGAATCAACTCTTCAAACTTCAATGAGCTATTCTGCGCAGCCTGGTCTTTAGTTTTAGTAGTGCACTTGTTATTTTTACGACATGCCTGTCGACTCATAAAGTAGACGAAATATCGCGTGGGCCACATAAAGGGCCTGGGACCTTTGCTGGTACTTCATACATTACTAATAGATAGTCAATGTTGCGTTAAAAACGTTTGAATGTTCTATTTTTAACGAGGAGGGCAAAGTTTATCAAGTAAAGAAAGCAGCTTTGATTACTTATGTTTATTTTTTACCGAAATAATTTTCTATTTACCGCAATGCAGGCGAAGTCTTGTTTTTCATACATCGTAAAAAAGCTTACTCGTAAGTACTGAATGCAGACGGTGCGATGCGATGGGTGTAACTAATAACATGAACACTTTTACTATTTTGTCCGTATTCGCTCGTAGACGTGTGGTTTACGACCAACTTTATTATTTCTGTTCCGCTGCGTAGGGCCAGCGATTTTTTGTTACTTTTCACTTTTTATTGAAGTAAATTATTTCAACCGTGCTCAGATTTATAGCCACTTTCGAATGTATAACGATTTATGAGGCTTATCGTTGGAATTCATAATTACTATAGAAATCCCGATACATCAGATTTTTTTATCAGAGATTTTTATTCCGGTTTCTATAATAGGCTAAAAGGCTAGACTACATTTACTATACTGTGTGTGCAGCTATATGTACAAGATATTTGTTAGTTTTCGGATCCATATCGATGCACAATGTCGATAATATGTGTCAGTTTAACTACTGACCCTCCTGTTTAGTCCAATCTATAGCTCTTTCTGGGAGTCTTGGAGAAACGCCAAATTGTCTTGGATCTCGCAACGCAACGAAACTAATCACTAAGTCCATGGAACAGTTTACATACACAGTAAGATTTACTTAATGAACGCTAGCATTCGCGGTAGCCCTGAGTCAGAGTGTGCGTGAGTGTCTGCAAGGCGTCCATCAGTCGTAAACGTAAGGGCATTAAACGGAACGACCCGGGTGCGCCGGCGCATCCCACGGGGTGATGTCCTTCGTAAAACCGCTTGAAATAGCCAGAGCCAATGTTCCCAGGTGAAAAAGGTATGTTATTAATCCTGCATATCTTCGGTAGTATTGTCAAAATAACCCACGACACGAGATTTACGAAGATTGTAAGCTTAATACTCATACCTAGTTGTCTTATTGTATGCTTGTCGTGCTCTAAATTCTTTGAGGCAGTTGCATGTTTTTCTCTTCCTTCCTTAAATTCTGTAACACGTCACTGAATCATCCACATCTTTTACAATCATATCTTGTTTCACACAGTCCATTTCCTTCCTGGTCAATCTACATATTTCCTTTCTGTAGCTGTGGAATACGAAACTAAAATATGCTGACCTAGCTTCGTCAGAAGAATTTAATCATGTACTTAACTCGTCAAGTATGTGTGAACGAGACACAATAGAAATTTCATTATTATGCGACTCCCGGCAGTCGTTTGATACCTGACTGATTACATCATTAATTAATGTAACTTGTAAATAATTATGAGTTGCAATTATTTGAAAAATAGGGCAAATGTGATCAATCACATAATTGTAGGAATGTTATCATTTCTTTTCGTACGCAAAATAAATGCTGACAAAAACCCTAGCCTCGCTGGTTGATTGACATCAAGACCTGATTTATTTTACTGACTTAGTATAATTTTGCAAAAACATTCTGGAAAATTACTCGAACGGTCTCCACTCTACTTGTTATGTAATATTTTGTAGTAAGATGTGTACACATACGCTAGCTGACTAAATTCTAGTATGTTGGTCGCTTCTATGATGACTCTTATCAAAACTAGGTATTACACAGTCTGTGTATGATTTAATTATCGATCAGCTTCGGCCGTCACCCATCAATAAACCTCGATAATGTCTTCTTCACCACCTACGCCACCCACCACTATCCCTATTGTCTCTTACTACAATGAAAAACCACACCAAAATCCTTACGTATCTCTCTTAATCTTTTTAAACATGGTTGTAAGGACTAAAATCGTTCAATTCAATTGCAGACTCAAGTTTGTGGGTTTTAACTAGGGTTCTACTCTGTGTTCTCGACCCCAGGCCCAGGACATATCGCTCACTGGTTCTCATTGTCTACACAAGTGAGACAGTAAAGCCACAGTCGAATATACGACTACTATCATACATAGTAGGACCTCTGATAAGTATTTTTGTGGTGTGATTAATAGGAACTATTCACTAGTTCCTAATGCGTCGGGCACTTTCGTAAGTTGTCGTAACTCTACTATTATGGGCTGAGCAAGGAGTAAAAGTAATCGCTCGTTGCGACATGTTTGTATTCAGTAGAAATCGCCACCGCGTCTGAAATAATTATCGGCTATTGTCTGTGATTTATGGCTCTATATTTTAAAAATTTTAATGATACTTCTAGAGATTGATTGTTGGTTGTGTATTTGAAACTTATGTGTTATTTAGTCTAGATTACATTACTATTTTTTTACTTTATTGCAAAAAAAGCAGCGTCGAAAGATTCGAACTTTTATGATCACTTGGATTGAAAGAAGAGGTAAAGTTTACTTTATAATAATAAAATGACTAAAATTGGTGCCTTGTTTGTTCCAAGTTTAGGGCAATAAGGAATGGTAGGTAATTAGCTAGTAATAATGTGTTGAAACTCTTGAATAGCAAAGGTTGCGAGGTCCTTATCCTATTATTCTAACACTTGGGTTGGGGTTCGATAATAGATAACATTAGTTTATGTTGTGGAACTGATTTAAATCCATCGACATTGATAAGCTTAAAACGCGCTTAAAATGTGTTTCCTTTGTGTCGGTCGGTACTTGAAATAGTTTCAGTTTCGAACACTTGAAGTGAAACTATTTCGTACTGTGATCAAAATAACTTGAGAAAAGTATTTCATGTTATCATCTTGTATCGTATTAAAAACTAACGTCCTACTTGTAGTTAAAAGTATTAAAAAAACAGCAAATGACGGCAGATGAACGTCATATAAATACAACGTTGCCTTGTTACGTTGTTTCTCTAGTTATGCATGAGATCTTGAGCAACTGTTAATTGATGCATCTATGCAAAGGTACATATATGTACTTCCAAGAAATTGGAGCAGCATTCGGAAACGAGAAATATATTGCGTCTCACCGGAAAACTAAAAATAATTCCTGACAAATTAATTTCCCGCGTTGATGAACGGGCAGGAACTGTCCGCACCTCGCGAGGCAGGGTTATTTATTCAGCCACATTTTAAGGGACATAATTGTAGGAGAAGATCAGGAATGCAAAAAAATAATAATATCATAATGGTACTCACATAAGTTTTTTTTATATCTTGACTAATTAATAACAATACTTCCGTCAAATGTTGCTTCCAAAATTATACTTATCATGAACTGTATTTCTCCTAGTTTAGTCGTCTAGTAGTTGCCTTGTACTGTATCATACATAACTTATTTATCACATTGTATCTGTGATTCCGTCAGAAGTTGTCTGTTTCCTTAATTAAATTTAACATCATCATTAAGTTCATATCTGCTACTGCGTTTGTACACATACCTATGTTAACGTAAATAAATATATTTTATCTCAAAGAGGAAATGACTAATGCACCTACTTGAATTTAGGGAAAATAAAAATATGATACCCGAATGTAAGTAAACAAACTGTTACTTGATTACGTGTGTTAACACACTCTTAATGATCTAATTTCCCTCGGACCGGAACCGAGTGAGCTTGACATAGTATGGTGTTCCATTGTTTTAGCATTTGCACCAACAGCTGGATCGAATACGCTCATTAGGACCCACTAATGAATTAGACAGCCTGCCCACTTTCCCCTCATGTTTGCGAATATTTAACTTTGCTTAGGATCAATGACGTGTTTGTTTGGTAACATGTTTGTTTGTAATTTCATACGCAACTCTCTATTTGCGTATTTGATAAAACTCTGATTACTTGCTTGCTTACTTATTTCGCAATAAGTAGGTATAAGGTAAATATAGCAGTGACAGCGCATGCCATTTACACAATTATGCATGATTCAAAATTGATGTGCTTTGTGATCAAATGTCTGAGAGTTGAGAAATAAAACAACCTAAAATACACCAACAAAGTAAGCTGAATAAAAACAATTTTTTACTACAAGACGGTCTAACCGCGCAACATAAACTATTACCTATTATATAGGTAATATGATTTGTTTTACTTTACGGGATATTCCGGTACATAAGAAGTGTTATGAGTAAACATATGTTTATTTTTTAAACACACATTCTTCTTGTTCGCAGGCACGGTGGCGCCCGGTTCTCACAGTAAACTTCAGGTAAGAGCCATGTTATAATCACTTCATGTTTGCCAAACATTAACAGGCTGCGGACAGGGAGGCATTAAGTCTGTATATTATGTATTTAACGTTAATTGGATTAATCTTGATTTAAAAAAGCCTTGTCTTAAAGGCTACAATTTGATTTATCAAACTTTTCTGATTTTATATTTCTAACTAATTTAAACCTTTCAATTCAAGTCATTGCATAGGTAATATGAAAGGGGATTTATGTAGATCAATTTTGATTTTAATTTGTATAAATATTTACTAATATGCAGTATTTGAATGCCTCTCTGCTCCACTTTAGCTTTTATATATATTCGTTTAGCGTACACATTGATCCTCGCTTTATTGGTATCGTAATCGATTCGATAAACCGATTAATCGATAGTTACTGTCAAAGTGCATCGTTTGAATTCGCGTTGGAAAGCGGAGAAATGCGCAAGAGTGGTGTAGACTGCAGAGATTATAAACAACTTGCAAATGTGAAATATGAATATTAGATAGTTGAATAACAGATGCAACTTTCAATTTAATACTGTTTTGAGTCATAAATTGCAAATTGAATCATTTTCCGCATTTTCATTTCGGAATTTGCATAATGTTTGTACAGTTTTAGTGCGAAACAATATGAATACATGAATATTAAAGTTTAAGGCTTTTATTACTGAGCTGAATCTTTTTCGAATTCATGAACTTTTACCCTAGTATCCAAATCTTAAAAAGTTACTGAAACTCAAAAAATGCAATGGATGAATAATAATACATTACATAAATTTTGGAAGTTATGTTTCTGTGAGAAATAAATATTTTTTTGACCAATTAATCAATAAAAGCAAGTTAACAACAGTTTTGCAATACTTAATTGCTTATTAATTTAAATAACGGTCAATGTGTTTCTCTCACAAAAAATAAATAATAATAAGTAAACCTTAATTTGGTTCCAATGTTTATTCCTTCGTTCGATTGGCTATTGTTTGGAAGCGGTTCAATTGCACGCGCGCCGGCGCAGGGGTATGCCTCCACGTACTTTTACCAAACTTGGCGCATGGCGACCGATCGCTGACTATGTCATAGGGTTGCCTAAACAGTAAAAATAAGCATTAATTTTGAAACAAAGGTTTTTTTTATTTCAGTAGTCGAAGCTGAAAGAATATCAGCACTACCGACCAAATCCATATTTGTTATGTTTTGAATATATTTTTTACTGGGATTCGCTTGAGTAGGATGATCATCTCTCCTAAAAATAGTTTCCTAATAACGGAAAGTGGGAAACCACCACACTTCCCTAATTTGGAGTGTTTATTGAAAAAATCCACTGACAAGAGCCTATCTCTTGAATATGATGATGATGATGAATTTAAGGGTTTGCCCATTATGACATATTTACTCTATAGCAAATATACTTCGTTCATCCACTTTGCTGTGCTCTTCTGTATCATGAAGCAAATCCTTATCATCCAACTCTACAATATTCCATCTTGTTCTGACAACAGTGAATCAACAAAACAATTTATTGATGAAAGGAAGAGATTAATCATTGCATACTACATATTTGTTTTACATATTATGCAACTTGGCGTTGACAACCCTACACACGCGTGCATAAAAAGAGCTGCGCGCGCGCAGACCGGTCCGGCCGCGGCGGATGCCCTCTGCACCGCTATGCACAGTTTTAAGTCTTTATGCACTTTTTATCTTTGCATTAGAATCTATTATTCAACAGCACATACCATGGGTAGCATAACTATTTTGCATATAGACTTTATAATCCTTCAGGAATTGTAATAAAGTATAAAGTGCAGCGACATTACTTAGCATCAGTGTGAATAGTTTCCCAAGGTATTCAGAATTTTCATGAGCAGTGACAGTTTAAAATAAATTGTTTGTGTTATTTCGTACGCAACTGACAATGTCTTATGTAATGTTGTTTTTTTTTAGTAATGGCAATGATGATGTAGATAGTGAGTAAGACAGTAATAATTTTGCGCATAGTAAGTACGAGTAGTAGTAAATGGGGATTCTTGTGAGGTTAACATCATGAACTCGTTTTTCGTAAGAACGCGTTATTCTTGTAATTTTTATTGCCATTATACTAAGAAATGTCGCCGCTTAACTAGGCAAAACGGCTTTTCTTTTTGTTGGATATAAAAAAATATAACAGTTCTGGTTTTCATGTTTAAACATACTCATTCTAACCACTTTTATACTATTTCTACTTACATTTTCTTAAAGTAGGCCTCAAGGCTGACGCTTACGTTTCAAAATTTTTCTAGTTTCTTTGTAAAATTCACAACTTTTTTTTAAATAAAATCTGTAACAATTAATTCAGCAATTAGAGTTATAACAGTAACGTCGTTTTAAATCTCAAAACCATATTTACTTTTTCTAGGTATAGACTCCAATTTCCGTCTTTTGCGGTTAAAAGATTCCTTAATAGAATTATATATATGATTCCTTAATAGAATTTATTTATTTATTTATTTTGGTCGGGCGAACTTCCTTCGTTAGCGGAGCGTAAGGAGGGTTCCGTCGAAAGGGCTCGAAATAGAACTACCCATACTGTCTCAGGTGTAACAGATTTGTTATTTATAGTAATAGTTAGTGTCCTAAATGCGGCCCTGTTTTTAATGCGATAAAGTTGCAATAAATACTCAATCTAGCCTCTTTTATAAACTGTTTCTATTTTCATAAGTTCCTTAACTAATTAATAACTACCAAATAGTAATCTCTTGCAGAAAATGAGCTATATAGTATGGTTTAAATGACTGCTACGAGTTGCACAAAAACTACAATACATAGGCAACGAAATACAAGAAAAGACATGCAACCGAAGTAGAATTCATAATAATTTGTAAGTTTAATTAACCACCATCCCTAGCTGGACGTGTTAATCTTATAAATTATGCTCGCTCTTATAACACTTGTAATTCGATATTAGAGTCCGATATTATCCTTACACAGCCGTATCTGTAGGTAAGCACATCTATACACCATGGGCAGGAAGAGCTAAAGTGGCCGAGGGAAGAGCTAGCACTTTGCCCGCATCCTGACTGGGACAATTAACATTTTTTATCAAAACCGCCGACCGATTCCCTCTTGAATCCATCAAATCGCTTTTTTGAACATATGTATATTGCAAGTGAAAAAATATTTATAGCGAAAAATTGTGGATGTTTAAAACTTATCTATTTAAATTGTCAGAAATATGTTTGTTGTTGAATCATTGAACTACTCTTACACTAGGTAATCCCATACACTAGGTATGGGATTTACACCGCGGACAAATCTCGTGCCATATGTATTGACGCCACTTGTCCTCAGCCCATACAAACGGTTTCATATTCGATCTTTTCGTCGTATTTGAGACACATTTTTTGCTTGGGTTCTCTAAATAAAAGCTCCTGGTGGGAATATTTTTTCTATAAAACGTATTCAGCCGCTCTGTCGGAGTAGTAGAAACTATAATTTTGCTTGTTATCTTAGTAAATCGGGAAAGTTTCATTAAGTTTAGCTTTAAGGCTGTGATTAAAATATATAACTTAGTGGGTTTGAACACCTCAGTACCTATTACCAGTTAGAATATACCTATCATTATCATTATCTTGCGTCATCTTGACAGTACCTACATTTGAATCACCATTAA
Organism: Pyrausta aurata; assembly: GCA_963584085.1. Lineage (NCBI taxonomy): Eukaryota > Metazoa > Arthropoda > Insecta > Lepidoptera > Crambidae > Pyrausta > Pyrausta aurata. The sequence continues at coordinate 104,653 of OY757267.1, forward strand.
ACTGCGCAAACATTAATTTATCATGGCCACATGTTTCATTGTCTCCATAATTTACTTAATATATTTAAGTATTCTGCAAAATTATTTCAATGTGTATTTAATGATTAAATTGCAAATTACTACTAACTTTTGAACCGAAATACTTAGATGTGATGATTTATCAAAGATCCATCAGTTTACGTCATGATATTAAGAAGCGTTCTCGTCCTTTGATATTTCGTATTTAACTATTTCTCTGTACCGAACTCTTTACTCTGCTCTTCGCCTGCCCTTAACTAGCCATAAACACTTGCCCAAAACGGTTTGTATGCATTAACTGATTTAGCGCCTATCCTTTGATCCTGATGCGTTTCTCCCGATGACAGATCACACAGACCATCAAACAGAAAGCCCTACTGTTGATATTAGTGGTGGATCTATTTCAGGAGCATTTATTATTTCAGAGCTCGGAATCTTTCATCGAAGGATGATGGGGAATCAAAATCGTTTCATTTGTGCCTTGGGGGCTGTGATGTAGTGTACTTAGAAAGGTAGTTAGAAATGTAGCGCCATTTATTTTAAGATTTTCTTTGATAAGGAGACAGAAAGTAATAAAATGTGTCAACATAAAGTTTAGGTGGATAAGGTTTATCAAGTAAAAGCTGTTCGATGCGCTGCGAACTGAAAGTTATTTAGCGGCAAACTAGCTAGGAGGCTTGCTTTGAATTTATTTCATGAAATAATGATTTTGTTGTTCTTATAATAGTCGAAATAATACAAACAAAAGATATGACCCTAAAATGTCTTCGCAAATTATTAAAACAGGTGTTGCCACATTCAAAGTCAATGAAAAACAATGGTGAATTATTTCCTCGCGACGCACTAAGGCCGAATAACACAAGCTGAGTACACAGGCATAACTCATCGACAGGCTTTGTCGCCTGTGTGTAACTGGTTTTACGTGGAAACTGTGCCGTGTATTCTTTGGACACGGCAAACAAACGTGGAGATATGAACCGTTCTGCGTCAGAGAGATAGATCATGATCATAAATATGAAAAGATAAGAATATTGGAAGATTTTGTAGATTTATCAAGCAAGTTCAAAAAACTGTCCGAATGTTTGTCTAATTAAATAGCATACGATAAAGCTGAAGTCCTTCAAGGAATTAATGACACAAGTTTTCATAGTAGGTACAGTCATTCCTGGATGGTCAAGTAATCAATCAAATCAATATTAGAGTTAACTAAGACTGGGCATGGGAATGACTCATCCATCCATCATTAAGCTTTTTACTGGCGAAAAGCCAAGCTAGGTACATTTTATTTTCGATTCATAAAATTGTCGTACAGAAATTTATCCTCGCATGTGCAGCTTTTAAAATAGGAACTCTTACTTATCCGTCTCAAGAATTTGCAATTAGCAATCTTTCCAATTTAATCATGTGCTTAACAAGCCATTAGTATCAGTCTGTGTAGCATGAAGCAAATTTTCCAAGCAGGTGTACGTAGTTGCTATAATACTTCCGACGCAGCCTCCCGTTGTAAGGGCTATTTTACAACGGCACTTTTGCTTCCTTCCAGTCTGTTGCACAATGTAAAGATGCAAAAAATCTTGAATTTTCAATGAATAATCAAATGTTTTTCCTAAAATATACTAATAGGTTCTTCGAGCTGAGTTAAATAAAGTTAAGTGGTTCCAAACCAGTGATATGACCTCACCGACTGATGTTTTTAACTTTATTAGAATGCCCTTTCAAAATGCGACTGCGGCAGCAACCAGTACGAAAATATATTATACCCACTTCATCTGAGACGTTTTATCTGAGATTCAGTCATTGGAGAATTAAAGTTCCTGTACGCCTTTTTTGCCTGATTAAATATTCTAGCTTAGCATACCTTCCCCTACCTTTTATTCTGAAAATCGTTGTCGAAAACTGTATCTCTTTCCCTGCATATTAAGGCTTTTTATTCTACCCTCCATTTGCCTTCCTCATGCCAGACGAAAATTTCAATACAACGGCAACTTTGTTCTCATTTCCCGCTGGAAATATCGTAATGCCAACAAAAGCGTCAGTGATGATAGCAGACGCAGCCACTCGGCGTTATGAGGGCTATTACCTCCCTCTGTCTGGCCTCTCGCGAGGGAACAGCCGGTCTAACTTGCCGTTTTTGCCATCCGTCCGTGGAGATAAAGGCGATATTATTAGTATTTTTGTGAGGGCCTGTACCGTCTACTGTTGTGCTAAAACTTTTTTTGCTTGGATATTTATTTCTCAGACTCCTAATATACTTCCATAGATAAGAGAATAATCTCCAAATAATTGAATTGCAAGAGCAACCGAAAAAAATATTAGTAAAGAAGAGAAAATCTAATCTCTAACTAAAGTTATGTTAAGTTAAGGCCACCGTAAAAAAAATATATTAATATGTACTTGAAGACTTCTGTAATGAAAGAAAATGCAGGGTGGAATGCCGATTTGTTTATCCTCTTATTTTTCTTTCTTCGTTTTCTTTCATTACAAAAGAGTCTTCAAGTACATAATATTATTATTTAGTATTTTGATGTAATTTCCAAGTAATCTGTAAACAAAGCATAACCATCTGCTACCAAGTCGTGGTATATGTCAGTGGCGCAGTGTCGCATTGCGGCGCAGGCTGCATTACGCGCGTCTAGACGCCGCACACAACTATACCATACTTGTTCGGTGGCCGACTATAGGTGTTATTTAATGCTATTGGCACTGACGCAACCGTGAGGGTTTTGCTATGTTTCACATACATGATGTTTGTCATATTACAATTAAAATTGCACTTTTTCTAATGCGTTGCAATTTTATTAACGTAATTGAAATAGAAAATACATTCCAGACGAAACTGTACTGAGTATCTGAATGCTATTAAATGTTCAGTTAATATTACTGAACACATCCCAATGTTTCTGTGCTTATCCGTGCTTTTTTTAACTTTTCATAGTTACTTCCTAAAGAATCGAAAGACATAGTGCTGGATTACTGTCTGGCCAACGGTACATGACGAAGATTCCTAATATCCTGTAAGAAAGTCCTTGGCGGATGGTGCACAAATAGAGCACCTATTAATACCGCAGCCCTCCTCAACCTTTGCATCGCGGCTATTTGCAGCAGGACGGATGCTTCTGATCCTGATAACGGATTCCTGAAATACTGGCTGAAACCGTTTTGTCCATCTGCTGAAATATGTGCTTAGAAACTTGAAAAGTTACTTGTAGAGATTTGTTAATGATCTAACTATTCTCTATTGTTTACTTCTGGTCCCATTTTTGCTAACGATTATTTGTGCAGTATTATTTGGTTTATAATGCCAACATTTGCTATTATTATATTTGTAGGTAAAAATTATGCGCTAGCCGGTCATTTGAATGTTGAATAAAACATAGCTTTATTTATCTCCTAAGTTAAATTAGAGTCACAAAATATTTCTAGACGTTAGTTGTGAGGCAAAAAATAACCTGCAAGATTATTCCTCGTCTGTCACAGAGTCACGGTTGCTTTTTACAAGTGCAATTTATATAACATGCAAGATTTAAAAAAAATGTGACGTTGAGTTTCGAAAAAGAAGTAATTCTCCACTTCTATTTGTCATTCCATTAGTGTATGAAACGTAATCACAAGAAGCTTCAGAAAGATGTTCAATTGATGTAGGTGTCGGCAATAAAAATAACTGAAATAATAGTGATATCACCCGCTAATTGCCGTGCGAAACTAATTGCACACATACACATTCCTCTGATTAAAACAGATCAATATGCTATTCCATTTTATTCATATTTAGAAAATATTTCAAGAATTCTTTGTGTAAAGACAGTTGTATTGGTTCATATTGGATATAGTTTGGCTTAATAGAAGTCACTCTTTACCCTTTAACTGACTCATTATATGATCGACTAATGAACCACAGTTCCCATCGTCCCCTATCTATTTTAACAGCATGAATACTTTAATAGTTGTAATGCGGCAGATAACATAAACATTGAGCATACCAGACGTTAATTTGATGACGCCCCCAAAAAACTATAAATAACCTGCAGTGCACCAATCCATCCCCGGGGAGAGATGTTCCCACGACGAGCTAACCCTGTATTTTGATCCTGAGTGTACTTTCAATTGGTCTCAATTGAATTTGAAAAGTTTTATGGGAGCTTTGTTTTGTAGCCATCACAAGTTTGAATACTTGAAGTTTCTCTTCAGCGTTTAGGCTAGGAGGATCACTTTTACGACACATTGTTCTTAGGTACTTCTACCTAACAAGTACTTATCGAATAGATGAAAAACCGGGAATTGTAAGTTCAACCTAAAACACTATCTGTATTTTTTAATTGGTTAACAAAGCACCACATAGTATAAGGATATCATTTTCTATGAGATTGTTATATTAATGAAGCAATAGCTAAAAGAAGAAATGTGTGAAACAAGATATGAATGATTGTGAAAGGAGTAGATGATTCAGTTACGGACGAATTATAGAATTGTGTGAAAGAGGAAAACATACTTTGCTGACCCAAGAAAAACTGGAAACAGGGCAAGGAAATGATTCGAGTAGGCGTACTTTCTACTGCCCTTAAGCCAATTTGCCTAGTTAAAAGTCAGCTTGCATCCTCTACTACGCCCTACGATTTCCCACCCAAACATAGTCTCTATAAATTCTAATTAAGGTATTATAGCTGTTACTTTCTTCACGCGTCCGTCAGTCGGCATATTGATTGTACTGTGTGCGATCAGTCGTCTGGGGTGAAGACTTGCGCGCTACGGAACGCACCCTCCCTCTCCGATCACTGGCGAAAGGGGTGCGAGGGAAAGGGAGGGGCGAACTCGAAATTGATTCACGTGGTTGCAGATGCTGCGGATGTTTTATGCGGGAGGGAAAGTTTTTTATTTAAATTATTATTTTCACTTTTAGGATGAGTTGTTTTTTTTTTTAATTGAATAATCAATGCTGTATTTAGTTGCATAACATTCAAAGAGTTATCGTTATATTTCTACTATTTAACAGGAAGTGAATTAATCCTAATCTGATAGGAAGACGCACAGTCTCTGTCATTCAGTTTTATTAACCGATGAATTCCCAACATATGGCAATAATGTTTTTAAATTAAATGAAGCGAAACATCTGTTCGATCTAAGTTGGTTGAAGCTTAATTAGATATTTCAACACTAAATGGATTTTTTACATTTTCAAGCGATTGTATTTTTATGTTCACGCAAAACTGTTTGAGTAGTAAGCAGTGCTCTCTTGTAATGATTACGTATAAATAGTGCATCCAGCGTAACGTTCTTCACCCGGGCACGAACTTGACCTTCCTGGCTCCCTCCAGGACAAAGCCATCCTTCCCTCCCGGAGATCTGTAGTACTCGCAGGGCGGTCCCGCGTGCAGTCGCGTTGCCATGCCGCTCACAGCATGTTCGTAATACGAGCTGAGCGAAGCGAGCGCAAAAAGCGAACTGAGCGGTCGCGGTGACGGTGTGTAGACACCTTAATGTTAAATAAGGTTGTAAAGCGGTTAGTGATGTGCTAGTACAAAGCAACACGTGTTTAGTTCGTAAGCTGTTATTTATGGTGAGTTGACATTATCAAAGTATAATATTTTAAAAAAGATCATGCGTAGGAATAATGATAAGTCATGTAGTTTTTAGATGAAGCAGTCAACACAATAAATTACGATGACAATACTAGAGTAATGGGATTTAAATGACCATGTTTTTTTTAACATATACGTTGACTATTATCTAAGTAGGGCATCAAGTGCTGTTTTCATGTTAAACCTATTTTAATACAATACTACACTTGCTACTGGTGCGTGGTATATTTTATCTCATAAAATATCATATGCATTTGCATGCAATAATGATCATTTGTTGTTTATTGATGTTTGACGTTTATTGATAGTGACCTACATATAAATATTAAGCCTACACATTAAGATCTTAACATAACCGACTTAGAAATCGAGAAAATTCAAATTCGTGCGTCTAGCGGAGTTTTCCCGCGATAAGCACTATCAGGCGCCGCGGCTGCGCGCACGCAGATACGAGATAACTTCCGCGTCGGATTAGCGCGTTTATTAGCGAGATGCGATAACAATGCTGTGGTGCTGAATTAAGTCATTAACTATAAGTTTCTCATGGCAGTAAAATAGTACTAGATTTGTTTTCTTGCTTTTGATGTTCTCTTGAAATTACATTTATAGACCTTTATGGTCTGCTTCACAATGTCCTAATAAGATTCTACGCGTTATCTGGCCAATATTTTATTCGAACGGATTTTCAATCTTTGAATTATTTATTGAATATTGCTTATCTGTCGATGGTGAAACAGGCCTTTAATAAATTTTATCTTTCTCCAAGTGGTTGATGGGTTTGAAAAGCCAAAGTTATCAAGTTATTTATTATGTTTAATCAACGTACTGGCGTTTTTGAGAAATAGTGTTACCTAATATGGATAACTGAGTGCTATTCACAGAGTTCAATATTAATGAATCAACCGGAGCGCTATAAATCTCAACAGTACCGATTACTAGAAGAACGCTGCATTCTCTAACCTAAACAAAAGCTCAAATTGAACTTCTAACACAGGGCCCATTCATCTAGCATCGGCCGGCTTCAGCCAATAACAATAAATTTCCATGTTTGTCGTTTTGAGCGACTGCCCGTGCGTGAATTGAATCTATTGTATGATGGACCTAGCTTTTTACACTAAAATAACCCTTGTGCGATTGACTCAAGGCTCTTAAAAAAATCTTTATATACATACACTTGTATACGGTAGGTTTCATCAATATCAAATCGGCGGAACAACAGAGGCGTATGAATAAGGTCTCATGTTGACGTTCGGATCACGCACCGAAATGTAAATAACCGAAATCGGAAACGGAATAAAATCAGAGACTGTTTGTACTTTCTTTATTTTCATAATGTAATTTGATTCATATGCTGTTCTGTGTTTCCCTTCTTTTTACCCGATTGCGCCATAAGGAGAGTTATGTTATTCTAAAGAATGTAAGGTTAGGGAACACAGTCTGATACTAATTCGCAGAGTAAGTTGTGCAACAATATTACGACTAAGGCTTGTATCTATAAGCCGTGTAGTCTGATTTCTACAAGACATAATACACCTCTTTGACACACTCTGATTAAGTCTCTCCGTTAAGTTCTACAGGCATTTATTAGCAGTTAAATTTAATCAGCTCATTCATTAACCAAGTTCAGCGTGAACTTTTACCCGCCTGATTAAAAATGGAAAATCGCGTCTTATATTAAATTCTTGGCTATTCGACAATGCGGTCGCAAAGGTTTACGGCCCGGCTGACATTGCGCCGGGTTTTTGCGCTATGCGCGTGCGCAATCAAGTCGCAGTTCGTTAACATTTGACAAGTATACAAGGTGCGTTCTTGCGAGTGACTATTGGAACGTATTAATTAATTAGCTGCATAACTAGTTACAAATAATCTAGTGACGTGTCTTCACTTGCGCAAACTTCGAATTCCCGTAGAAAGTTTAACCGGAATCACTGACAATTTCCTCTCATTTGTTTTTGTCGTTACAATATATTAAATCAGAGGAATCTGGACCATTCCTCCCCGCACCGCAGCAATAGCTTGACTGATAAAGAAATACCAAATGAATTTAATTTATATGGATGGCACTAAAAAAAGTTTATAATATTCTAAAAAACGATTCGACGATCGGGATGTATACTTACAAAATGCTATTATAACTCATAAAGCTGCTTAGAAGTTATACTCTAAAACTATTTTTTTCTAGGCAAGGTAATCAATGATAAAACGAGTTTAGCAATCTTACGAAATTTTAGATTGAAATATATTATTGTTAATCAATTTAGTATAATGATCTTCGTATAGGTAATTGATCATAATTAAAAATATTTATGACCAAAAATTCTAGCTTAATTGCTGACAAAACTAGATTACTGCATCCCGTATGGTTGAATGAAATGATAGAATTAATGATTTTATTTCAAGTTATCAAACGTCCTGCAATTTTTTGGAACTCACAATATACCTAGAGGGTACGAAAAATGCAGTAGGTAAGTAAGTATGTTGTTTAGATATGATGAAATAGGTGTTCGTTACAAAAGAGGTGGAGGAAAACATATAGAATAGACTATTTAAATTTGGCTCGGAAGCGCACTTCCCCGCGGAAGGCACTTTCTAGCGAATAGTGCAATTCGATGCGCGAGTGCATTTACGAAGTCAGCTAGTATCCTCCACTCAATAATTAAAGTGAACTGTAAAAAAATATAAATTCAGACCAACCATAATTTAAAAGTAAATCCTAAACATCAGTGAAAGTGAAAACTACTGTAGCATATTGGACAGCATTTAGGAAAAGAACTTCAAAACACAAGAAGCACTAAGTGTTAACATACAAACGCATTTACGCACATCTCACGTGATGTTGTCATTCTAGAACAAAGAAGAGTACAGTAAACCCTCTCGTGTTCTGCCCATTTACCAGATCAGTCATTATGGTTGTGCCCTGTCATGGTTCATAGCTAAATTGTTCTCTACAATGTAGTAGGAAACTATCAATTTGCTGGTAAGGTCGCGTTTAATGATAATAGTTTAGTGTTCATTACGCAAATGTCCAAAGGCCTATGCACGTAATTTTGTTTTTGATCTATTTACGATGCTCTAATATGGTATTTTGTACTAGTGTTTTCCCTCTAATGAGATTGTAATATTAAAGCCTTTCTTCGTCTAAAAGTTTTCGAATGTCTAATACCTTCTTCACACGACAGCACAGAATATAATATAATCAGTATAGTTTTTTGTTATTTCTTTTTTTATGTATAACCGCCGCTGTACTGCGTCTCAGTATCGAGGCTCCCGCTGAAAATCAGCGTCGTGATAAACATTACACATGGTTATCACGACTAGTGCTGAGCGGGAGCTTTTTTGATACACAATCATGTTTTTTTATATTATAATTTTTATTATGTATGTATTGTTGTGTGTCAAATAAATGTTTCTTTCTTTCTTTCTTTCTTCTGATTAGTTCAGGGGCTCTTGGGACCAAGAGTTATGATGCTTTTCTTAGATTTCCTATAGGCTTCAGTTCAATTCTATCATTTCATTCAACCATACGGGATGCAGTAATCTAGTTTTGTCAGCAATTAAGCTAGAATTTTTGGTCATAAATATTTTTAATTATGATCAATTACCTATACGAAGATCATTATACTAAATTGATTAACAATAATATATTTCAATCTAAAATTTCGTAAGATTGCTAAACTCGTTTTATCATTGATTACCTTGCCTAGAAAAAAATAGTTTTAGAGTATAACTTCTAAGCAGCTTTATGAGTTATAATAGCATTTTGTAAGTATACATCCCGATCGTCGAATCGTTTGTTAGAATATTATAAACTTTTTTTAGTGCCATCCATATAAATTAAATTCATTTGTTCTACCAATTACTTTGTAGCAAGTTGACTGTGTCAGCTCTGCACTAACAATTACCTACGTTAAATAAGTTTTAACATTACAAGTGACTGCTGCACCCGCATCGTCAGTCAAAGTACACTGTCGATTACTCAGTATAATGATGATTGATCGATGCAGTTGCAACAAACCACATTTCCCGGGAGGTTACGTACTTTATCGTAAACGTACACATAGGTAGGAGGCAATACATATTAGCATCAATGTTAATTGTGAGGAGAAGATTCTTATGATTAATTACTTTCTTACCAATAACACATATGAAGTAATTGACTTTAATTGTTGTCTCTTATATTAGTCTCTAGAGATTTGTCTGAATCACCAGACTTCAAGTTCCAATCAAATGATCACAAGCTACGCGACCCGGATATTAGTGAAATAACAATGGAAATTGTATTGATCGTAGCAATACCAGACCAAGAAACTATCTGCAGATATAATGACTAAGGGAAAGAGACGGAAATTGCCGAAAATTATAATAACAATCGCATTTGGTCGAGTGAGCATAGTAACGAGCGCTTTCATCAAGATTAGAAAAGGAACATATATCTGATATTCAAATTCATTTAGTATGCTTTTTGCAATAAAATTACTGAATGTGCTAGATGGTCAATGCGCATGACAAACAGGTAACTTTAACAAATCACGTCCATGAAAAATCTTAAAAATGCACGATACTAAATCAAACTAAGATTATATACCTATTTAACAAGAGCTATTTGACTTTAAAGTGGTAATAATTAAAACCGTCCAGGAACGATCGTATATCTATGGAATAAATAGTTTTTTTTCTTTAGTTTGTATAAAAAATATCATATTTACTGTAGCACTCTTTATTGGCAACATAGCAATCTGCATTGGGTGGTTATACAAAAATAGCAATCGTTATTTTATGAAAACAGAACTTTCTACCTTCGACGGTAACCAAAAATAAATCTCTGTAGCCCGCCCGCTGCGCGCGCGCTTAAACAAAGCGAGACGCTTCAGAGGCGGCTATTAGCTAATTAATAATAAATTCGGCTGAATGAAACGCTATTTAGGTTACAACTTCTACTCTGTTGGATTTGGGTCACTACAATTTGTTGGTGATTTGACAAACTTTTGTTCTTCATTCATGTTACATCAACATATACTTAACGTAACTAAATATAATTATCAATTCTAGTGATCCTTTTTTAATATCTACTTGATTCATCCAAAATTAATTGTGTGTCCTCTCTCATAAATAAATATACATATATGCCAGACCACACACCAATTGTCTTGGTTTCGTAATACGAAATTGTCTTTCTTGTGTTACGAATACCAGACAACGATTTTGACGGGGGCGTCTCCCATATGCATATAATACAATTAAATATATAATAAAATTCATGACTCAGGTACAAATGTTCGTGCTCATTACATAAACATTTGCCCCTTACGGGATTCAAACCCGCGACCGCTGGCATAGTAGTCAAGAGCGCCAACCACTACCTACACCAAACGAGCCGTCAAATAAATTCAGAAAGTAGTAGTAACACAAGTGGTCAGACACAACAAAGCATATCAACTCGCAGGTCACAATGCGTCGTTGCGTCACAATCGCTTCTCGTATTCGCGACGATATGCTAGCGCTGCTTAACGATTCGCTAATTAATGCCGATTATCGATTCAATTGTTGCGAGATATTCATTAGCCTTGATCGGTCGCGTAGGCAGGCGCACATTTTGCGCGTTCCACGCAACGCCAATAATGGGGGTGAAAAGCCGAAAATTTCGCTTGTAAGCAAAATAGCGTAGTAACAGCTCAATTCAATTGAAATCGCGCTATATTATTTTGTTAATGCTGACAACTGCTAACTCTGCTGTAAGAGATCTATATTCGGTCATACGTTCCTACTCTATGTGTCGAAACATACTAGCATGATGCAACGATCTTAACGTTTCTAATAAATCTTTCCTTTGAAACAGGTTGCTATCCAAATGCGCTTAAATTTTCGGTAGTCAAGCCGATTCATAAAAGAAATGATACAACTGAAATAGGAAACTACCGTCCAGTAACGTTAATACCGGTGATATCGAAGGTGTTTGAAAAGGCCATGCATAAGAGGCTACTTAAATTTTACCAAAAATTTAATGTTATCACACAACATCAACATGGTTTTTTAAAGGGCAAGTCGACAGCCCTAGCATGCTTTAATCTAGTACATGATGTCATATTAGGTTTGGACGGGAAGCAAATAACTTCAGTACTCTTCCTCGACATGTCTAAAGCATTCGACTTTGTGGTTCACGATGCTTTATTGGATAAATTAGAAAAGAACGGAATTAGGGGAAATGCACTCTCCTGGTTCAAAACATACTTGGAAAATAGATACCAATGTGTTGAAGTAAGCGAAATGACCAAGGAAAGCCAGACCACACTAAATCGATCTACATACAAAATAAATAAGTATGGGGTACCTCAGGGAAGCGTTTTGGGCCCGGTACTGTTCTTATTGTATATCAATGATTTACCAAAGGTGACAAATAACAAATGCATAATGTTTGCCGATGACATTTCTATTATTATTAAATCAAATGACCATGAAAACTTATCGAATTATGAAAATGACATTAATAATACAATCAATAATATTATACAATACCTCAATGCAATTAATTTAAATGTGAATCTTAGTAAGACTAATTACATTAATTTTAACGTAAAGGGACGTGCACCTAACAAATTAAACGTCTTTTATAATACAAGTACTATTGAAAGGGCAAATAAGGTTACTTTCTTAGGTATAATGCTTGATGAAAATTTAAATTTTTCAAGTCATATTGATAAAGTATGTCAAAAAATTAATAGATATGTCTTCGTATTAAGGCGTTTAGCAAATATAACGTCCTTAAATGTAACCCTGTCCGCTTATTATGGTTACATCGTCTCAAACATTAACTATGGACTTCTACTCTGGGGTAATAGCACCGATGTAAAAAGGGTACTTATCGCCCAAAAAAAATGTATACGGGCTATATGCGGTAAAGGCCCATTTGAGACGTGCAAGCCTTTGTTTGTTAATTTAAAGATACTGACTGTCCCTGGAATGTACATTTTGGAGGTTTACAAGTTTGTTAGACAGCACTTAAATCTGTTCAAAAGGGCCAGTGATGTTTACGCTCGAAACACTAGAAATAGTGACAGACTTGTGTTAGACTTTAGACCAAATACCTCGATGTGCCAAAAGAGCTGCTACTGCATGTGCGTAAAAATATTTAATAAAATCCCCACACAATTTAAGATAGGAAGTATAAGTCTTATGGCCAAAAAGTTTCGGGAATGGCTTATTATCAAATGTTATTATGGTATTAATGAATTTATGAAGGACATTACCTAATGCTGACATTAACTCTGACGTTTTATTTTATATTTTGTTTAATTAATTCATTGCAATGTAATCCTGAAACTAACTTTGTAATGTATAAATCCCAATTTGTAATTTATAATATACATGTTAATATACCTGAGTTTGCATGCTGTATTTTATGGCTAAATAGGTTATAAGCATTTATTTCACTGTATACCAACTTGTGATCAACTGTAACCAAACCCTATTTATGGCAAATAAATGAATTATGAATTATGAATTATGAATCAAATCTTACAGTTTGCCTAAAATTACACAGCTTTAATTGAACGTAAGTTTACGTGATCGCGATTAATAAAGGCACCAAAAAGTTACTCGGGCATTTCTTATCTGGGTCGATTGCAATTAATCCGTGAAGTATGACGTTATTATATTTTTCAACACTTAGTCGCCTCATAAAATAAGTAAAAATGTGAACTTTATAGTCATTTAGGTGGCTTGCAGTATATACTCGCCTGTCCATTTTATAAATAACTTTTTAACTTACAGTTTTTATACCAACAGCATTACGTAAGGGGAAACACATTATTTCACTTGCATTTTCGATTATGAACTGATGTTTATTATAGATCGATTACCGCGAAAAATGTAAGCATCAATCGGAAGTTAGTGCATTTCGTGAATGAAGTGATCTATGAAATTAGAATAGTTCGCGATTGCCGCATTTTCGAGTTTCGACAGAGCTCGGCTCGGACGCTTTCACTGGCTTTTCACTTTTCTTCGATGCTCGGTAGCTGGTAGTCAGTAAGTCAAACAAGAGGATTGCTTGCGTACATGTAGCGGCAGAAGTGATGATCACGTTTTATGAGCACTATTAGTAATATTTCCAAAAAAAAAACTCAGTAAAGGATGTTACCTAATAAAAAAGTTACGTCATCTGTTTACTTTTTGAAACAGTCAGAAAAAAGAACTGATCTATTTGTTATGTACCTCATTTTAATGAGATCTCAGTGATAGAAAGGTCTAGATCCTAGACTAATGTTAAATACTGAAACTAACTGAAACTGTAATGGTACTAGTACTAATTAAAGTTTCCTAACGATATTTTTATTCCATGATCCAGGGTCATTTCGATTTTCTTTATCCTGTTGATGTGTAAATGTTGCGCTGATAAGGTTTACATTATTTAAACCTAATCTAAATAGTAAATTAATGATTTTGTGTAGGCGACTGTACGCACGTGCGTGCGCGTCTAATTCTAAATACAATTAACAAAATCGTTGCGCACCTGTTGCCTTCACGCCCGGTGTGTAACGGTGCGCTATGGTGATTGTTCTGTTTCGCATAAACCGCTCAATCATTTTGCCATTCGTCGCATTCGGCTTGGTCAAACTCTTGTGGTCAGCGATACTGCGGTTTAATATTTGAGTATACAGATACGAATCACTCATTATATTCAATGTGGGTTCGTTGTGTGTGAAGGGCTTTGATAAAAAAATGTAACACAGTTTTGAGGTGAGTCCTTTGCCCAGCCAGTGAGATAATTACTGGCCAACTCAACTATGTAAAAATTTAAACCTGCCACAGATAGTTCTGGTATTATGGACAGTCAGTAACCCTACACAAACAAAGTAAAAGCAATATTCAGATTCAAACTTGTAGGCTTCAACAAATTGCATTACAATTTAAAATTTCTACGAATCATTCTATTATTATAAATTATAAATCTCGTATTATGACTATGGGTGAAAGTAAAAACCCAACGGCCTAAGGTCGTAGGCTGGTGCTGTGTTATGGTCGGTAGTAGGTAATATCGATAAGATTTAAGTATTTACGGTTATGGAATCAGGAGTGCTAGGCCTTTTAGGTAAAAAGTACTTAAATATCTCTCAATATTTCTTCACCTACACAATGAAATCAATTGCTAGCGACTTCTAAATGTGTTTAATCGGTACGGGTTAGCTATTGACTCCTGACTAATTCTAGCGTGGCTAAGATAGAGTCTACCACAATATGAAGCGGACTCTCTAAGATGGCTCTAGTTTACTCTGACTTGTAAGACCTATAAACATACAAAAGGAAGTCATGTTAGTTACACAACTTATGAAGTTATGACACGAGAAAGGGTGGACTGATTTTCATAATTTTGGCTTTGTTGGATTCGTCTTGGCATGGAATAGGATAATAACAATATAACGGGGCCGGGGGTGAAACGAATCTCGCTGGGACTTCTAGTTTTACTTATATAAATCTTAGCAATACCTAACAAACACACCTTGTAAAGGTACATCCCAATTACTCAAAAAGTTATTATAGAACAGCATAGGTTTTCTGTAGCCATCATCATCGACAAAAATAATGTATTTATAAGCCAACACTACTCATAGGTTATTTCATTCAGCTCACATGATTACGGTCTTTTTGAGCCTGAATTATTCAATAGATGTAAGTTACGAATAATTTCTTGTAGTTGCGAAACTGTGCGGCAATGGAGCGGACATTTAAACTGGTAAATTGGCGCTTTTAATATGAAAATACAACGGATTGAGCGTGCAATATGTGCACAATTTGCGTTAATACAGAAGTCACGGAAATATAAGGCGTCTTTTCTGATAGTTGTTTTTTACAAGTGAAATGTATAATAGTAATCAGTCAGGTATCAAACGACTCCCGGGAGCCGCATAATAATGAAATTTCTATTGTGTCTCGTTCACACATACTTGACGAGTTAAGTTTTATGTAGTGACAAAACACTATAAAAACAAAAATAAAATAATTATAAAAAAACTATATACAGCGTAATGTTTATTTTATTTGTCAGTAATCCTTCTGTATCATCTTTCACTATAGTATAAGTATGTAATTGGAAACACTTAGCGAATCGCAGCTGAGTGGAAATAACGATTTTACATAATATGAATGTCCATAATTTTATTGTAAATGTAGCCTATACTTACTTACTGGTTCGTTTTCTTTAGTAGATAATAATTAGGGAATAATATGATTTACACTTGGCCGGTTTTTGTCATATTAACCGTTTTCCTAGTATTTGAGTTTTTTTTTCAATCTTACCGGAGAAATCAGAAATAAAATAATAATTTTACTGACCAAGGTGTACCTACACATGTGCTGTGATAAGAGGGAATGTAATAAAATCTTATCAGCGCGGTTACTGCAGGCGCGCGTTGATCAAGGTGAAACAGTGATTTCTTACGTGCGTCATACCATACTTTTAATTTACCCTATGCTCGTACTATCTCACTTCACCTATTTTTTTGTTAGATTAAGATTTTTCTCTAAATTTCTCTTGATCAACCTATTGTAAATTCTTGTGCTGTTGAGCTTTTTAGGTAGGGACAGCTATTACTCAATCATTATTGCACTGTTTTATAGTAGTGCGACCCTGTGAACATTATTCGAGCAAATGCGTCCTAGTCGCATGATTGCAAAACATTTTTCATCTCTCCTGTTCGGAAAATAGAACTTTCCTGTGTAGATAGCCGTGTGGAAAATAGCTTATCCATCCCTAGGGTGGAAAGTAATTTAGTTTTAATTGACATGGCATAGAGTCAAGGCCTGCAGTCAAAGCTTGGACCAAAGATAATTGAGTCACATCATGTTATTAAAATAACAAACATTTTAGCTTAGCTTTAAATTGAAAATCATATTGTGTAGGTATTATGTATAATCGTTGATAATGAAATATAAAATTTCTAATTTTAATTCAATTATTAATTAAAATATTTGACTGCCCGCCATAATGCCAAGATGTTTTTTTTTAATTTTATATTGTCAGTGTCATTTCGTCCAAAGCCGTTAAAACTTTTAAAAAAAAAGAAATTCTTTTTGGATTCTGTTATTATCTGTGGAAAAAAATCGATCGATATTCTTTACAAAGATTTTAATTATTTGATATTTTCTGCTTTTTTGTGCTCTGTTTTCATGTTTTCGTGCCGTTATTCTTTCTAATCATGTTAGATGATGTTAGTTCTGTAAATCAACTGTCATATTTTGTTCAAAACTTGAGTTTTCCTTTCTCACTGAACTACATAATACCTCACCAAGACCCCTACAACCACTTTTGTAATTTTAATGTTTTCCTCACAGTCGAAATGAAAAATAGTATGTTTAACTCGGGTGAAAGCACCCATTTCACTCTCGAATTATTGGCGCCCTCACTTCGTTCGAGCGCCAGAAACATCTCGAGTGAAATGGGTCGCTTTCTCCCCTTGTATAACAATCTACTATTTAACGTCCATTAATTATTTAGAATGATCGTGATCCACAATATTGCCCATGTTTACTTTACATCCCGTTATAGCCGTCACGTAGTTAATCAAAAATAATTTCAATCTACGTGGATTGGGAAAGCAGACGATAAATCATCGGCCTAAGCCGCCATTTTCACTCAGGATTGGCGCCCGCGCAGCCACTGCCACGGTCAAGGTGACGCTGCGTTCTCACTGTCTCACGATTTTAATTTTCGTAATTGTGACTATCACCGATTTTGTGCTATTTAATCTTCTAATATAGGTACATATTGTTTCAAGAAGAACAGATCATGATCCACTGCTATCTTTTATAGATATTTTGAATCGGGTAGGTACCGAGTCTCTTTCTTTTTGTGAGAAGAACAAAAAAAACTAACACCAAGAATTAATAATCTTAATATAAGGTATTAACAATGAATATGCTTTGCGAATTGACATACTCATTCTTATGGCAAGACAATATTCGTGTGCCAGATGACGTTATGTGTAGTGTAATGGAGACGCATTGTTTATTTATTACTGGTCCATTCTCGTCTCGTCTAATCGCTCGTTATATCAAAGCCTTCGGTAATAGATGCTAACGAATTCAACTCGCTAATAAAAACGACATAATCGGCATTACGTGAATTTGTATAACATAGTATTAAATTAGTTGCATGTCGAACATTTTATTGATTTTAGTGGGTGGGTGGCTTTTGACATTATGCAATTTAGTTACAGGTGAAATGCCAAGATGTTTAAAAAAAGAATGGAATTCCATTAGTAATGTCATAAATGTGATCATATGTGCATAACATTTCAGATTAAAATTGAGATCCCAAGTATGGTTATTTTACTTAACTTTAAATGGATTGTCTTTCGGAATGAAAAAACGTAATATTTCGTCGTTTTTAAACGTAATGATGATGACTGTAGGAAACATTGGGCTCTTGAAGTCTTCATAATCAACAAGACTAAAACTTCCTTATCAAGTCATCAATAATTAATACTATTTTTGATTCATGTCGTTAATTTGCATGTACAAATTAAAACTAAAGTTCAATACGGAAACTTGCAAAAAACATCCAATTACTTTTTGCTTCGACATTTAGCGTTATTAATCTAGTTCCAATCAGAACAAAAAGCTGCGCAGACGCAGGCATGTTAATGAGTGGGTACCTACTTCACAGCTGTATGCGGAAGCGATGTAAGATTGTTATCCTGGACCTCGACCGGTTTGTGGAGATGAGGAGACAAGAGAAGAACCGATGTCCATTAACGATTTATGTAGTATGGCTTTGAAACAATTAAACAGTTAAGAAGTCAAAAAACATATATTGCAACACAATAAAGGAAAAAATGCAGACATGTCTCAAACGAAGTTGAACATTGCCTTATTCAGAAGCACTAAATCGTCGCAAAATAGAGAAAGTTATAGATTCGCGTCGCAAACCGGCGCGTGCGCATAGGAGGAGTAATACGAAGTGCAAACGGTCACACGGCAGGATTTTGTTTTAAGTACATATACTTTTTAGTATTTTTTTTTAGCAAAGACGCTAAAAAAGCACAATATTTTGGGTAATTGTGCTTTTTATGGAATTGAAAAATGAAGATCTTTCATGGTTTCAGTCGTTAGTTTATCTTTTTGTACTGAACATGTTTGAATCAAAGCATTCTTTCTTACCATACCATAACCAAGCATGAAACATAACAAAATATGGCCTACCTTTTCCTTTAGCGTTGAAAGAGTGTTTGTTAGTTTTCAAGTCATTGCATTTAATTTATAATTCACCGATAATTTGTTATGGTGATCGCTCAGCGTTTTAAGGGCATAGTAAATGGTCAAATGGCCCATAAAACGAGTGAAAATGACTCCAAATATGGGTGCAATAAGTGGTGCAACGGTGACCTTATAAGCACGCTGCAGAATTAGAAATACACTATGGTTACTTTGGTGGTCTCATAAACTATTATAACAGTTACAACAAATAGTTCAACAACAAATATGCGTGTAACTTGAGTAGGTAGAGTAGATAATCTATGATGTGTAAGGTCTTTCAAACTTGCGTATTCTGTGGCTTAATCAAGACAAAGGATAGTTATTTCGTTTAATACTACCACAAAACTAACTGCTGCGATACTCCAATAATACCTGCTTACCACATGGTTATAGAAATAACAGATATCAGTACTTATGATGACAAATCGATTCCATGCCACTATTACCTACTTATGTTTCTTGCTGCAAAAAGAAGTACAATAAGCAATAGTAATGTTCCTGGAAGTACTAACGGCGTGTTTCTCTGTTGCAGTTCGCCGTTGCGGTTGTTTGTATGATGCGACGCCTGTTTTGAGTCGGTGAGTCCTCCATATAACATGTTCACACTACTTAAGAGTATCATCATAATTCAAGTCAATTATCTGCTGGCTCTGTTTTAAGACAAATTAAATTTATTTCGGCTACCCCCGTCATAATTGCCAGCATGATTGTTGCTGAACAGAAAGACACTGCTTGCAACCGGCGTAATTTTGCTGTCTTTGTGCTTCCTACTGAACTAGGATCAGCAATCACAGTAATCTTTATCCACACAAATACGAATGATTTACCGTAACCGAAAAAGGCAACTCTTTGATATAAATATTTTCTCCAGCTTTAAGTAAAAACATTGAAACTTTCGTGAGCCGTGACTAATGCTTAATGCCTTCACTTAGCGGAGTGCTAGGAAAGGAAATTTTAAACTTCAGTTTGTTTTTGTCGAGCTGATTTATCGGCTTAACTTTCAAGTGGCCTGGTACGGCAAAATGTGGAGTTACGCGTCTAACACAAATGCAATCTCAGTTTCTGTAAATAGCGCTACAAAAAGCACAATTTTATAGCTATGGAAATTCTTTGAAAGCACGCTTTGAGATTGATCTTGTGTATATTTTTTTTATTGCCAACATTTCTATTTGGTATCGTGTGTGGCTCAACCTTATATATAATAGGTGGTGATATCCTAAATAGGATACGAAAATAATACTCGTGTAGGTACTGTTGCATAACACTTTAATATGTCTTAATCGTAACAAATTTCATTTTGTTACCTTTATGGGCATTCTCTACCATGATATTATGAAATAAATATCACACTATTCCAGCAGAGCTAGCTTAATGTGTAATTTTCAGGGTTCCGTAGCCGAATGGCAAAAAACGGAACCCTTATAGTTTCGTCAAGTCTGTCTGTCTGTCTGTCCGTCTGTATGTCACAGCCACTTTATTCTGAAACTATAAGCATCACACAGTTGAAACTTGGTAGGTAGGTGTATCTTGTTCACCGCTTTCCGATTCAGATACTAAAAGTTAAAAAAAATATATTTCCCTCCCATATATGAAACTAAAACCTAAAATATTTTTTTACCCAAACCTATACGTGTCTATGGATAGGTCTTTCAAAATGACATTGAGGTTCTTAAAACCATTTTTTCTGAAAGTCTAACGTTTGAATAGACGCTTCCAAAGTGGTAAAATGGGCGTCCTCCCCATCTAACTTTTGAACTGAGGAAGTGAAAATTTTGAAAAAAATATATGTTGTAGATCTCAACAAAAACTTTCAACGAAAATTGGTTAGAATGGGATCAACAAGTAGTTTTTGAGATATTACACATTTTTATGAACCGCAAATATAACTTTGTCTTTCATACAAACTCTATGAAAAACAAATTAATTTTTGCTGTCAAAAAATATTGTGATATTTTCGTTAGGTGGAAGTCAGTGGACCCTGAATTCAGTTAAGGGTGGCATGGATCCCTCAGTGCGCGGGTCCGACTCGCACTTAGCCGGTTTTAGAAGTTTAATTGTATTAAACATAACTGTCGGTAGTTCATTAGTTTCTTATTAATATAGAAATCGATTTCCAATCTACTTAATACTCGTAGATCCCACGTTGATCTATCGAAAAGTCATACGCTGAATATTTTCACGCGAATTGCTTTATGAAATCAATACACGAATTGCTGTGATAATCACGTGTTTTTGTGTGCAGTGTTTTATAGTGGCCACGAATTCAATAGTCGGACACACTTTCGGCATAGTTTATTAAACACTAGCGGTTCCCCGCGGCTTCACCCGCGTAGATGTCTGATCTTAAAAAATTGCGTTATGAATTGTAGCCTATGTGATATTCTTATGCTAGATAGCGAGCTATATTATTGTAAATTTTCACCCAAATCCATCTCGAAGCTTTTCCGTGAAAGAGTAACAAACATATCCAATCTCACAAAATTTCACATGTATAGAATTAGCAGGAGGTTGAATGCAGTACTTTAGAACAGTCATAAGATTATAGAATACTTCACAATCAGCGAGTGATCGATCATACATCGCTTTACATGCTCGCATTTGATAGCAACACCGTCGAGAGTTTCGATGGATGATCCATATGAGTAGGCTTTTATCAGCAGTAAGCCTAATAACCTTCCATTAATCATCTTATAAGAGTAGGAGCTTATTCTAATTCTCAAACAAAAATGCAAACGTTGGATCTATTCTCATAGCTTAGACGGCTTCCGATGCATGCTGTTAGCTAATCCTATGCAGGTCTCTGCAGCTCCTGGCCACTCGCCCTGACACGCATTTGACGATCGATCGTATTATCATACATTATGTACATAAATAAATAATCAGGTGATAGCATTTCAGTCTACAAAGTGTACTCAGTAGGTAAAGTATGTGCTTTACTTTGTAACGCTTAAAACTAAATGGGAGGTTGTGGTGTAGTATTGGAAGCTACTAGTCAGGCATGATCTACCCACTTACCATCAGGTAAAATCCCGACCAATATTTGTCTGGCTGAAGAGGCAAATAAATATTTATGTAGGGGTTTCTACGTGACTCGGGGAAGAGGGTATACCCAGTTATTATTTTTCATTAAACGCATTAGCACCAAGTTTTTACCAGTCACCACACACGTCGGTCGCTCATTTTACAACAGTGGTCTGCGCGCAAATTTTTATAGTGCCACCATTTTGGAAGTGGTTCTTTATGGTCAAGCCTCGGTGGGACCACCGCCGAGAGCTTTTAATTGAGACACTTAATATGTCCAAGTTATTTATGCGGCAGTTAAGTTTTCGCGATAATTACTTAGTTAAAAGACCACTCAAAAGTAAGTGAGGTGAGCATCTCGTATCACGTGAGTACATAAGACTAACCAATATCTGAAAGAAGGTATAATAAAATACTTCTTTGATGGCAGAGAGCAATAAGATATATATAGGTATTGGAGTGCTAATTGTTTGTAATTTAACGATCAGTAGTCTTAACTTATTCAGCAATAAAATCTTATTGTTTGAAAATGTAGCTTGGGTAGTCATGTAGCCGTAGGTATTACTTGTGAGTTAGCTTTTCTCGCAATAAAGAAAAAAATGCCAATCAGGAGAAATATGGATTATTATCTACTATGCCATAAGGAATAAGATATTTCATATAATTCCATCCACATAATGATTTACTGTCAGATTCAAAATAGGCAATAAACTATGTATCGAATAAGACGAATAAGGAAAGGTATCATACATTTTTATATGTACAAAGACTATTCCAATCAATAGTATATTAACCCTAACCAATCTTGCGGTCTAATCCGATGCAAATGAAGAATATGTAATTCTAAAACAAAGGCCGTCTGTCCGTTTATAATAAAGCAGCGATAATCATTAATCATGTCGTCTTAATTACGGGACAAACAATGCTGATTGGATGGCCTTTTGTGTTTTTATTTGCGAGAAACTTTACTCAAATTATGATTAGAATTTTTGATTATATGACTTTTCATCTATGGAGACATGGATGAGTTATTGTTATATTAGTTTATTGAAATGAACCCCATTGGCTGTTTCAAATTGTAATCTTTTTGAGTTCGAAAAACTGCATTTCACTGTTACCTGTATCGAGCTCTCCTTCAGCTCTTTTCTTCCAGAAGGAAAAGGCCTATAATATAACCCCCTAAAACACCCTTCATCAAGTATCAGCTCTCTCAACCTACGACAACTTAATGAATTGTTCCGTTCCGTATATGTTTACTACCCAACATGCCAGCGCAAAGGTCAACCAAACACATAATTGCATTCAAATTAAAGTGCATGTATTATAACGACCACGGAAGTAACTAACTTGACCAATCGAGCTTTCACGCAATTACCATCCTTAAAGATATTCAGGATAGGAGCCTTAATAGGGCGTGTTTTGTTTGCTTTCTAGTCAAAAGTTTATGCGCTTATCTAAGTACATTAGGCGGTAATGGTCTAAGGCCCTTTTAGGGCGCTCCTGGTTTATTTCTCCATTATAATTCCTCCATATGGGTTTCCATCGACACGCTAAGAAGAAGAAGGGCGCTCCTCGTGAAGATATGGTGTTAGGAAAGGCCTCGAAGCTTTTGTTGAGTGTGACTAAGGTTGGTTCTTTGGAAGTGCGACCAAGCCGACATCAGAACTCATATATGAGTTACTAAAAATGTAAAATAACCGTGAGGTAAAATCTACAGAATCATTAGTGTACAATTCTACAGGTCAACTAAATTAAACTAACATTTTAGTTATTTCACGGCTAAAATGGCACTAAAGTAAAGTAAAGTTAGCCTGTAAACATATCACTGCTTTTTTTATAATCTTAACAATATAATTAACCAGTTTCCATTTACTACAAACATAATACAAACGTCAAGTATTTATTTATTTCCATAATGGTATATTTTAGAGACTAATTAAGTATATTTATGTACGCTTAACACCGGGGACTACTGTAAATGCTGTAATTAGCTGGTGAGGGTTTCACTGCGACCAATACTTGGTAATGTCATTCATTGACACGTTTGCTTTTGCATAATGAATGTAACATGACATTATACTATACTTACTACAGACAACTTAGTAAGGAGATACTACTTGCGGCGTCTAAGAGCTCTTTTTCTATACGGACGCAATTGATGACGTCTGCTGTAAAGTTTTAATTTGAAATTAGTTGAATAGATAGAAGTAGTAAGAGTCAGGTTGTTGTTACTGGGAAATAATAAGCATACTTCGCTTAACGATCACTCAATTTTAATAACTATTAAAGTAAATAAAACTAAGCCGTAAAGAAATGAGTTCCTAAAACTATTTATTAGCTATTAAGTTACGTGTGTAAAAAGTTTTTTAAATTTGCTTAAAAATAAAGAACTAAAATAAGATACCTATATAATGTCAGTATTACCACGTGTATACGCGAGTGGTCTTTACACCCGGCAGACAAGTTCATTGCTTCGAAAGCGCACGCGCACCGGCGTTTAACAAACGTTAATGTTAATGTGTGAATATTAACCGCTTATTACGCTACACTCAAATAGCTGGTGCTACAGTAGAATGATGTCGTCAGTCTAGATGTCGCATGTTTGAGAAGTTATTTTTCTTTTATTTCTAGGCGAACCAACAGCAACTTAACGATGACCCTTCCGACCCGTGTTTACTGCGGCAATACTATTTTTTTCTCATAATGCTTTGTTATTGTTAACGTTTGCTACTAAAATCAATGTGATATGGGTATGTAGCTTTAAGTTCATTAAAGGTTATTGGAAATACTACCTAAGTGCTAATTATTAGCAGGCCTTGATTATAAGGTGATATCTATCGCAAATTGTAGTACCTACTTAGGTATCGTGCTAAAAATTGTATGGAATTAAGAGGGCTCGACATAGCTACATACGTTGCATCGAACTACAAATACTCGTGAGACTTACACGTGCAGTTGAGTATTCAGCATCTAAGTAAGCAATGCAAGTTTACAGTCGGTTTTCACCTCGTTACCAGAGTGATGTGAGCAGGAATGGCCGTCTATCTCAGTCCACTGACCCACTAGTGCGCGATGATCACTGACGCAATCGGTTCCGCTTTCGGGCCGCGGATACAACTGCACTGCGTACGCGCATTTGGGCAGGGCTGTCGCTTCCCAGATGAATAATCTAATTTACTTAATTGCGATGAAATTTAAACGTGAAAAATAAAGTGGAAATTTGCCCTTAAGAAGCCGAATATGTGTCATGTCTCCTTGGATCTTTCGGTTTTTAATTCGTTATATTAGTCCCTCGTCATCCTATTTACACTTGATCGTCATTATACTAAGCAAAGATAATCTTCAATCGGAAAGTCAAGGGACTAGTGTAAATTCAAATACGCTAAATTCCCAAAGTAAAATTAATTAATTATTGGAGCTATGGTCGAGAAGAAAATGACTGTGCTGATGTGTTTAACTCGGTATGCATCAGGCTAATTCATTCACACCAGAAGAATTTTCAAGTGTCATTTTGGAGATTACAAACAATTGTATTGTCTCTGGCAGGATAAATTAAGTAATATTCATTATCTGAATTAAATATTCCGCATTTTAATATCGGAACACGACCCTATCACTAATAATGTGTAACTCTAACCGTTTGACTGCTTCCTTATACGCCGACACTCAGCATCTTGTTGCACGTGAGTTATTGCTTCGCTTTTAGCTTTAGAGGTGTCAGTACTTCAAAGGAGTTTGCTTGTTAGATGACTGACGTTACAGTAAGATAATGAGTTAAGTTAGCAGTGTAACTAATGGAGCGGTGACTGAAACATAAGAACAATTTAGTTACGCTTTGGCTATGCGAAGTTAAACGTGAGTCGTAAACGTATTTACACAAGTAGCTTCATTGGAGGTCTAACTAGCATGATATAAAACATTTTGCGAATACTTAGTAAAAGGCTCATAACACATAAGATCTGCATTAAGAATTATAAGAGTACGTATTTCATAACAATAAAGTGCCAGCCAATCTGAAATATTTAGGTAAGTACTTGGCTGGGCCAAACGTTTTCACATATTTTTCACCGTCTTTAAAAAAGGAGGTAGATATTCAATTCGACCTGTATGTATGTATGTGATATCTTTAGTATTGGATAATATTTGAGTATGTTGATCTGTTAGGCTTCCAAACACGTGTGCAAAATTTCGTAAGTGTATGTAAGTTTGTATGTTTGTCCACGGGTTTCTCGAAAACGAGAAGTCATTAGCGAGTTGATTCTTTTTTAATTAAATTAAGTATTTTTTCGCTTAGCGTACAGTGTGAGTGTCATCAAAATCGGTCTAGTAGTTTTTGAGATATGTGTAAATATCTAAAAAACATGAAATAAAAAACAATTTTATAAAAATAAAGCTTTTTAGTCAGTATTTTTTCAGGCGGTTTTTTTTAAATGAATGAATCTGAAATTCTTTCCTTAGTACTGAAAAGATGTTCTAAACCATTCTATCCTTAGCATAAAAGATAAGAGATTACTACTATGGTCGCTTACCGTAACGAACCCTGATATATAGTTTATAAGTTCTTGCACTCAATCGTCACTTCTCTGCTGTAAGTTTCCACCCCCTGCTATCTAAAATCGATGTCTGTGTCGCATCAACAGCTTCATCTACCCCGACTGTCAGTATAACTATATAAAGAAGGCTATTTGCGGACACAAATATTCAAGTGCGCGGGCGCAGCGCTGTTGACGTCCGCGTCCTGCGATGGGACGTTTTGTTAGCAGGTGCGACACTAATGGAGAACTGCTGTTTACACTCTGATTAACTTGAATGTACCGTTTGTCATCTGATCATATACATTTCTGATGGATATATTGTTTTACATCAAATTGTCTATAATAATTCGCCCAAAATACGTAAGAAGTTGTCTGGACTAAACTCAGTTTTGATTGGGTATAATGGTAACACTCAAACATATTTATACAGTTTGTTGGTTAGTCGGTTTTACCTGTCTCAGGGGGTTAGGATACACTTTCGCGCAGCGCAAAGCTGGATTGATTCAATGGATGTGTTTTTTTTGTGTGTCGTAACGTACGTAGCTCATTTGAAGTATCCTGTTCAGCCTAGCAACAACAACTAGTATAAATCAAGAACTAAGTTTGTACACCATTCTAATTAAAAACTGGCCACTAATCTGTCTACCAATTTCATGAGCAATCTCCACACCAATGCTACACCAAATCGGGCACAAGGCGACGGATATTAGCTTCAGTTATTGGTGTGACTTGTTGCGAGATTAATTTCATTTCGACTAATTGATTCCCGCGGTATTGGGTCGAGAGCAAGAGCAAGGGCAATTAAATGTGTCAGATGGAGAGGCGGAAATTGAATCTGGAGATGACCAATTCTATAAAACGGTGCTCGATTTTAATTTCAATGCGAGTCTTTATTTTTCCAGACAATATCTCAATATATCAATATTATGAATATATTAAGGTTTTGATTTTTGGTTTATACTTACTTTGTCATATCTGGGAATAAGGTACAGGACTGTCGAAACTTGTTATGGTGTACCTCAATCTCTTATTATCCCAACACTATCGTCGTCGATGTCGATGTGATGGAGATAATGGAGTAACTTGCCCTTCCTTCGAGACACATTTGCATTTTTATGTCTCAGCGGAGATTCATCCTTACTATGAAGTTGGTGTGTAACTTCTCACTGATGTCACTACATCACAGAACACTGCTATGAAAATAATAGTCCCCGTGTAGTTACTTATATCGTATTCGTATCTGCACCATATCCAATCACTCCCTGCCCACACACATGGCGCATGTGTTGATGTGTTTCGGCAGAAGGCACAGTACATCTACGCCGTAGTACAAAGGTACCACCTTTGTTAAGTTACAATGCCGCTTTGTTATCTGCTGGCTAGAGTAGAGCGATGTTGCAGCACTGCTGCAGTGTAACAACGCTCATGTTTGTAGAGTCAGTTGGTGAAAGATGTTAAGCAACGATCGGTGTTATTGTGAGGGCTCTTGATGAAGTTATAGTTCCTAAACAATACACCTTTGAACATTCGACTGATTTTGAATATAAAACAACAAGTTTCAACACGCTGTCTTATCAACAGTAAAGTAATATCCGTCCACCTTCCTGTCTCCGAAACACCGGTACAAGAAGAGAGTACTTAACAGGAAAAAAAATATTACTGTTAGTGATTGTTTGAGTTCAAAACAACATTTTAAATATTTCATTATGAGGATAAACGGGAAACCCTAAGTCATAATCATTTGTTTAGAAAATGTTGCTATCACACAATATTTGTTAACGTAAATTCCATAAAACCGCAGCGTCTCATAAGCTTATTTAACAACAATGTAAATCCGTCATTGGCTGTAAGTCCGATATGTCTGTATATTATGTTATCATCTTTTCGACCTCATATAAAATGTAGGTAAATGGAATGATTTACCTAAATGCGTCTGAACGATAATGATTTGTGGGTAATGTAAATTATACACCTTGTTTTACTTATTCAGGTGCGTTATAGAATTCTAATAAACGCCTCGAAACCTGATTCTCTACCTTCTAACACTTTAGATCTTAAGGCATTGCCTTAAAGTTGAAATTGCTATTAAATAAAGTCAGACCATGAACAGACAGACATTTCAACACAATACATTGTGTGAACGATCAGCCGCGGCCGGGGCAATGGGTTGTCGTTAGCATTCAATGACGAACTCCAGAGTACATCTGTACTGTATACCGCACGAATACATGATTGCCGATACTACTTAACTATTGAAGTGAACATACTCTTCTTATTATTTTTTACTTTATTCCTGTAATCAAACCAATGTTTTCTCCTACCTAGAGCTGAAAATGCATCACACATAGGTATGATCCAGACATATTATTTTGTACCTAGATAAAATCATCCAGGAAAATAATGTGTCGTTTCTGAAAAGGCACCAACATAAAGTGCTTATTATTTTTCTACATTATCAAAAGTTGTATAACTATCGATATTACTTCAAGCAACAAGGGCTGTTATGACGGCTAAGGTAATAGTGGTTAGGTAAGTACCTGCCTAGCAGGATTTGCCACTCTGTAATCCGTATATTAAAAAAGGCTCTTAATAGTAATATCTTTATCCTATACATTATTGTCATATTGCACCGTTTATCAAAGTGCAGTCAGATCGTTGGCGATAGCGATAGAGCATCGTTATCGTTGCACAACGGCTGCGCACGCACATGGCAAGCGCCGTGCGGTCCCATAACGTAAATGTAACAGCACTATCGTGGTACACAGGGCTGGCATTGTAAATTAAATCATAGCACATAAAAAAATATATATTATCATATACTTACTTTCATACTTGTATATTAGTTGCAGTAAACTTTGAGATTTCAAACTTATTCTCAAGAGTCTAACTAAACACTTATTTTTTTATTAAAACTTTATTCGATTGTGCAACAAAGAAAAAACTATCATCTGGTGTTATATTGGAGACTGCCACTTGGCGCCATATGGCTAATGGCAGCCTACCGAAGCGCGACTCTTAATTTGCCGAACAGACGGTAATCAGTTTTTTGTTGCAAATAATCTTTTAAATCTTATACAAGTATGGCTAGTTCTTAGTATCTAATATCAGCTTCCTCTTTTAGTTTTCTTTATTCCCGAAAATCGTGTCATTGATAAAAGCAAGCTTTCTTGTCTCATAAGTAATGATTGGTCTTATGATTGCACTGTGTTCGCCTTATGTATATTTTCAATGTATTTTAGAACTTATTTTGAAACAGTTGGCAGCCCTATGTTGAAAGCTCGATCCAGATGATGAATATACTTTCATCAATGCGGCTACTGGAGCGCGGCGGCCAGTCACCGGGGCTGAACTGGGCTTGATTACAATAGCACAGTTGACCTCGAAAATTAAAATATCCATACCTTTCGTGCTTTCAGTAGTAAAGATAGTGATAGCAATGACTAATGAAAGAAGGACTACTTACTAACCAAAGATCGGAGATTAGAATCTGTGGGATATCACTATAAATCAACTTTTCAATGTGTGATTGTACTTATTGCATTTCCACAGGACTTTAAGAAAAGCAAACAATTTGTTGGGCTATCTCTTCCCAGAAAGCATACCCACTAAACCACTTCGGCGTAGGAAGCTGCTGGGTATAATCTCCCTGATCTTACCAATCACAGCAGAAAGCTGGGACCTTTTATTGTAATCTTAAAATAGTATTATGGTAAAATCGAGTAGGATTGGCACATAGGACGATCCACTTAGCAGGCCGTTTCCCTCGCTGCTGCGTGGGCGCCGTAATAAAACGCACTGCGCAGCGACAACAATGTACGTTTCAAGTGCACATACGCACAACTATACACAGTACTTGACTTTGACGGTA
Source organism: Pyrausta aurata (assembly GCA_963584085.1). Taxonomy (NCBI): domain Eukaryota; kingdom Metazoa; phylum Arthropoda; class Insecta; order Lepidoptera; family Crambidae; genus Pyrausta; species Pyrausta aurata. The sequence continues at coordinate 134,919 of OY757267.1, forward strand.
GAGTGCAGCTATTTGACATACGATCTTTTTAGTCATGTATCTGAGAAAACTTGGGGTTTTGACCAGTTTATACAATTTTTGTTAGAAATTGGTGCGAATGTTAATTGTTTGCTACCCTGAGATTACTTTGTCATGTGCAAAATATTGTATTTATTAGGGAGTTTCCCGCTGAATAATGTATCCATATTAAGTAAGTATGCCATCAAGGTAACGAAAAACATTTATTTTACAATCTTAAACCAGAGTAATTAGCGTAAATTACGTTAAGTCATTGAATGAGCTAAGCCTTAAGTAAGGAGAAAACCATGCAACAAGATGCTAATTGCTAGTTTTTAGCTCTACATAACTCTACAATTAGTCTAACATAAAGCCTGTGGCAATGAAAATACATTTGTAGTTAATGTAGCCTCGACATGGCCCTACTTTAAGACCTATTTATCTTGTTGTTGATATGTATTGTCTTCATATTTGCAATAATAATACCTCAATAAGGAACAGTTTTCCCAAGTTTATCTCAAGTGGAACTGAAGTGATGGAGGGTTCTTAAGTTCTTAGCGTCCACTACGATGTTTTCGTATGCGTGGCACTATGTTTAATAGCTGATGGGTGCTTTCTTCGGGAGTGCCAAGTGATTGTTGTATTCTTTAACAGCACTAAAGTTAAAAGGTACTTATTAATGTGGGTGGTCTTATCATATAAATAAGGCATACGCTCAAAAAAGAATCTATTTACTCTGTATACCTAAAGATAATTTCATTACACAATTACACGTGTTATTCAGTACCTGTTCATATTCTTGTATGTCTCTTTATATTCGCTTTTGAAATTTTATGCATTGTTTGTTCAAGCTTAAAAGAGTTGTCACACACTTGTGCCTTTACAAGGATTTGTATAGGTTTATTCCCATGCCAGTCTGGTTTTAATCTTTTGTTCTTGTCTGTGAACAAAATGAGGGGTTGTAAGTATCGCAATATTTAAAACGTTGACATTAGAGACAGAATCTTGAGATAAGGGGTTGGTTTCGTATAGAGTGCTGAACTAAATAAGTACACAATTGTAGAATTTTTTCATGAAGGTACTTCTTGAACGCGCTTTAGATTCTTTTTAGATCAGATGTGGATTAATTTTCATGAATATTTGATTGTGTCTAATCTTACCTCCGTATGAAAAGCATTGTAGAAGCAATTCCTCAATACCTATTTTTGTTTACAAAGGATTTACACTTTTATGGACTAAGGGCTACTAAAATTGCAACTTTGTAAATGCGTTATACCTAGACCACACACGTGTCTGGTGAGCAGGCTCACTCGGCTGAGTGCTCAGTGGATGAAAATGGGCTCGCCGTCAATGAACCCGTCAATATAGGGGGGGCGAAAATAGGGGCGGGGGGGTAAAGGGGGGTGCGCCGCTTCCGCTGCCGCTAGCGCAAGTCATAAGAGATAGCACTAAACATGGTGTTAACCACATAATTTACTTACTTTACTAGTGTGACAACAAAACAGACAGATAAGATGAGATTCGGAATTCCAGATGTGAAGTTTTAATGGTAAAATTATGCCTTATTTCGTCTACGTTACATGCTTGCTTTATCTGAATGCATCGCTTCAGCAGAGTATTTTACCAAGGCCAGTTGCATTAAGCTAAATCAGAAGTCTTCCAACAAAGTACCATTTTATTGATACACGGAAACAAGAACTTACGAGTACGTCGATTGTCAGACTTATCGTCAGATTTATTTCATAGACCTTAAAACCCAATATACCACTATTTAGTTTTAGAACAACTCGTTCTTCCAAGAGGGATGTCAGAGGATTATGTTTTGTTATGATTATGAAAATTAATATCGTCTTGAACTCTCTAGTAGACCCACCTTTCAACACCGATTAAAATTCCGAAAATGCTCATATTAATTCCCTAATTGTCGGTAGGCGCGGCGGGAAGATAAATAGCAAATTCCTGAAATGACCGCAGTAGGGAGTGCAGCGCTGCGCTACTTTGTATGATGACTAGACGCCTGGGTGCGCCAGGGTAGGGCTGCCTGCTACTAAAAACGTGTTTTTAATCATCCCGCTGAATTTTAAGAACCTTGTATTGTCCTGGCATTGACCTAATAGTCAAAAATTAAATAAGACTCGAGATTGCCGAAGTGTTACAGACAACTCAGGATAACTGGCGTAAAAAAGTTAGGAGACCCGACTGCAGATGAACAGGGAGTAAATAAGAAGAAAAATACTGAGGGACCTATGAAAGATAATAAAGATTTTCCTTTCAAATATATGTTGGACATTCATCTTCTTTTGTTCTGTGTACGTTTCTTGTTACAAGGAGAAATAATTCATGTATTGTTTTCAGGCTAAGCGGGTTAGTACAGACTGCAATTTGTAGTGGTTGCACTTATAGAGAAGCTTATTTCAAATTAAAATGGTTATAAATATGCTATTGGCACCCCTAATGGCCGCACCGGGTGTGCGCGGTCGCGGCGGCCAGGAGCGGAACTGTCTCTTTTTTGTATCGCCTATTTTAGTCGCGCCGAGTCTACGAGTATTTCCACTCTCGCCACAGGTAACACTCCCGTAAGTTGTGTTATGTCGATTGGTATGTTTGTATTTTCATGTAATTTCCTTGTAAATTAATTTGGCTGAAAGTAAGAATGCATCCGAATACAGGTAATGGTCTGCTTTTCCAAAGGACGATTAAGTTTTACGCATTAAGATTGTATTTATCCTCTCATTCATAAACCAGTAAGCTTTACTGATTCTCGAAATCGTTTGCTTTTGGTTATCTAATTATATCTCAATACTTAATGATCACGTCAATATTTTTTTAAGTCTTTACAAATATTACAAGTTGTTGCTTTCGTAAATTATAATTGACATATTACCTAATTATTCAAGCTGCTTTTTCGAAATATTTCCTCTCATTCATATCTTATTTATCAGTTCGAAATCATATCCCAGCGTAATAAGGAAAGCGACAAAAATACTGACCGATTCCGTGCGATTGCGTAGCGGCACAGTATCGGCGAGCGGGCTGCGGTCGAAACGCGACCCGCTGCGGACTCGCAGCAGTAACGCACCGCTGAAATCGACACCGGAGTTTCCGCTAATGAAATTAGACGAAACCCTTTGGTTCTCTTGCATACATTACTGACGCGTTTGTTCAATGAAATGTAAAATTTGCGGGTTCATTCAAAGTTTATGGATTTATAAAGCTCTCCTATAGAAATACAATGGCTTTGCTTCAAGCGTGTTGAAGCTTTTTAGATAACATTTTACCACTTAGCTTGATTTGGAATTTTTACAATATATTTTCGAGTTCGATTCCCGATCGGGTCAATGCAGAAATTACAATTTTCTGTATTGTCTCGGGTCTGGGTGTTGTTATACCACCATTGTTTTTGATATTCATTACAAATGCATGCGTGAATTAGCTACTTACTTGTTGTGTGATTGGTGTCCAATATTTATTTTGTTTAGTTATTTAATTAATTATAAAATTACTCGTAGTATAAGGTACAGGGATCGACTAGTAAGATACATATTATTCCTGATTTAGAGAATATTTACTTATACTTATATTACATATTTTATATAAGTAATCATCTAATAAGCTACAATCGTATTATTTGCACAGGAAAATCAAAAGAATTTACCATGTGCTCCTGAGTTAAATCATAGGTAGGTATAAGCATTTCTCATAGTAAACGAGCAGAGGGTATATTTTTCTTTGAAGTATGGGATAAGGGGAAAAGAAAATTCCGTCATAGACATTGCTTTTGCATTTCGGGGACCCTTGGGGCGTGGAGATGAAAAATGTGATAGGGTGAGGAGCTTTTCATAAAAATAACAACATTAATTGTAATAATAAATCGGAGGGCTTTTATTTTTTATAGCAATAGTTTTGATTATTTTCATTTTCAGTTGGTTGCATTTATTTACGTACGTACTTCCGAGTACTCATGTTTTTTTGTGAATTTTACGATGACGACCCTTGCAATTGTATTTTGTGATTAGTAAGTGTAGTTTTCTATTATGCTCGCTGATGACCTTCGAAACCGAAATTAGACCGAAAGGTTCGGTTGCATTTCGCACAGTGAAGCTGTCTGTGTTTATTAAGCGTATTGGTATAGGAGGGCTTAGGTCAAGATTTCCGTATAATATACGGAATACTTAAATGTATGTATATGCAAAAATAGATAAAAATGTTCCTCTTTTAGTTGTAATATTGCGATTGCGAGAAAAGGTACTTAAACCAGGATGCATGCCCTACAATCGTAAGTTATTAGTTTAATTACGGATGTGGGTTCAGTTAGATTCTCGTAAAGCCAAGAATATGGGATGAGTTGCGGCGCTACACGGAAACCATATTCGCGAGATGGCGCCGCGGCTGGCCAAGATGCGCAAACGCAACGCAGTAGGTAGGGTTGCCTACGATATCAATTTTAATTTCGCGGGAAGTCACATTTTGAAAGATCGTTTTCAATTAAGAATCGTTTTTGAAAACAGTCAATCTCAATAGTTTAAAATATTCTCAATTCAATTCAATTCGTCTTTATTGAATATTTATAAAACAGAATACAATAATATTTTGCTGAAACCTTTAAAAGTAGTTACCGCAATATACAAAAAATATATACCTCTAATATTTACCGAGTAGGTATATCTTATCTCTGACTATCTTTTACGAAATCTGATATATACTTATTTAACAAGGCCATCCACTTTTAGAACTTTTTTTAGCAAGACTTATATTCTAGTTTTGTACGACTTTTGGGAAGTGTTTCGAAACGACTTTATTGATACTGCATCGCCGGTTTCCCACTCGTACATACCAGTAGCAGACTCCGCTACTGGTCAGGAAACGAATCGTTTGCGTCACCAAGGAAGTGGTAGCCCTGCGCCCGCGCAGCCCGGAGCGGAGGAAATGAGTTGCGGTCACCCTGCCGCCCCGAGACGTGACTTTCACACGCTCTTGTTTGGGGAAGTAGGTATGACGTAACTACGATCGTACAAATTACAATCCGTACTAGACATAGGCGAAGTTAGCACTTGCAAGTACATTGCCTCACGCACTGTCAAACGTGGTGTAGAAAACTCTTGGCGAAAAAACGACTAACTTTTTCGCTAATCATTTTCCGCTTCTGATTATTTGTCAGTTCTAGCTAAATAATAGTAAGCGTTGAATTCGGAGCTTTAAAAATACGAATGTAATCGGGTAGGGTAATAGTCTAAGCCCGTATTTACGTAGTCCATATTACTCCGATCTTAGTAACAGTAACCTGGGAGATTTACTCGTACCAGGGGATTGCAAAAGATATAAGACTAAATTCTTAAGTAGGCTGTAACCAAAATTCATCCTTTTGAGTTAGGAGTTGTTAATGTTAATGTTTAATTCAATCTACAAAACCACCTGCTTTTCACCCTCCTTGCTAGACCAATTCTTGAGCGTGAAAGATAAAATCACAATTCTGAAATACGGTATGAATGTGTGTGATGAATAAGCGTGACATTACACTTACCTTATGTGGCAAACCACACTTAACTTATTGTATAAAATTAAAAACAAGCGTTATCTTACAAGTATTTTCGCGTGCGTTAAAAATTACCGTTACATAAGCGTTATCTAAGAACAATGGAAACATAATGCGATGTTTTTATTTACAAATCTTATTAAAGTGAGAGGTAGCCGAGTGCTCGCAGTTTTGTGTTTTATTCGTGGGTCAAGTACCTACATACATCTATCTATATATTTCACTTTAGAAGGCGTGCGTAATGAAACAAGAAAAGTAGTTATCAACCTAAGATGGTCAAGAAGGAAGGCAGTAAACGATTAAATTCTTACTAATGCTATTGATATGATTTGCCAATTGGGGAGTTCCTCAAACGGTTATTGTAAGCTGTACCCATATCAAAAGCTCTCAATCAATTCGTAGATTGTGACGAGATACTGGCAAAGGGCTTTCAATGAATAAATTGCCACAGTGACTAACGAATAAGGCCGGCGTCCTTACGCGTAGCGCAATTTCTTCCCTCGGGAGTAGACTGAGGTAGGGTTGCCAGGAAAGATTTGTGATGTTTAAGCACCCAGTTTGTTTGAATATTCATTGCAAGGTATTATTTATAAGCGTCGTCACTTATCGGCTGTCGGCAAGGTCAGGGTTAAAAATATCCCTTTACGAATTGGGCCGAGCTCATACATGTAGTCACTGGAAGGCATTACATGAAACTACCAGAGCATATCATCAGAAATAAGAGAAACTCCTAGAGCCTGATAAAACTGAACGTTTCCAAGTATAAATAATTTTCAAGAACTTCTCTTAGGTACTCAAAAAATATACTATGTTAGCTGGCAGCCCTATTGTAGTGCGTTGCTCCCGTGCGTTGCTAGTGTTGTTACCTAATTGGATAATCGCGATCCCGGCGCGACGGACGAGACGAGGCGGGCGCTGCTTCGAGTTCATGACTATCGCAATGTACACGCGAGGTTCTGTAGGGCATAGAAGACAGACAATTGTATAGGTTATAGGGTTAGTAGAAAGTTTTAATTGTTTATCAATAGCATTTGTATTAGTAATGTATTTTTACTATGACTTAGAGTAGTCCTAACTTAATTAAAACATAAGAGATATCAAATTATATCGATAAGTGAAGTATGTTCTAGATCGTAAAATATTAAATTTCTTGATTTTCGTCATAAATGATTTTGAAAAAAGAAATTAAGAAAATCAGGAATGTGAAATTTTGTCATAACATAATATCACTATCATATCTCGTTAGTAGTCATCGTGGTTGGGTTATGTACCCGGGAAGTGTCCGGATTCCTGCGGAAAGGGTAACTACGGATGATCCTTTGCGATCCAATCGGTGCTATTTTTGCTAATATTATTTAAAAAGACATAATAAGGAATCAAAACGCCACTGAATTTACCTGACAGCACAACGGGAGCCTCGGGGTCATTGAACCAGGAACTGTCCTTTGGGAAGGTACGTTCTAACGATGCTATCTGCGCAGGAGTCGCGGAAGCAGCCTCGGAGGCTCGGAGGAAAGTGCCGTTCCGGTTCTGCCGCACTCCCGATAAGGAACCGGAGAAAATAAATCAGCCTCGGACTCGTTGCTGGTGAAGAAAACGGTGATATAAGACGTTAGACGTGTTGCCGCTTCCAAACTTGTTAGATCGGGAAGCTAACTTCTTTTAAGAACCTGTGCGATTGCAAAACAGACTTTTATTATATATTATTATATAGTAGATGTTATCGAATTATGCATGTAATGTATTAATAGATATTTGTTTGCTTAGTGTAATAAATACATAAATACATTATTCTACATCAAATTCATAAGTACGAGTACGATGACGACTCAACAAGCGCAGCGTTCGGTAAAACCACAGGTTTATGTAACGCTGTGAATAGCATAATTCCCTAAGTTAAGATTTGTTGTAAATTCATTATAAATAAATAAAATAAAATATTGCCTTAGGAACGCTACGGTTTTCATTCTCTACTATCATAAGTTCTATATAAGATGCAATACTTATCTATTGCTAAAGAGCTAATGAACATGATTAATGAAAACATAATCTGCGCAGCAACTAATTCTCCACTCAATGCGTCTGCACACTCTATCAAGCCATTTTAACTTGCTAATAGTTACTTATTGAAAGCTCTCAACTAATATTGAATCGTTTGAGAGCTCTCGACAAATCCTAGAGAATGAGCATTGCAATTATGTGTTACAATAGCCTACCTCCACTTGTAAGTAGCTCTATCCATGCCGATAACTTTGAGGGCTATTGATACATCTCGTAACACGATGAGTGCTAGTGGTTGTTACAATTAGCTATTGTCTTATCAGACTTCATTATGGATGAAAAATTCTCATGTATCATAAATGTTTTTACCGCAGGTAATATAAATAGATAGAGAATTAATGAATGACGTTTGTAGAACTAAATCTTGGCTGGCACTTAAAACCTAATTTAAAACCTTAAATAATTCAGAAATCCTAATCCACTTTCAATGATTACCTAGTAATCCCCTTTTATGGCTTGCATTCCTCATCGCGTTCTTCGCTAACCTATAAATTGTATACGGTACGTTCATACGAAATTAAAGTAAACACATGCAGTTAATCACGCATTCGATGAATAATGCAGCCGCTGGATCGGCCATCGATCTTCGTCGTAAGTGGTAGCCATCGGCGCGAGCGCAAAAACGCTTGTAATTTGCTTAAAGCTGCGCGCGCGCCGGCTCAACTTGACCTAGTCGTAGTTCGCGTGGGTACGCGTAGGGTCCGCTGATTATGAGAAAATAGAAGAGCCACTTGATAAATGGAGATAAAAAAATGCCCAAACTTTGTGTGATGTTACAGGGCAGGATCCTTACTGGTAACAATAATTACCACCCAGAAGTAACGTCGTAATAACCAAAAGAGTGCGAAGTGTTAATGTAATAAGTGCCAAAGACTGTAAAACTAGATATCATTTATATTTGACTATGATAACCTATATATGTTACTAAGAATTTTTTCTTAGTTGCAATACATATGGATATAACTGTTTTTAGTTAGCTTGGTAACGATGTCATCTAATTAACATGCGCAAGGCATAAGTAAATGTAATTAAATCAAATCAAATCAAATCAAATCATTTATTGCATGTCACATTACATATTAAGATGGTATAAAAGTTTTAAAGGTACATGTTGTACATTATTTTCATAGGTACACCAAAAACGTAGGTAGAAATCCAACTTTTTTGATAAATCTTCCTCTCTACATTATTGCATCGTGCACTGCAAACTGCACGTAGGGCGTGCATTTCTGATTGACGTCTCTTCGAAAGTGCACCGATCGCCAAGGAGATCCTCTCGAGACGCCATCTACCGTCCACGCGGGAATCTACCCGCTGGAAATGCGACAAGCCCGCTCCATTCCGACGTAATTATACAATTAACCTAAATATTCAGAATGTTTATGTATCAAGTAAATACTGAGTAAACTATGTCTTACATAAGCCGTCTGAAATAAGATGTAGGAGATTGTTAGTCAAGGTAAAACTGTCGGCATGCCAGTTTGTGGCAACTTCATTTGTGTTGTCCTAGTCTTCACCAAGGAATTTGCAATTGAGAAATCATAGTGGGTACATGGAAATGAGTTTCTGTTTCACCACGATCGATAAGCAGAAAACCGCAAATGAAGCCAAACGCGAAACTGTCATAGTTCTTCCCGGGGGCGACCGAGAGACCGCGACCTGCATATTTGCGTGTTGCCGCTCAATAAAACACTTTCGAACAATAACAAACTGTATTCTACAGATGTAGAATCCATTCTTGATTGTCTTCGAGTCAAACAGTATGCAAAATAATGTCCCAATTTGGTGGGATCGATTTTTATACTTCCGCACTGCCGTGCCAGGCCGTCCCGCTGCTTCTCCGTTCCTATTTGTCAAAGTACCGTAATCCTATAATAAAGTAGCTTCATCATGCATACCATCAATAGGACATCGTGCGAATATTAAGCCGGTGATTGTATAGCGGTGTTAAAGTTACTTCTTCGTGACAACGCTTTAAATAACCAGTAAGGCATTGGGGCAGAGTAGTGTTGAAAAAGATGGAAGACGTATTAAGCCCCGTTTAGCCTTATTTTTCTGATACCACCTTGTTCCTTTTAAAACGTGTCATTAAATTATTAAATAATTTATTTTGTGATTGATTATTGTAGTATTATTGTCCCACTGCTTGGCAAAGGCCGATTGTTTTTATGTTATGGCGAATGCTGTGTATGTCTTTAATTAGTGTAATGTACTAGAACTAAACTGTGTCTTAATACAGGTACTTACATAGGTAAGTGCTGTGTACGTTATACTGTTGATGTAACTTGTTAAATAAAAAATAAAATAAAGGCCTCTTCCAAACTTTTTCAGTGGTCTCTATTACCTGTCGGGTCAGCCCAGACAGTCTTCTCAGAATTGGCCCAGAATGTCTCGCCATAATTTTCTGGATCTGCCTTTCGGACAACGTCCATCGGTATAATGAATACCTTATGTATGTACTTACTGTAAAAAAGTTTTCCTAAAAGAACTTGTCGTCCCATATTTGGACATCAATTGGTTTCCACTGAAGTTTTTGTGATTAGCTTGAATTTTTTGCGGTTCCCTATCTAGCCTGTGTGAGTCACGGCCCCTCACGACCACCTCCTGCGCACACGCGTGGTCACGCGCGGAATACAATGATGTCGTTGTCGGGAATCAAACTGGGGACTTATTTACAAAACCACATTAACATAATATGGGTAACGCTGCTAGTTAAAGGTCCCGTCCCTCAAATAGCCATGTGGACAACCATTGAACTTACGATTAACTTACCACACTTAATATGAATGAAAAAACGTGACAAACGAGATAGATCCGAATGTTTATATTTCTAATTAATATAATCGGCTAACATATAAAATATCTTAACTCAGATCTAGAGAGGTTAGAGATGTATCTGCAACTGCTTTCAGCGGCGAGTCTAATCGGGCATTCGGTCGCGAGTATGGCACAATACAACCCGGATTCGCCTCTCTTAAGAAGTAGATTCCGTTTACACAGCCAGTTCTACAGCAAAATTAAGACCAGGGGGCGTATTGCGATCCAACTTAATCCGTTCAATTTCCAGACAGTTAAATTCCCACTTAGTGTAAACAAATATTATCAATATAATAATACTACAATGGTATGAATATTTTTATTTAAGTTGTTATATTATAAGAATATTATCAATATAGTGCGAAATTGCAATCATCATTATCAGCCGAAGGACGTCCACTGCTGAACATAGGCCTCCCCCATGGCTTTCCACAACGACCGGTTGTGAGCGGTCTGCATCCAGCGCGATCCCGCGATCTTTACAAGGTCTGTCCATCTTGTCGGTGGACGTCCTACGCTGCGCCTTTGGTCGAAGGGTCTCCAATCTAGGACTTTTCTGCCCCAACGTCCATCAGTTCTTCGCGCTATGTGCCCTGCCCACTGCAAATACAATACTAATTGCTAATTTGATAGTAAAGCAGAGCTGCTTAACTGTCAAAATTGCATCGCAATACGCACCCAGCACCTAGCTAGGACATTTTTAGTATTGGTAGATCAGGATAGCATTCTGGAAAGTTCTGCATTTGGTACTTAGTAATTATTTCAGGAATTAACTCTAAATTACCATACAAATAAATAGCCGTACGTCTACACCGGACAGTATTTTAACGAGTTTGGATAGGATTCAAATCGGATGTAGTGCATACCAGTCCCAATATGGGTACCAGGATTTCCACTATAGTCTTTATCGACAAATAATGTTTTTTCTTGACATGTCGATTAGTCGTGTCCTAAATAACGTGTGGTGACTGCGTCGTGTAAACACCGCTAACGGTTCATATGCGCTGGCGCAGGCTGTCACGCGCGTCGCCAAGTATGGGCGGGCTTCTAGCCGCCCCAAGCACGCTGCAGGGATTAGCGGATTAGGGAATAAATAGAGTGGGAAAACCAACCACTTGTTGATACTTCGGTTAAATTTATCCTTAACCTGAAACATAATAGTAATGGTGTTTTATTGTACGGTGTATATTAATGGGATTAAATCCCATTAATAATTTTGTTTGTGGGCAACAATAAGGTCTTCGTTTGGACGAAGATTTATTATTGAGAATTATAATTTTTAAGCATATTGTACTATTTTGGTCGGCTATTGTTTCTAGTTTTTGAGAAATATATTTTTATCTAAATAAGTATCTTCATCCGGTTCATTACAAATTATGACGTCCATCTCACCATCTCATCTCAACCCATGTCTTCAATCTGGCCTTTGTATCTTAATTAGCTTGTCAAAAACTCCGGCCTTCGTCCTCCCATTAGTTTTCCGTCAGTCTCACTCACAAACAACTGGCCCTTGTTAACATGCAAATTGCCACGCTCTAGCACGGACAGATAATGGATGGATAATAGGATGGTCTTTTACTAGAAGAAGGCCGCAGTGAGACACATTGACAGAGCTCATTACGAGGCTGATGTCACCAATCGTAAAAACCACATTAAAATGTAATTGTTTGAGCTGTTATGATTGATCATGATTTAGGGCATCAATTGTCTTGTTAACTTGTTTTGACGTATCATAATGCATGGTCATAAGTTACACTTAGGAAGATTTCTGATACATACCTAACGTTATCCAACTAGTGACAAAAGTAACTCACATTATGTTATGTGTAAGAGTTAGGCGTCTTGATCCACATTAGTTTCGTTTTGTTTAATGATGAAGAATGTTCAAGTTGCATATATGGCATAGCGCGGTACTGAAACTGGTGCTCGTTCATGACCTATTTGAAAAAAAATCGATGATCTTTCGTTTCTTAAAAAATCGCCCCCACTTAACCAGTATCTCCTTTTGTTCCAGCCCAGGGTCGGTGATGGCGTACTACCGCTGCGGGCCCACAGCCATCGGGAGCCGGAGCTCGTGGGGCCCCGTCTCGTCCCCCGGCGAGCCCTTCGACCGCCCCCTCTCCGGCAACTTCGACCGCATCTTCAACGCCTTCGAGAGGACTAACGCGTTCGAGTACATCAAGAATGAGGGCAAGGAGGAGAGACATGTGGGGCACGGAGACATAGTGGTTAACAGGAAGATGAGCAGTAGCTTTGAAAGGGCAGACTGCGCGCTGGCTGCGCAGACGCCGTGTGATGACGATGAGGACTTCTATAGGGAGAAGATTCTGTACTCGCAGGCCAGACAGCTGTTCCCCTTGCAAGAGGACTTGGCGGATTGGATCAATAAAACTATTGGTGAGTCTTTTTTGTTTTACATGATATATCTACATATTTTTTTTATTCTATTTTATTCATATGGTACATCAACGATATTTATTTATTTATTCAAACTTTATTGCACAACCACAGTTTGTACAAAAGGTGGACTTAACGCATTCTCTACCAGTCATACCTTTTGGCTAAGCAGAAATGATTTACAATAATGCCATCTTATAACTAACAATATCAATGAATATGCATCGCACTATAAGCAGCAGTGGCTGAATATTGGCCATATTTTTTAACAGTTACTACATACTACATACTACATACATTTATGTGTCCATCATGCTGGTGCGTATACCTACGACGCTGCGCTTTTGATGGAAAGGTCTCAGACCTCAGTATAAATAATTTTAGTAACAACTAATGTACACCAAATGAAATTACATATAATATATTAGGTACCTCGTTTTAAGTGATAATATTTAAAGGGTTGATTCAGCACAATAAATTAATCATTTTTTGTAGATACACTTAGGGGTTTTAACCGCTAGTTTTTGAGAAAATTGTAGACTAAGGTAATTATTTTTTTCAGATTTTATCTTTATATTAATTAAGGTTAAGCTTAGAGAAAAAGAAGGTTTGGGCATTGAATTGAGAGAGGCAAAGTCGATGAGTAGATAACTTTTTAATTTGTCAGGGTGCTGTTTTAAAAAAAAAATATTGTATTAGGTAAAGAAAATAATAAAAATGAAATCTCGATTTTCCAAAAAATAATATTGGTTTTTTGTTTCTATGATGACACTGTTAAAATATTATCATTTAAAATGATTTGACCTTAAATACGCCACCTTCCTCGGTCAATTAAAATATGATAACTTCGTAGAAAACAGCTAAACATTGCGTAACATTAGGAAGTAAATGGATATGAGTAGAATCAACCAAAAACCAACAAATGAAACAGACACTACTGCGGTCAGTTTCGTAGCAAATTATTCATGTTCCGATAATATCTGTGTGTTGCGCGGATGCGTGAAAATTGCGATTTTACAAGTTTCTCCGACCCGTTTTGTACTAAGTGGTGTACATCACACGTAACATACTCGTCTTTAATTGCAGTAGAATTCAGAACACGTTCACTCTTTTTGCGGCGTCTTTTGAGCTAGTATTTTTGAAATATAGGGCTAAGCGAGTCCAACTGGATCAGCTGTTTTTTTTTTATTTCGCAGCCAGTTCTATACTTAAGACACATTTACACTTTACATTTATTTTTGTGACGACTGACTTACAGTAGTTATGTACTCGTTAGATGTTGAGAGCAACAGCAACATAGATAAATGTATTTTTTAAAACAAGTAGTAGCACACCTTCAAATAGATAATATGCTTTGAATTTTAAAGTTATCGGTAGAAACAGATAGTTACACCCTAGCATTATCTAAGTAATACCGAGACGACACCCCGCATGGTTTATTACTGTGCTTTATAATGTATTTTTATGAACTCTACCAACTACCAAATAGACTACGATACTGTTGGTAACAAAACACTATAAAAACAAAAATAAACTATAAATTGGCTTTCATCATCTTAACTGATTGTTAAAATATTTGCAAAAATATTTTCCTTCGGATATTGTGAGAGCAATCTCACAACATTGATGATGTCACGCAGCCTACGCGTTAAAAAGCACTTGCAAAAATTCAACAGGCTTGTTAATGTGACGGTGGCCGAGTGGTAAAGGCGTACGCCCGGATAGCGTAAGACACGGGGTTCAATTCCTCGTGTGTCACAGGCTCACAGTTGCTTTTTACAAGTGCAATTTATATTATTAAGTTGGTATGGTGACAAAACACTATAAAACAAAAATAAACTATATGATACTGTTTATTTTATTTATTAGGTAACGAGCGCCATGATCTGTATGGGACGTGAACTATAACAATGGGGCCGGTGTTGTGTCATCGCGCCTTATTAGACAGTAGAGACCATACACGTAGGCGGCTGATCAATGGATTCCACACAAACAACTTTTTGCTACACATTATCGGCCCAAAAGATGGACAAGTGCGAAACTAGCCGGTGCCACGAAACATTCCGTAGTCTTCTCTTATTGGGGACTATGAACCTCTAAATCTATATCTTAATCTATAAATTACCACAACCATGAACTTATTTAGGTAGTTAGATAGATATGCCAAATATTTAAAGGCTAACTATTAATAACCAAACAATAAACAATAATTAGTTTTTCTACTCAAAAGACGTTTTTAATTTATTTAAGGAACCCTATAATTTGCGACAACTTTGTCTGCTCGGACGCAGAATATTATTAACTAGCTTTTGCCAGCGACTTCGTCCGCGTGGAATAGTGACTTCTTTCTCCCGTTTTTTACACATTTACCACTATATCTTTGGTCCTATTGGTCGCAGCGTGATGTTATATAGCCTATAGCCTTCCTCGATAACTGGACTATCCAACACAAAAAGAATTATCCAATTCGAACCAGTAGTTTCGGAGATTAGCGCGTTCAAACAAACAAACAAACAAACAAACAAACAAACAAACAAACAAACAAACTCTTCAGCTTTATAATATTAGTATAGATAGGTACCCGTTGAGGCGTATATTATAAATTTATCGCTTGCTATGATCGATGAATAAGATCGTTATCAATTATCGGTATGCGTGTTTTGCACTCAATATGCACATTATGCTAAGCATTAATTAGTTTCGATGTTTTTGTTGAAGCTTTAACAATCTTATGGTTTAAGACATTTATTCCTCAAAACAGAATACAATTCACTTATATTGAGAAACACTAGTTACTTATTAAAATATAAAATATACGCGTAGCGGAAAATCGGGAGCAGTTCATTACCAATAACAAAGTTACAAAACAATTAAAATAATCGTTTAACAAAAACAAAAAGTGGGTAATCCCAACAAGTTAGCAAGTTGCTGCGTAACTCAACGCTACGCGCGACAAGGACAGTGAGCAGACCCATTACGTGTCGACATCGTTCAATTACAATTGGATAGATACTAATTACAAATACGAGTTTTATAAATAAGTGATCGTAAAATTAGAGATACAATGATTGCCATTAATACAAATTAATCAATTACATATTATAATGAAAACTATGACATTTTATTATTTAAGTGCATAAAATGTGTTCGTGTTCAAAAGTTTTATTATTAGGTAACAACCTTAACGACAGCTTTAGGGAAGAAAAAAGTATGCTTGAAAAATCTGAGGATGTTTGGAGGTCAATTAAATAAACATGAACCCTGACTCCTTTTAACGCTTAAATAAGTCGATTTCCATGGCATGCTAAAGTAAAATTTGATCGGACAAGTATTTATGGTAAAAGGATCATTACTGCCCACTTACACATCAGCTTTGTACCAAATACCAGCCCAGAGGTGAGCAATGAAATTCGTCACCATCCGCAGTATTCAGCGCTCAGAGGTTTACAGCCTTTCAACTGAGAAATAATACGTTTTATAGTAAGAAATATTATTTTGTTGGTAAACATGATATATTATTGTTACGTTGAAAAAAAAATTCATGGCGTGTACTACAACATAAATAATAAGAACTATTTGTGTTTCATACTTTTTAATATGTGTGTATGTGTTTCATACCTATTTAATATTTTCACAATGGATGAATTTTTACACAGACAGACTAAAACTAAGCTATCAATAAATTCAATATTGTGATAGATAGGGGGTAATATTTCTGTAAGACATTGTAGTTTGTGGTACCCTCCACGCCCCGTCGTTTGGTAGGTAAACAATGTTAGGCATCCGCATCCCACGCGGCTGTTTACGTTAGGATAGGTCTAGGCTAGGCGTTAAGCGCGATGTAATGCCTAACGTTCTAGGCACAACAAATGGATTATTGTGTTTGTTTAACTGATGATCATGAACAAACACGAATGTGACATTCATTCAAGAAATACAATAGATAAGATAAATTACTACATGAAACTAACTGCGTTATTCCTTTTAATTACCAAATTTATAATACAGAACTTATCAAAGCTAATTTGGAGGTTCAGCTCGGATGAACTTGGATGAATAAGGGGCTCCGATAGAATTTTATGTTTTTTTTTTGCATAAACTCTAAAAATGTACTATGCATAAAATATCGTTACCTGAGCTACCTTAGACTCTCCATAAGATACCTAAGAGGTAAATGATAGCAGTAAATTGCTTACATTTACTACAGTGTGGCCGCGTGTTTACGGTAGATTTACGAGAATTGTCTTGCTGCAACGCTTACATGTTGTGAGTTATGTCGGATGTTGACTGACGATATGATCGGTTAATTCCAAGTGAAAGTCTGCCCTAGTAAACTGAGCCCGATTAAGACGTTTAAACGCGGAGGACGCATATAAATAGGTCTGCTTTGTGTCTCGACGTGTACGGCTATCGGATTTTAATCAGCAATGAGACAGTTTTGGCTCACGTATTTCTACATACTCTTGCTTTAAAAACCGAAAAACAAGATTGTGTAAACAAAAACATGTTTAAAATTACATTGTTTGCATTTGCGTACAGTCCTATCATAACTATTCCAATCCCACATAAGACAGTGCAAACGATGATTAGATTTGTGCGTGATTCCTAATGATATTAATGGCAGTTTGTCTTTGTGGAATAGTATGTATAACCTTCGATATAAACGACTCCATAAGGTGGTTAGTACGAGTAGAAGCAGATAGTAGATAGTTTACAAAATATAACGTACTCGTGTGCTATGATATAGTTACTGAGGAAAAGCAAAGACACTGGAGAGAAATATAACAATTACGGTGTCATCTTACGTGGAAATCGAAGTAAGATGGGAAAGCGTTGTTTTGCATCGTTAGACCGCAATGTTCTGTAACTAAACTGTCGTGTTGATGCATAAGTACTTTTGACATGAGCACGACGCTAAGATCAACATTCACACATTATCGTGTCATCTCCCTGATTGGTGACAGACGTCGTGAGTTGGATCGTCTCTCAGATCCTGCTTCTCATGGTCGAAAGAGCTGGTGCACTCGTGGGAATGTACTATGCAAGTGCTAGATAACACAATGACACTTTTATGATGTCTCAACACGCCACTCTTCCGCTGCATTTTGTGTCTGTGGTATGTGACACGACTAAACAGTAGCTAAGATTAGACACAGGCAGACATTGTCATAATAAAAATACATAATTTGTAAAGTCAAATTTTTTCCAGTTTTTGTAAGACTTCCCTTAGACAACTTCTTTTTTATTTACTCGGAGTGGAGATTTGGTTTACGAGTTTATTTCGCATCGCAATCCTAAAAAAGAATCAATATAACAGACAGGATATTACCACATATTACCGAGTGTTACGCATAAATTTTAAAACGCATGTCAATGACTGACGGAGAAATGTTTTCTTGGAATGATTCGATATTCTGAAATCTCACGTCGTGCTGTATTGGTGAATTCTGCTCATCGTATAGCGTTCAGCACGTAGCGGCGCGTTTTCGCGCTCCATCGCGCGCTCTCGTGAAACTTTCATGATCTGTAACAATTAATCCCGCTTGCCGCGTCTAATGATGACAATGCGTGTTGCCGATTGAACCTTTTTGCTTGTTCTGTATAAAGGCCCGTTGAGTTCTCTAATTAATCAGCCTTTGTTGGTGTGTGGATAGGAAGAATTATAGTATTTATTTAGTAGATCCATTTTAATGTTAATCCTAATGCAAATGGTCAAAATGCCTTTTTGATTGTTGAACTCAACGCTGAACGCAAGAACTGCGAACACTGCGTCGTACCTTATAATACCTACAAGATGTACCTAAGTGATAAAAGTTAGTTAGTAGTAAAAATAAAGTTCGCTATTTCTATAAGTACCAATATGAGAAGCAAATTTATATAAAACTGGGAATACACGTTCGTATTTACTCATGATTTAAGAAACCAGCGTCTGAAATATTTTTACAAAATTTATTGAAAAACGTAGGTACCTACATTCGTTTATCGGAAGGTTGCGATCGATTTGCGTGTCCCATCTCGCATGAAGAGTCTGAAATAGGTTATTGATCAGCTGTGCGGGCCCGCGCCAGGCACAGGCTATATCGCGATTTTATTGCTTCGAGCATTTTTCTACGCTTACAGATTTCAGAACAGCCGCAGTTTAATGTTTCGGTACACGGAAATGGAATTGATTTTGTTTACTTACTCGAAAACCTCATTATTTTAAATAAGAGTTAGGCTCTTGTCGGTGGAGTTTTTTCCATAAAACTATCATATAACTCCTAATTAGGGAAGATAGTGTGGTGATTTCTCACTTGCTTTCCACACTGCAGTTTAAGAACCGAGGTTTCCCACCCCTAATTATATTTCTTCGCTTCATTCTTCGATATAACATTACCAGGTAGTCCTCTTAGCCTACAAGGTAGATATCGCACGCCTTTAAGAGATTAGTCAAATCGATTACATAATTCAATCGATTCCCGAACTACTAACGGTTGCGCCCAGCACTACTTGGCCCTAGGCGTCATTCTTTTTTCGTGCGAGGTAGAAGACGCACGCGCCTTACTAAATTTTTGCAAGTCATTATGCTAAAATGGCAAAGTGACGACGATTTGATCAAACATTATAAAAATAATTGAATACGAGTATACAAAAAACAAGTGACCGAACGTAGTCGAAGAGAAACTGTGCATTCCTATTCAAACTCTGATCGTTATTCAAACGATGGTAAGTAACGCATTTTCTGTTACGATTAAATATTAAAGTGAGTGAAATTGACTATGTTACGAGGCCTGGCGGTTAACCGGGAGTTAACACGACGGCAATATCATATTCGTAACAATTAAGACATTAATAAAATTTGCTTTCGCCGGGCGGTTAACCGAGCGTCATCACGATGGCTATTATGCACTTACCCACATTTGTATCACAATTTTATAGAATACGTAACACTGTTAATAAAATAAGCATTTTATATTATATTTTACCCCGCGGTTAACCGTGAGTTAACACGAAGGTCAAATGGAGGAATAATAAATATTGTTCCGTACATAAAATAAGCATGTAATATTATGTTTACCCGGTGGTTAACCGTGAGTTAACACGATGGACGAATTATAAATTTTGTTCTGTACATTAAATAAGCATGTAATATTATATTTACCCGGCGGTTAACCGTGAGTTAACACGAAGGTTAAATGGACGAATTATTAATTTCGTTCTATACATAAAATAACATGTAATATTATATTTACCCGGCGGTTAACCGTGAGTTAACACGAAGGTCAAATGGATGAATTATAAATATCGTTCTGTACATAAAATAAGCATGTAATATTATATTTACCCGGCGGTTAACCGTGAGTTAACACGAAGGTCAAATGGACGAAGTATAAATATCGTTCTGTACATAAAATAAGCATGTAATATTATATTTACCCGGCGGTTAACCGTGAGTTAACACGAAGGCCAAACGGACGAAGTATAAATATCGTTCCGTATATAAAATAAGCATACATGGAATAAAATATTTACCCGGCGGTTAACCGTGAGTTAACACGAAGGTCAAATGGACGAATTATAAATATCGTGACGTACATAAAATAATCATACATGTAATATTATATTTACCCGGCGGTTAACCGTGAGTTAACACGAAGGTCAAATGGACTAATAATAAATATCGTTCCGTACATAAAATAAAATAAGCAGGTAATATTATACCCGGCGGTTAACCGTGAGTTGACACGAGGGTCAAATGGAATACTTTTAAATATCGTTTTGAACATATAAACCAAGCATGTAATATTACATTTACCCAGCGGTTAACCGTTAGTTAACACGAGGGTCAAATGGAATTTTTTTTAATATCGTTTTGTACCTCTACATAAAATAAGTATTTCATATTATATTTTACTCGGCGGTTTTAATCGTGAGTTAACACGAGTGGCAACTTAAATAAATATCGTTTCGTACATACATTCCAGATGAAGCGCCTCAGATGAGGTACACGCTTCGACGAGTTCTGTTGCTATGCCAGACAATGCCGCAGATACTAGCCAAAATGTACTCCCAACACCCCGATCTTGCCTACCGTGGATATTCATCCTTCAGAAACCGAGCCTAAATTGAATCACAAGCTTTGTTCAGCACTTGGTGACGAAGATATTATAAAATAAAATAAAAAAAAAAAAACTGCTCAATGTATGCCATCTCGTAAACAGCGCATCAGCGCGACAAAAAGGAGACCGAGCAGCAGCAGTTAGGTATGGGCATTTTAGCTGTCAATAAAGCTTCGGCTCTGATGCTGACCGGCGAGGACAAGATTGCGAGGCTATCAGAATATTGATTGACGGCTGCCAAATACTTACCAGAAAACGCAATCCCGATTTTAAACGTCATCATTTACTTACTAGCTGAGCTATTCTTAAAAGTAGTTCAAGAAAGCGAATGAGACATAACTCTTCATGACAATAAGCGGAATGGAAAAGTTCATGTCTAAGAAGTAGGCTTGCATTATCAATCAATCAAAAAAAAAAAAAAAAGAAATAAGAAGCGAGGCTTGCATTAAAATTTGCAAGAAGTGCTTCATCATAAGAACAATCTGCCGCAAACAGCCACCCTCATTACTCACCTGGGCCATCTGCAGGGCGCCAGGGAAACTGATCGGGGCGCTTACGCTTTCTGCAGTTCCAGTAGTACAGAAGGGGGGTGGCATGCAGGAGAACGAGACCGCCTGTAAACCAACTCCTTGCGAATCCGGCTTTACCACGGCGGGACCAAACAAACCTAGAACGCCTTAGACGCGTCCTTTAATATGGTAAACCATACTTGTAATATTATCATTTCTTATAATGCTGGCAACAAATAACTCTGTCATATTAGAGTCGGTCCGAGAAGACTTCTTGATACCGTTTGTATCTTTAGTGTCTCAAATTTGAGTGTTTTTCTCTTATCTATCGATTTCAGAAAAGGTCGATATGTTATAAGGTATCCAATAGAATAACACGACCGAACAATACAACATGACATTCAAGATATGGTGGGAGATTGTTGCCTAAATGGACATATTAATAGGCTACTTGTCTGTTGTGAAAAATTAATATGAATTGTGTCGAAAATAAAACCTTACCGTTTTAAAATAATGGCACATTCATTAGTATAAATATTCTCAATATAAATAATAATAAATATTATATTATTGCAATATAATTATTCACAGTTTTACCAGAAACTTTTATGAGCCAAAACACCAGCTACTTTTGACCAGCCATCAGATGATGTCATCATGCAGTACACAATCTGAAATTTTTTTGTTATGTTTAAAAAACTTTTTTCTGTCTTGGTTTTTGAACTTTTAGAATGCAGCCCGTTAGTAGCTTCATCCAATTGCTGACCACGGTCGTTGTGGTAGCGGTAAAAAAGACATTGATGACGTCATCATGAGTCATGACAACTCATGCTCACGTGACGCCCAGGGTGACCCGTGTCAAGCGTACCTAAGGTATGGTAAGCATCAGTAACGGAAGTACATTAGTGACAGCATTCAAAAGTGACAACGCTCGCGCGCCGCTCGCGCGCCGCTCGCGGCCAAGTAGACTTGGAAAACGGGCGGTCGAAGGCGGGGTTGTCGCGAACATCAACTGGATCACATACCCTTGTTAAGTTGTCAAATACAAACAAATGTAAATGTAAACAAGCATGGTGATTAATTACTCAATGGACAAACATATTAGGGCATAAACATTGCCGTACAATTTAATATGGAATTTTCAATATTAATTGATGTGAAAAATAAACTAGACCATACGAAATAAAGCAAGCATGAATTTACAGAGTCATACAGTGCCAACTTGCCCAAAATCATAAATATTTATGTCAAATTTCTGACCGCAATTTTTCTTAAGTGTAAAACTGTTCTTCTGAAATTGTGTTCTGAAGTATTGCAGTACCTAAGCAAAATAAGTACAACATAGCTTATTTGTGAATAAATCTGATAAGTAAGACTCCAATCGTTCGTGATATAGTTATTTAGCGCGTATCACAATTAATGAATTGTTAATGCAACGTAGGTACTAATATTGCACACATAATAAAATACTTTCCCGAAAGTTGTTCAATGCCCAATCGCTTTGATTGCTCTGTTCCTACGGTTTTACGTTTTTTAACCGAACATTTCAACAACGAGGCCGTGAACGGATTCCTAAACAAACATAGATCCGCCCGTGTCGTCCTTATTGTTAGACAATAATGTGGGATCCGATGATCGGATTTTATGACTTTTGACAAGGTTTTTCAAATAAAAACCCATTAAAAAAAAAAAAAAAAACAAACAAACCTTATTGAAACCGTATGCATTTGAAATCCCCAAACCGTACTTATCTAATTGGTACTTGTACTTAAACTCGGAAGAGATAAAATCACAAAAAGTTGGTCATTTTACTTACCTTATGAACCTACTGCTCAGCAAGTTCAACTCTTTACCTAGTGAAATTCAATAACATTACAGCAAAATTGCCGAGTATAAATATAGCAATCAAGGATATTCTTCAAACTTCTTCAGCTGGTCAAGAACAGCTGACTTTATTCCTGACATATTTTCACAAAAATGTTTGTGCAAAAGCAAATCTAAGGTCATATCCACGTCACCCGGGAAGAACAACCTGCTAACATACCCAATTAACTGTGAAGCGCCAATTCAAGAGCGCAACAGTACAGTCAATAAGCAGATGGATCAATCAAACGCTAGCACAGAGCGGCGCGGACGTGGCGACGTTCAGCGCGCACAGGACGCGACACGCCGTGGTGGCCACCACGTTGCCGCCATCTAATTTTCCGGGACGTCCGTGGACACCATCGAATGCTGCGGGATAGATTATAACCTCGGAGATAAATGCCCAAGTTGAAACTAACAACTTTTCTCGATCAATCTTTCATCATTGGGATGATTCCGATTCATTTTCGTATTCAAATATTCGAATACAATTATGATACCAATATTAGTTTAAACGATTAATTTTGTTATTAAGTAATAACAACTTTGCTTTTCTAACGTAATTTGTATTATAGACAGCAAAACTTATCTCTTAACATCTACCTGGTAATGTTATATCGAAGAATGAAGCGAAGAAATATAATATATGATCAAACGAACTTCACTTGTGAAGTTCGTTTGATCATATATTACCCAGTCAAAAGCCTCTCCTGATAAACTATATCTTCAGCCTTGGGCCAGTACTGATTTTGCGGCTGTCAAAGACAAAGGGGACGATTATTTTATGGCTCTGTTAATTCGCCATGGCACAGGATCTTCACTGAATATTGTAGCTCTTAATGTAGAAGCCCATCCCACTCGACTCGCCACTACGTTATTTTAAATACTATATTATTTATATCCATCATTCGATAATTCGAATAAATGAAGCATTGATCACGCATTCACATATAGATCTTTTAATTTCACCCTAATTTAATTAATAAACATCGGTGTTGTGGACAGTAAATTTTTACGACTGCTAAAATATGTATGCAACAATCTTATTGGTTTAATTCAATAATAATGATACCTGAAACTAGCTAGTGCGAAGGAATGTTTACACAGGCCGCTAATTACAGAATGCGATCTAAGGCAGCGTGCTCATGGGAAGTTATAAAAAACTTTTTCGATAATTTTTATGAATATTTTTAGTATGTACAAGCATAAATGCATGTTGTCCAAGCATGAACATTTAAAGTATTCGTAACGTAAGCGTAGCGAGCTTATGACCTACGCGATTACGATAGCCAGCAATCGTCACTCACGATTCTATACGTCAAAAAAAGGTTCGATCTCGCAAAGCTCGGATAAACGTCATGGAACGGTGAGGAATTCGTGCTGCCAAATTTAGTTTGTTTTACGACTGATAAAGGCGCTCTCACGATTCTCATACAAATGTAAGGCAGTCACGAATAATTTACAAAAACAATATGAATACTTTTTGCAAATTATTCGTGATTGCCCTACTGGTCACACTCCCGGTTGATACTGAAATCTTAACGTACCGTCTGTGACTTAACCAGCTGGCAACGGGCGGTACGCTATATTGCTTATAAAATTGTAAAATGGTAGGGATATATATAGAAATAGAAATAGAAAAACGTTTATTGCTTCAATTACTAAAAAATTATGGTACACAAACGTGAGCAATTATACATATCTCTATTGACTAACACGCTAACGCGCTGACATTAGTAGGCCATATATAAGGAGAGCAAAACTAGGAGAGCAAATGGATGTGGCTCAGCTAGTGTTGGCAAAAGTCAACACTAAAAATATGGCCATAAATGATAAAACGGATTTTAATATCAACAACAAGTTCGCGGCGTGCCTAAACGCAGCCGAGCGCATCGCTGCGCACGCGCTCCCTGCGCTTGTACTGTTACACTGACCTATACTTACTCACGCCGCGCCGTGCTGTTATACTGACCTATACCACACCACTCGCCACATAACACCATACTGATCAAGTACTGAGTTAATAAATTACCTGAGGATACAGATTTTCGAACGCTTTCTTATAAAAGAATTCTTCTATAAAAGAGTCTTATAGACAGAGCACGTATAAACCCTTGAAAACTAATATGAAAAAAATATATTAAGAAGGGATGGGATATAATCAGGATAAAGTCGTTTATTTTTACGAGTATAGAAGGACACAGGCCATCCTGTTTACCTGACTCGAATGTTAGTAGGTACCACTATATTGAATAATTTATGTGCAAAGCTCGTAACTACAGTTTCCATTTGCATACTAAATGCATGAGTCAGTCTAGTCAATAAATAAATAACCCAAATGCTGAATTGGTGACAAATCCTACACAAATCAGTGCCGAATTCCTATTAAACAGACTTTAGTGCCGGGTGATAGTTACGATCATACTTACAATCCTTTGTCAAGCTCAACACACAAAATAAAAATATTTAGAAGTACTGCGTATACTTAGATATTCGATGACTAAAAAATTATACACGATAGGTTTTAATAAATGTTATTAAATTTTACTCTTTACTATCGGCTATCCTTTCTTAGCCAATTAGATATTTAAGCAACACCAGTACTTACCTACGTAAGTCGTTACATACAAAAACATATAAACCTCCTTCCTTCTTTACTTATGGCCAACAGCGGCATTGGACACAGAGCCCGTATTCTATGGCTCCGAGCGAGCCGCACGAAGCGAGTGTGCAATTTGCATCGCAATAAAACTGTGATGATAATTTCATAGCTATCAAAGTTCCGTTGCGCCTGCGCACCCAACGCAGCCAGGGATATACGTGCGTGGGGTGCTCTCTGATTTTTTTGTCTGCTCAATCACATTTAGTTACAAGCCCTATGACTTCTTATCTTTTCAGTAGTTTGACATCATTTGTGACTGTTACTTATAAAAATCTGTCCGCACGGTTTCTCGAGAAACGAATACTAAAACTTGTGATTTATAGGTTCGTAATTGTGACATGGATTACCGAGTTAGGAAAACATATGATAATTTGATTTAATTTAATGTGTTTGTATGTGAAAGCCCTGCGAAGGAGGCGTTAATTGTTAATTCAAGCACATTTAACGACGATCGCGCTTAATAACGTGCAAAAGTAGCGCTATCTTAACGGCGAAGCTTGAGCTAAAAGCGTTGGTTACGTGCGCGCGCGCCGAAGCGCAGGATGTGCCGGTTAATTGGGCTTTTGTTTTTGTAATTAACTTCCAGCTCATATAAGGATATTAAATATGGTGTTAAAAACACTCAAATGTACCTAGGATTTTAGTTGTTCTTTTGGATCGTAAAAAAGTTACCCAAACCAAGGTTGATATTTACCTACATATTGAATGACAGTCCTTAGAATTCATAACTTAGACTTGTTAAATCAAAATCGACCTGTGACGCGAAAACATTTTCCCAAAACAAGGCAAGGCAAGTATGCAAAACAATCAAAAAAATCTCACAAGGTTCTTCAGCCACTGTCCTTTATTACTCCTCCAAATAAAGGCCAATCTTCTCATACATAAAGCGATACTAATGTAATTAAAAAATATGTCTAAGTGCTAAAAAGCTTATCCAAATTAAATCCAAACATGTCAGGCAGTTGGACCACAGCTGTCGTTTGGAACTCGTGCGGCATAAAAAACCTGCGAAGTAAATACAGCTAATTGCGCCGGCGCCACTTTAGTATGCAAATTGAAACCAAATATTTGGGCAATTTCTTCCCATTCACCAGTGCTGTCCTTGCCGAATAGTGTTGCAAAAAACGAAAAATACTGTCGATGAAAATAGACACAATATTATTTTGCGCAGGTATCCATAAGTTTGGTTTTTCACAAAAAAAAACCCTTTCAACGTTTAAGCTTGTTTCCTCATCAAAGGGGTCCAAGTCTTAAACTTAAGTCATCTTTAGTTAATGAGCAGTTTTCTATTAAACACTTAAAAACATTTTATATGTACATATATTGCTTGTGTAAATTTGGTTAGGAAGTATTTTAGTTTAAAAATGTACGACAATTATGTTTACCATGTTTTCCAAATTAACCAAGAATAGTTTGTTAAAAAAGTTTTAAAATCCGCATTGCACATCACTAGAAGGCAAAATATTATTTATTCGACGTAATATATTTCGCAACACGAGGCTTGTAATTACGCGACAGCCCTATGAGGGCCCGAGGGCCGGCTGGCTGCCAGGGGCACAGAGGCGGACTGAAGCTTTTATGACAAAAACATTTGTTCAAGTACTGTACAGGACTGTGCAGAGTCTTAACAAGAGTTGAAAGAGAAGGCATAGCAAGTGAAGAATTAGAAAAATGAAAAAGTTTGGGCCGTGCTACATATAATGAATTTTCTGGATTCAAGGATCCATAGAGTTTAAAAAAGTTAGACCTTTTCGCCGTAAATTGAAACAAGTTTACTTTCATTATTTTATCTAAATATGTAAACTTGGAGTCATTTACTAAGACAAGCAGAAAAGTTATTTGCTAAAGTGGTAGTTAACTAACATTATAGAATAGACACTCTACTACTCCAAAGGAACAAAACAATGTGAATACAAAACAAAAAAATGCCATTAAGTGCAGCCCTGTCACGACAAGAAATCATATTTTGAAATACAGCAAAGAACATTAATTAGCGATAAGTATCGATTACAATTAACGAATAAAATATGGACCTTGCACGCCGAGACGGACCACCGGCTGGGGCTGTTTATTTAAATCTTACCTTCCTTCCATAAATAAAACGTGCGAAAGTCTATTTCATGGGCTTTAGGATCATCTTGTAATGTTGATCGTTGAGATTTCCAATTTACATTTGATTGATAGATCTAGTTGACAAAATAATGTCCAAGACAGTAAATCCGCCAAATGTACGTAAAATGAAGCTTAACTATTAAATATGCAACGTCGGTTGTGTGTCGGTGGCCGAGTGGTATAGGCATGCTCCCGGATAGCGTAGGTAAGACACAGGGTTCGATTCCTTGTCTAACACAGTTGTTTTTTACAAGTGCAATTTATATTATATAGGCTTTTATTTTTTGAAAATCCTTGTTTTTGTAATACCTAACTTAGTTCCTCAAACCAATTCTTAAATGACGCTAGTCAATTAAATCCAGCTTTTGTGAACGTCTGTCGATGTCGACTCTTAGTGTAAATCTTGACCTTCTCCTTACTATATCAGGTCTACAGTAAACGCACTCGTACCTTGCATCTTTCATGGCCAGAGGCAAGACATCCATAAACTTTTTGCAACCTGAGCTGAGGCGATATGACATACGGGCTGCAGTAAACCTGCTCCAGCGAGCTAAGTGCGATCTGCACAGTAATTGCTTCATTGTGCACGAAGATCGAGATGTGATCGCGAGGCTCGTTGGGGGGACAACCTGGAATCACTCGCCAGCGTCCTAAAATTTATGGGACTAAATGTGAGTGCATAAATTCGTTTTAGTTTTTATAGTGTTTTGTCACAAACAGTACTTGAATTGATTGGTGGTAAACAATTTCAACCAGTCAACATTTTTTGACGATATCTTTATAATGCGCACTTTGCAGTCAATCGATAGATTATGGACTATACGATACGATATGAAAATTTTGAACAAGTTGGTTTGAGCAACCAGAAACAACCTTCAGATGTCCTAATGAAATTGGTAAGCTTTCTGGTATATTGGACGGACCCTGAACCATGACAAGTCGAGCGATTTGCGTATTGCCCTCAATGGGTTGGCCAGGGCGGTGATTTAATTTGATCCCGAGATATTTACGAGCGAGTACCCCCACCTCAGGCTTTGATGTGCCGACAAATTGTATCTGATCTCGCGATACCATTTAGGCACAGGACATACAAGCCTGTCTATACTCGTGCTTAAAATAAGTTAACGCAAAGTTCTAGCGGCTACTTATGAGGAATCTCATAAGTACTTTTAGGGATCGTTGTCTTTCGAATGTGCCCTCAAGAAATATTGTCTCATCCTACTACTATTATAAAGGCGAAAGTTTGTAAGTATGGATGTATGGATGTATGGATGTATGGATGTTTGTTACTCTTTCACGTAAAAACTACTGAATGGATTTGAATGAAACTTTACCACAATATAGCTTATACATCAGAATAACATATAGGCTACAATTTTTGAGGTTTCTAATGTGAGGTCGTAAAAAAACACATTTTTTGCGCTTACATTGCAAACGCTGACTGAATCCTACAAGATAGATCAAAACAATGTACTACAGTATTGTACAACTTAAAAAGGTCTCCAAAAAAGTCCGTGATGGTATATGTTTATCTTTTAGGAATAACCCACAATAACCATTTTTTATCCTTTACTTTGTACGAGAAATAATGGCTTATTTACGAAGCGATTTTAAGCAATACAGTATTAATCCTTATATCTGCATGTTTATGCTGAAGGAAAAGGTCGTTAAATGTAGTTTATAGGAGCATACTGCAGTAGCTACCTATAGACCAATGATTAGGGCTCTGCAGTGCTTAGTTACCGTATTTCTTACTTATTACTAGACTAGACGGGACGAACCTGAAGTCCACGCGAACGAAGTCGCGGGCAAAAGCTAGTTGTCTCATAAAGCTGTCTAGACTAATTCGACGTAACTCCGACAAAATAGGGTGAAGGTCTAAGAAGGTAATTGATAGAGATGTTACTGTACTCTGATGTTGATGGGGAAAATAAGCTAATTTATATGCCCCATTATCCATGTAGAACAGGATCAGTGTGTTGGAGACCTTGAAGGTTAATCGTACGTCTAGTATAGCCCAGCCCTTAGCAGCTAGGTGACTCGATTCTTGGAACAGATTTCAATCTCAGGGTGACAGCAATCGATTTAGCATCGGAATGGGAATTCAATTCGAATGACACGTGAATTTATTAAATCCCAATTGAAATTGCCGGTCTGGCCATATTATTGTGATTTGTAATCATGATCCTGTCTTGTATGGGCCTTATTCTGATGTTAAGTATAACGAAGTGACCGAGGCAATTTCAGTTGAATTGTTTGCGTAGAAATGAGGCACAAATTCATAACTTAAGGGACATTTTAATAAGAGTTAAGTAAATGGCCCAACAACCACACAATAAACTGGTTGAGGTTGGGTGTTAACCCCATGTTGTTTCAGATAATCAACATTACTTTCATAATTTAACATAGGGCATCTTTTTGTAATATCCGCTTTCTAACGGATATGCAAATCGTCTTATTAGTATAACAGTATCAATCCAATTAGATAAAAAACTTAACATTTGCATCACCTCCACGTTGCAATTCAGTCGCTCAGTTCAAAGCGTTTTACGTAATGGTAAACAAACGCATAGGCCGCTAATGCGATTATAGTCGGCCGGCACATGTGCTACTGCCTCGCTGCCGAGCGTTGGCACGCTTACCCTGCTCGATACATCACATGCCGTTACATTACATGTGGGGTAGTGAGGTGGGTACGGTACACTGTTGTTAGAGTGATTAACTAAGAGATATGGAAATAGCAATGGGATGCTAGAATAAAAAAGACAACATTCAAATCAACATTTTGATCATACATCCGTAACTGTTTATCCCGCAAATTATATTCGATCACTCGCCTTATCTTTTCTGAAATTGTATGTATAATGTGATCAAGTGATATCTGCAGATAGGATCTTCCAAAAGATCTTTAATTCATGTATTTTATCTGACGATATAACGATTAATTAGTTCACGTTGTGCGTAAAAAGCTCCATACATTGGACACCTGGCGCACACATTAGGCGCGCGAGACGTGGGTTACATTATTCAGGCGTTTTGTTGTGTTGAGAAATACACAGGTGTGTAATTATTTATAGGTCTAACGTAACAACTTTATTAGGAAATGCTTTTTTACTTTTTATATTTAATTTCGAACGTAGAATGGAATGATATATTTTTTTCATAAACTTTATTATTTATTGCAAACTATAATGTAAACAATATAATGAAACCCAATGAAAAGATTTATAAAAGGATTAAAGATAATTTAGAGAAGGTAGGGGAACTCATTAGATATGTCTGACCATATACACTACTAATCGATTTTACCTATTAAATTGTGTCTATTGCTGTCGTGGCGAAGCGCGGCGCGAGTGCAGGTCAGGGGTCGCAGGTTCGACGCCGGACTCGAGTACAACTCGTGAAAGTTCACGAATCAGATCGCGCCAATTACTTTGATAAATTACCGATAACTTAAAGATAAAGCACAAAGGAATCGTGTTATAAGTAATTTTCTGAATCGGGTAGGTAGAAGAAGTGACCAAATAAAGTCAATAAATTACAAGTACATATTACTCGTAGGTTTATATTTGTGTAACTAAGGTGCATACGTCGGAGAAATCAAACGAATGAATTGGAAAATGAAGTCAATGATGATGAAGTTTAATACGAAACTATGCTTAAATCGATTTCCTGTAGATTCATTCTCTTATCACAACCGATTTATCTTGATTTCTAAATTCTCTAATAAATCATTACATACATAAAACATAACGTACGCAACGCGTGATCAGCTGCTAACATAACGATTAGTGTTCCCGTCCATTACATCCACCATTACAGACTCTTCGCTAATGCCGATTAGATGGCGATCAAACGAGCCATGATTGAAGCAAGAAATCGAACCAAAGAACACGTTGAATAACGGACACCGTTACACGCTTATGCGCATAATCATCGATACATACGAAAAAAATTGTGCGCATCATGCCTCAGTCAATACTTTATGTAACGAAAAAATTTTTACCAAAAAATTAGACCCTGAAAAGTCGACATAGTGCAAGTAGGTATCTATGTAACCCAGAGCAAACGTCTGGGTATAAAAAGACGCGGGGTCGAATTCCGATCGTTGCCTTGAGCGGTTGAATTTGCCCAAATCTTTGTAGTGTGTACTCAGAACCGTTATCTTGAAAAATACTGAATAAAATATCAAATTTCAAGTAACGGTACTAGGTTTTGTATACCGATTGTTGAGTACATTTTCTTGAACTATTTTCAACACTCAAGCCATCGATAAACACGAAGAGAATCTATTACGCACCGACATGCAACAGTCCGTCTGCAGATCATAAACTCTGCAAGTTATGTGCTCTACTCCAACGTCTGCAATACTCTAATGCACTTTGGTAACAATAACACTTCATTGTCTATTCAATTCCTAGGTTAGTGGGATTATCTCTTTTATGAAGTATTGCTATAATGGCAAAGGCAAATACAAGTGGAAGTAATACTTGGATTGGTATTACACGGTACTTCTTATGCTTTATAAAATCATAAGTATGGCATGTACGAGTAAATATTATTATCAAGAAAGTAAATCAATGGTGTGACCCTAACGCGTTGATGTCTTTTGTTTGCACTTGCAAAATAATACAAATTTGTATTTCCTTGTTGCCAGGTATATCATACCTCACAGGGGAGAACTTTCTGGACGTGCTAGACAACGGAGCGGAGCTGTGCCAACTGGCCGCGACTATACATGCGCGCGCGCGGGAGGCGCTCGACCAGGGCCTCATCGTGGGGGTAAGTAGGAATCCATCTACTGGACTCTTATGTGAAAATTCAAATAATAGATTTACAAACACTAACAATTCACAATTATTATGCTTGTGTACGATGCTGTGAAAAGTTCATGGTGAAGAACTGAACAGTCTTCCTTCTAACCCTAAAAGATCGTGTCACTTTAAACTGAAGGAGATATTCTTCGTGATATACTGACTTATGTGCATAAGACAATACTTTAAAATTGTATCCGTAGCAACTGCAAAAAGAAAGAATTTAATTTGGCCTTTTGCCATTAATGGAACGTTAACTAAAGTAAGATTCCAGAAATCGTTGACATATGTAACAAGTTGTCTGTTGAATTTTGGCTTTATGCAAGAACTCTCGACCTATTTTCTGCGGGACGTTTTAAAAGCTTCTGTTGTTTAAGTTAGAGCATATTCTAATGATAAACACCCCCGTTGCAGCCGGTGCCAGCCATCCGCGGGCGCTGCTGGCAGCGTGCGGCGCGGCGCAGCTTCTTTTCACGCGACAACACCGAGAACTTCCTCACATTCTGCAGAGAACTAGGGGTTCATGAGAATCTGCTATTTGAGAGCGATGACCTGGGTAAGTTCTCGTTGTATTACTTTCTGATCTTAATATGTTGCCATATTCCATTCATCATAAGATCTTCAATGATAGATAGGTAAATAAGCAAGCCGTGAAACATGCCCACTTAATTTACACGGCTGATTTAGTCAGACACTTATGTGGTTTTACGTTGTAACTTTCCAGTGCTGCACAACCAACCTCGCCAGGTCATCCTGTGCCTGCTGGAGGTGGCGCGGCTGGCGACGCGCTTCAACGTGGAGCCTCCAGGCCTCGTGCAGCTGGAGAAGGAGATCGCCATGGAAGAGCGGGACTCGGGCTTGGACTCCGCCATGTCTGGCGCCGCTTGGCAGTTCAGAGACTCTTCGCCGGTGCCTGAGGGGGAGAAGTGAGCGATTATCTTTGCTACATTAGTTGAGTGGCTCAACTTGGAGCCTCCGGGGCTGGTGTATTTGGAGAAACAGATCGAAGAAAGGGACTTAGGCTCAGTGTCTAACTGGATTTTTAAGGAAAGATTTGTTATTGGCTCCATGCTGATAGAAGCTCGATGTGGAACAGCTATACCACCTCCATGTTGGGGGCTGTGTGGCAGGCAGTTCTGGAACGCACCGCTCATATAGTTATTTTGTGGTCATTCAGGACTCTATCCCTTTTATAGATAGGTAGATAAAACTACCGTTTGATTTTTTACAATTATAAGATCGATGATTAAATAAATGTGAATGAACTCAGTCGTTGCAACTTTTTCTGAACCATGAACTTTATAATTTTCAGATCAATCAACGCACCACCTCCATCTTCGCCAGAGCCGAATGATTGTAAGTTCACATACTGTTTTACTTTATTGCATCAAATGATTATAGCCACTAGATTAAAAAAAAACTCCTAGATCTCCTTAGGGTCTTGTATGTGGAAGCAACAGACGGCTATATTCGAAAATATAATCAACAATCAGCATCGTTCAGTATCTTATAACAATCCTCCTCGTTCCTCTTGCAGCGCAACTCGCGGTGGACAACGCGGACGCGGAGAGCACGAAGTCCGAGGAGACGGTCGCCAGCAGCGACTCCGACGTGCCGCTCAAGCCCACCAACGAGCTGGACAAGAGGGTGAGTCTACCTTCTCGTCATTTACTTTGTGCGTCCATGGTTCAATTGGAATCCGAACATAATTTCGTGAGGCTCTAGGGCTTTAGGGAGGCTGCTGACACTAAACAGAACCAAATCTAAGTTACCTCACTAATAAGAGCATCGGATGAAGCCTAACGGCACGAAATATTTTTTTTAAAAACAAATTAAATCCTGACTGCCATCTTACTCAGTCTTTAAAATCATGTTCCGACGAATTCATATCAGCTTTATTTAATAAGATTTCTTATATTTAGTTATTTACTACTATTTAGTTTGATTTCATTAGTTAGGAACCTTTATTAAAATAGTATCTTTATTTACTGAGTTATTGGCAAATAAAAGCTTAAGTTGGAAAAGCTTTGGAATGAGTTCCTGCTACTTAGCTTATGTTTTAACCTGTATTCGACCACCTGTAATAGTGATATAAAAGGCGGCCAAAAAACAATTCCTGACAAACTCGTTGCTACACCCCAGGTGCAGCTGGTGACGCGGCTGATGGAGCGCGGCTGCAGCTGCGGCGACGGCAAGTGCTCCAAGCTGCTCAAGGTCAAGAAGGTGGGCGAGGGACGCTACAACATCGCCGGGAGGAACGTCTTCATTCGCGTAAGTCTTCCGCCTTCTTACTATGTTGCTCAGTTTATTGTTCTTCTATTAGCTCATCAAATCTGGAGGTAGACGGAGCAAAACGGCTTTTGGCTTGCGTCGTGCGACATGCGTTACTGGGGATATCTCACACAATCACCGCCGCATCTTTTGGAAAGAGCAAGCCGTACGCCGCATTGCTATAAATGTTTCCTTAACACTTACTCTGTCTGTTCTTCTTGTCTGTTTCTTCTTGTTTCATAAGCGTCTTACATAGCTCGATCGAACCGCGGCTTATCGTGCACTCTGAAGCACGAATCTTTGCTTCATAAGTTCGCGCCTATAGATCAGAAAGGCGTTTAATCGGGTTTAAAATGCAGATATTTTATT
This sequence comes from Pyrausta aurata, assembly GCA_963584085.1. Classification (NCBI taxonomy): domain Eukaryota; kingdom Metazoa; phylum Arthropoda; class Insecta; order Lepidoptera; family Crambidae; genus Pyrausta; species Pyrausta aurata. Next base: position 170,423 of record OY757267.1, read on the forward strand.
TTCTATTTTATGATTAAATGTATCGCTTCTGTATATTCCAGCTGCTGAAAGGTCGGCACATGATGGTCCGCGTGGGCGGCGGCTGGGACACGCTGGAGCACTTCCTGTCGCGGCACGAGCCCTGCCAGGTGCGCCTCGTCACGCCCGGCCGCCGCGCGCCCCTGCTCCCCGTGCCGCTCCCCCCCTCCCCGTCCTCCTCGCCCACTCAGACCGAGCGAGACATCCGCAAGCTTTCCCCCATTCCTCGCGAGCAGACGATCTCCCCTGCCAGCAGCAAAACGTCTCTCAAAGACTCCGTTGCGGGCACCGTCTCCCCCGTCGACTCCAAAGCCTCGTCCTCGAGCGGAAAACTGTCTCCTATCGATTCTACGTTAGGCACTCGCGCCTCTAGTAAAGCGAGCGGCGGGAAGAGCTCGCCGCAGGAGCGCCGCACGTCCACGCCGACTCGCCCGGCCGCACGCGCGCTCAGGTCGGCCCTGACGCTGCCTCTCAAAACGGACGATGGCAAAACCCCCGCACCGCGCACTAGGAAGCAATCCGCACCTTCCAGCTTCAGCACCCCGGGCACCCCCACCGGCCGCTCGGTCAGGACGCCCCCGATAGAATATAGGAAATCGCTCACAACGCCGACTCTGATGAATGCGCCGAAAAAATCCAGAAGCATGAGTCTGGCGACCGTGCAGAAGGAGGAGAGGAAGCCGTTCTGCGGGACGGACCGCCTCAACCAGGCGAGGAAGAAGAGCGTCAGCGCGGCCGCGACCCCGACCGAGCCGAGCGCGACGGGTGCGAGGAAAACGCGCAGCCAGAGTCTCGCCACCACGCCCGTGGAAACCAAGAAGACCTTCTCTACGGCCAACGGGTACGCGAGGAAGACGAGGAGCATGAGCCTCGCCGGCCCCGCCGAGCCCTCGCGGCCGCTGCACAAGGCCTCGTCGGTGACCGTCAGCGGCGCGCTGACTCAGGCCGCTATAGAGGAGAGCATCAGGCTCTCTTTGGAAGCCTCCATCGCCGACGACACCTCCTCCAAGAAACCGTTTCTGCACATAAAAGCCAAATACCGGAGTCCCCCGCCCCGGGAGGTGCCCCCCAGATAATTTTATAGCGATTTCCCCGCTCATTCCACTAGTTTTATAGTTTGACCTAAGACAAAGGTTACTAGCATTCGCGTAAACTTCAGAATAAAGTATGCAGATTGGCATCGTCAGGTCCATCAGTCTGGACTGACGTGACTGACACCAGAATGATAGAAAATTTTCGTCAGTCTATCACTCCGTGTAGGTTATATACGATCAATCTAACTGGACCGATGGACCAGACTGATAGCAACTGATGCTGTGCCCACGTGCGCGACCGCCGCGCGGCCACTAGCGTCGTAAGCGTTATTTAGATCTCTCACTGCGCAATCTCATTCATCATCCGTAGAGTAGCCGCTTTAATTTAATTCTCACATTCATGCCCCCACGGGGACTAGTCATAATGAATTGTTTTAATTTTAATGTTATAATTATAATCATCTAGTTGTAAGATTTATGATAACGATGGCAATAATGAATCAGATTATATTTTGCGTGCATTAATACTTATTTGTTTGTTTGTGTATTTCGTTCTTTATTTATGAGTTAGATTACGATTGAATTGTCTCATTTTATTTCATCGCCATAAGTAATTTTAATTTCTCACGTCATTATTTCGCAACGTTGTAAATTATTGTAATGTAAGTTATAGTTGTTTTCGATACTTTTTCTTAGTGTCGGCTGATTTAGACTTGCACTGTACGATTAGGAATAAAGTGGCCTCACACACACTAGCGACCTCTATGGTACAAAGTCGTTATATCCACACATCCTATATTTTGATACGAAACGATAAAATATTTTTGCACTGACTTATTGATAGACGCACGCTAGACGCGAAGTACCTAGTAGAGTAAGCCCCGGCCCCCCTCCGCCCCGCCCGCGGCCCTCGACTCAGCCTATTTACATTCTGACTTCACAACAGACTGTTCTATAGGTTTTTCCCGAACTTAGATTCTTGTTTCTTACGAAATTAAGCGACTCGATTCTCGAATTATTTATTGTATCGATCGAAGAGTCCTAGATTAATATTTAAACTATTTCTATTTATTCTGCGAAATTGTACGAACTACTTATAACCATACTTAATCTATTTGTGTCAATTTTAATAAATGCGTACAATATTCTTACTCTATTGCGCGATTATGGAGTTGAGATTACCGTTTCAATCATATGTTAACTATTAATCTGCTGTTTTCATACAGGATTAACCGAATTTAAAAAAGTTGTTCTATACAAAATAATTATGGAGGACCGAATATGTATAATTAGAAAGTAAAATATCATGTTCATGAGCTTAGCAATTAGCAAGTTTTAAAGTAAGTAATGGTAATAAATAGTAATGGTGATATCAACCACTGAGTGCCGACTACCTACCTACCTATCTGCAATATTGTGCCAACAGTTTTACATGTATGATGGTTGATAATAAAGTTTTTAATATTCGGTAACGCTATGTGGTTTCATTCTAGAGTTTACTCGTGTAAAGGTAAATGCAATAACGAAGCGTTTTTTCTACATTGAAATGTGATAACGGTTATTAACGGTACTATTTTTTGCACTGGCAATGTAGGGTTTTCACTAAAACCAACCAGAGACAAATGAATGATATATTTTCTTTGCCTACCTGCAAAAGTCGCAACATTATGCAAATTGTGCCTTCTATTTTGTAGGTAGAAGAAACAAAACTCCTTTGTGCCAGTAGACTTTCACGTCTGCTTGTATCAGCCTCACTTTAGTGAATTAGTTCAAGTTTATCTAAATTAAGTGCTGTTTGTGCATAATCAATCACAGTGGTAAAGGCAAAATTCACTCACGTATGCAAGTATTTACCATCGACCAATCAAACACAAAGTGCACTTGCGGTCCTTTGCTAACGGTTCACGGAGCATGCACGGGATGCAAATACCTACCAAAATGTAAGTAAATTCACAATTCAATTACATCCATGGGTAATATACATAGGTTTCATGGTTTGGTGGTGTTTTTATAATAGAAACTTTCAAGATTTTTTAACAAAGGTTTTTGATGTGTTCGTTTATACCTACATGAAAAACAATGTTAATTTGTTCGAAACAGTTAATTAAGTATTACTTTGTAGTTTGAGAAACGAACAAATCCATCGACAGATTCGAAATAGATTTTTCTTAAATTAAAGTAAAATTACCCTCATATTTTAAAATAAATTATCCAACCTTCTAGTCTTTCTTTATTTCAAGAGTTGTTTTTAAACCTGTCTAGTTTTAAATGTACGATAATTTTCATTTCAGTGCCGCAAGTCCGCAACGACGCCGGCGGTGGCGGTACCCGTGCGGGCGTCGGTCACACCGCACCGCCGCCGCTACACGTACTACAACAAGATGTTCAAGCCGATGTGCTACGAGCTGCCGCAGCCGCTGCGAGTGTCGCTGGTGTGATGGGAGGCCGTGAGCTTGCGACCGGGAAGATGCAAGCTGTAGTTGGGTGGTACAAACTTAAAGATGCCACTGGCTGGTTTTGTTCTACATATACCTGGGGTTCTATCGTGCTATATAGAGGGTAAGTGTTCTTAATTTTCTGATCTTGGTTCTTATGACCCACTGTGTGTTGATTTTTATTTCACTCTACTACGATGCGATTAGAAGTGTCCTTTTATGAAACCGATTCTTTCGGTTGGCACGACAGGTGTTTCTTTGAAGCGGTCAAACTCCCTGAATAAGGTAAACATCCCAGTTAACGGAATAAATAGTACTTACTTGTTAAATTTTGCTAATATTGTGAAAGTTTCAGTGCTGATTTTATTAAAGTAAAAAGTCCTGTCGCAGGCAAATCGTATAATTCCACCGTTAACATTTTATATGGCGTCGTCAGTTTATAAACGCTTGCTGTTTTGCAAAATGCCAAAGGCAAAATGACAACTCATTAAATCGTTAAAGTTTCAACGCTAGTTGTATGTATACCATTTGAACTAATGAAGATATTAAAAAAGATTAAATTATGTGATTATATTATATACTTACAATAATTACTTTTCGAAATAAAAATAAACACGTGTTAATTCTTACTTCTTATTTTCGTCATCCTTAGAAGTGTCTTCTGTTGATGAACCAAATTGATGAATACCTTAGTAAAATTTTGGGTGCCGGGTAACCAACCTCAAAAATCTTATTATTTGCTTACAGTTTTTTTCCTGGTCCTCTTTGAGAATTGTAAAACTTTTGTAATTTACAATAATAAATGACCATAAAACCACTATTATTTGGTGAAAAGTTGTTCTTAAAACGTATTTTTTCATTAACTTTTTGTGCCGCAAAACCACTACTCGACGCCATTTTTGTTGTGATAAACACTAGCGACACCCGTGCCAAAAACCAGAACTTAAGTTCTACAATATGCCGCGGCATTATGTAAACGGTGTAAGAATTGCAAATGACATGTTGCGGCATTTTATAAAATGTCACGGCATTATACATTTTGCAAAACAGCGAGCTTTTATTAACTGACGATATTTAAACGGTGCAATTATACGTTTTGCTTGAGACAGAGATTCATACTATATTTTTGAAAAAATATTTACTTAACGGGTCTAGTGTGGAAAAATAGACAAATGTTCTACTTTTCCACATCCGTGGGGATTTGTGTAAATCGATTACTGATTATTAAGTATGTAATCAAAACATTTATTTTTAGTTTTAGTACGTCCACTTACTTCTGATACTGTAAAATTATTAAATTAAAATAATTTAGTCAGAAAGTCTGAATCTACGAAAAAACGTTTGTTTATACAAAATCTATATGTATGTAGTATATAAGAAAGTCGTGATAGTTACTACACCATTAAATTTATAACTCGAGAACGGCCGAACCGATTTGGCTGAAAATTGGTGGGGAGGTAGTTTAGTTAGAACCAGGAGAAGGACATAGGATACTATTTATCCCGTTAGACAGGGCTGGGGCTGGGGCTGGGGCGGGACGGGGCCGGAGCGAAACAATGTGCACTGGGACCGCCTAACTTTTAGAATTACGGGGCTGGGGGCAAAACAAAGTTCGCTGGGTCCGCTAGTCACATATAAACGTTTTATCAAGTAAAAGAATAGAATTGTCAATTTTTCCACACCAAGCCAGTGTGACAACATTTCCACACGTGAATTTGTAATGACGAAAATTGAAATAACCCGTGTTTTTTTGTTTGTTTATTATTCAGTGAGTTTTGTCCAGCTAACTTATCTGTAGTTGTATTTATTTCCAGTTGCCACACCGCACTGACAACTTTTAAACAATCCGCTATTTTGTGTCCATGACTTGTTCCTTCTTGGTGTAAGGCTTCATGCGCACTGTCTTGTTAGCCGCGTAGCGGTTGTCCATCCGACTGGACGCAGCATGGGCTGCCTGTCCACCGGAGCGGAGCGTAGAAACGGAGAAATATTACCCAATAGGATCTCTGGAGCAGAGATTTTGTACCATCCTATTGGTTAATATTTCTCAGTTTCTCCGTTCCGGTGGACAGGCAGCCTATAGCGACGACCGGTATCACTAACTGGGTCGCAGCAGGGCGGCAGCCGCATCCATACCATTTACGTATTTCACAAAATATTTCATCAAAATTAGCAGCCTCACAGGCAGACCTTAGTCACCGCATCCAGTGCGTAAAAAAAACTGGTTAACCAGACAGTGCGCCTGAGGCCTTAGTTTGATTAGGAGTTGCAATTCCTCACAAAAATATTTTAGGGTAGGTTTTCCATCGATATAAATAAAATAGCGTAAATTATTCCATGATTTTATTAAATACCTCAGTCAGGTAAATTCATATTTAGAAAATTAAGTATAAAATTACTTTTACAACTAAGAAGAAAGGGTAAATACTAAATGCGAGTGGAACGTTTAGTTCTATGCTCAGATATTTCGTATTTAGCAGCTGTGTTTGTACGGCGCGACTACAAATAGCGAATTTGCTTGTACTAATATTCACATTACTTTGTAAATAGTTTGGCGGTAGTAAAAGTAACATATTTAAATTATGTCCATAATGAAATTGTGAATATTTGAGCAAATACTCCATGTGTAGTCGCTCCTACACATACACTAGAGAGCATTAGGAGAAGTAACTTTCAAATATGCAACGCATATTTCCTTCGTTACTCAAATCTTTGAATATTCATGTCATCTACGATCTACGTATAAATAAAAAGTTATAAAAAGTAATCAGCGTGTAAAATTGATGCTCAGTAAATTATAGTTAACTCTAGTCATACAAAATTTATAGGCAATTTTATTACAAGCGATATTTGATCAGTTCACAATAAACTATTTAAACACAACTATGTTTAATTTCTCGAATATATAACTTACGATCCTACTAGATACTTGAGTATGTTACATACCCACTAATTATTTAGTACATTAATGACGAATTTTCTGAACGTCGATCGTTTTCCTGCAAGTCAGAGTCAAGAAAAGGAAAATCCTTCAACGTTAGTAGTAGTATTAGTTAGTAAGTTGACAATAAATCGATGATTTTTTATCCGGGTGAGGCGTTTTCTTTTAATAATATAGTTAGGAGAAGGTCGTAACATTGTGATCGACGTCACAGAAACATAATGTCCAGCTGGCCTTACAACGAAAAACGAAATCCGTCAATTCAATTATCGTTTTGCTGGTTTGAAGCCTTTTAGTAGTAAGAATTGCATACCTACTGAAAATGCTTCGGATCCGCAGAACGTTGATCATATTGACGGATTTCATTTTTCGTAGAAGGCCCTCAGGTATTTCACTCTCAAGTCAATTTATAAATTAATTTTCCTATCGCCCTACGAGTAACATGCTCAAATATCTCCTTACGCTACAAATAATAGTAATGGTTGTAAATAATATACAATACAATATATTAATACATTTGGTACGTGCTTTGTACCACTGCGGTACATTTGGCCGAATTTCTATGACACTTGATGCCGTTTGCTGTTTTCACCTATTTATTATTCAAGCATAAAAGCTAGATTATTACTGTTCAAAAACTGTGATATGAGACTTGAATTGCAATATTTTAAATTTCTTTATAAAAACGGAAGCTATCGATTCGTATAGCTTTGATTTTATAACTAGTCTATAGTTCTATACGTAAAGCATGAAATCAAGGTACTCCAACTTTGCACTAAAAGTTCTAGCATCCTTCATTTTACTTAGTTTTTAGTCTTTAGACCCTTTTTTACAAGATACAAATAGAGGGAAAATATTTGGAAAATTAGAGTACCCTTGTAATAAATAATTCACTTCTTGCTCGTAACGTACACAAATCATCTTATTGCTGACGGATTACTACTACGGTGGCGGAATACAACCTTTTACCGCCTTCACAGGTCGTTTGATCCAAAACAATTCATCGAAAATGGTCGTATTCTCTTTCTACTATAGGTAGACCGCTTCATTGACACCTCGCCTGCGGGGCGGCGGGGCGCGCGACCCTCCCCCCGCGCCCGCCACCCCGCAGGCGAAGTCTCAATGAAGCGGTTTATCTATACATGTTTTATTACACTGAGGGCTTTTCTAGGATAACGTATCAAGGTAGTCTAGCGACTTTACGCCGATTGCAAGCCCAGTTCACTCATACAATACATCGATAATAAATACGGAAACTGGCGTAAGTTTTGTGCAGTATTCGCAGCGAAACAATTAGGTTACATTAGCCTCCGTACGCTTTGTCAGAACCGTCCATATTTCTTCGTATATGGATGGTTTTGATTTGTACCATAAATTATGTTTGGGACGGTGCCACACTAATTTTGATTGTGGGTCAAAGCGTATGATGGTATGAATTGGCTATCGAATATTCAAATTATACCCATTGATATGTCATTTTGCCCTATAAATTATATTGGCTCTTGGTTATTGTGACTTATGCATAGAAATCAGAATATTCAATGTAATCTGTACAATATGTAATCCTTTTTTTTGTCATTTTGAAATTAATTTATTTGATTTCTCTTGCATTGATGAAATATGAAAATACTATTTCTACGATTACTTTTACTGCGTTATAGACGCTTGATACCATTGCATTGTAATGTCCTTGACTCATAAGTATAGTGTGAATATCCGAGAGTGAATGTTGATCAGAGGCGTGAGCTCGAAGAACTCGCGTCCATTAGCCACACACTGAGTCAAAAATGCGAGATAGTGCTCTCGGTAGAGTACTCGTTTCGTAAACATTTAGTGCGCGTAGATAAAAAGTGTACATACATTCGGTTAACTCAGTGATCGGCTTAAGACGTAAGTTCTTACTTTCAACACAGTTTTAAAGTATTTTAACGATGCTTAATCAATTTGATGCGTTACAAAGTAAATAACCATCGTCAGCAGAACACCTGAAATACTACTGTTGCTGCATTGTTTTAGTTTTAGTGGTACTATAACGTTGGTTTTCTATTTTTCGACAAAACCAAATGAATACCATCATTTAAATACGCCAAATATTGACTTTAATGTTCAAATTTTGACATATTAACGTCGGTATCATGTTGAATCGCTCCACCACTCAAACACTATTATTTAAACACTTTAAACATAGATTTTTGTGGTGTTGTATTACCTTTTGGAGTATTTTAATGCTCGTATCGTTATCAACAATATGTATCCAGCATCAACCAACATGATAACACGTGAAGCCTGCGGCAACAGCGCGGTTACTTCTTCTTGCTCTTCCCGAGCGTGAGCGTGTGGTGCGCGGCGGCGTGCTGCTTGCGGCGGTTGAGCTCGACGGCGTCGTCCTCGATCTTCTTGCGCAGCTCCTCCAGCCGCTTCTTCTCGTCCGTGTGGTCCTTCTTCAGGCGGTCGAACTTAGCGTGCAGCTGGAACGAGGGACAATATACGGATCAGATCGGTTAATTTTAAATTTTAATGCTATTATACCATCGACGTTCTAGTCGAAACGAGGGACGAGCGCAGCGGTCAAACTAAAATTTAAGTATCTGTAATAAAACTACATCACAGATTTTAAATTCAGTCTCACAACGAACAAGAAGATACGGGTATATTTCGATGCATAGTAAATTCGGGGAATAAATACATCGATCTAAATATACACCACAGTTTATAGCGGCGATTAGGGAAAAAGTTTACACTAACTACACGATCATATATTTTTATAAAGAAGCGAATTCCTTAACATTCGTAAATAATTAATTTCTAATATGTTAATACAACGTAATTATTAGTTATATCTGCGCACCCGGCCCCGCCCGCTGCCCGCTTAGTGCGCTCGGGGGGCTGTGCGCAGCTGGAGGGCGGCGCGCGCGACCTAGCGTTAGCTCGGAAGAAGGAAACTGCGATAGCGAGAATACCTACTTCATTTTATAACAAGCGTAGCGAGTGGATCGTTAATTTATGCGAAACGTAGTCGAGGTCTCTGGCGCCCAACCACTTTACGACGAAAATCGCTTACACGTACGGTACCAAAACGGCCGTTACTTTGAACAAAAGACGACAGAAGCGAGTGATTTGGATCTTAAGGTGGTAAGGCGGCGGTGTCCTTGACGGTAATAATCAAGCTTTATTAATTCCGTTCAACTTTTACTTTTTGCTGTCTTGTTTTGTACAGTGAATAGCGCTCCTGAGTTCCCGACTACTGAACGAGCGGTCGCGGGTTCGAATCCCGCAAAAGGGAAAAGTTTTTACTGTATATATGACGTTCATAAGTGTCGTTTCGTGACCTTAATTGAATTAAAGGTTTTAAAATTTCAAATAGTATTAAACACTCGCTTCCTCTACAGTCATAAATCATTCATGACCTATGGAGTGAGCCGTGCGCGCACGCGCTTAGCGATAACTGTGCAGTGTGCAGAGCGGCACTACGCCTCTTCATAAGGCCTGCGAGTGTAAAAGAGAAATAAGTATGCGCCGTCGCAGTGGCACGTTATATAACCGCAGAGGAGGCGAGTGTTGAATATAGAAAAGTATAGTTACCTCTTTCTCAGCGTCCTTGAGCTCGGCCTCCTTCTCCTTGACGCGCTGCACGAACATCTGCCGCATCTCGTCCTCCTTCTGCTGCAGCTCGGCGAGGTGCGCCACGCGCTTCTGCTCGAACGTCTGCTGGAACGACACCTGGAAACCGTACAACGTTCTAATAAATTATCTATTAAATTAAAGTTGTTTTTCTGTGGCCTCTCCTACGCATATAAAATGTCAAGAGACTGGTATAGCAATATTTCTTATTAACATTACTCTTATTTTTTCTATTATTTTTTTTCGCTGGATCGACACCTGACAAGCCTAAAAAAATAAAAATATAATGCTAATAAATCCATACTAATATTATAAAGCTGAAGAGTTTGTTTGTTTGTTTGAACGCGCTAATCTCCGAAACTATTGGTTCGAATTGAATAATTATTTTTGTGTTGGATAGTTCAGTTATCGAGGAAGGCTATAGGCTATATAACATCACGCTACGACCAATAGGAACAGAGATATAGTGGTAAATGTGTAAAAAACGGGAGAAATTATTTCATCTTTGAAGCCTTCCGTTGCGTGCGCCGTGAAAACGGTTCAAGATACACAAAAAATATGTATTAAAGAATAATAGCTCAAAATCCCGCAAGAACGGGAACTATGTGGGAAGAACCAAAAATCTGCCGGAAGTCACTATTCCACGCGGACGAAGTCGCGGGCAAAAGCTAGTTATCAATAAAATATTTGTTTATCTGTATTCTATCCTAGGCATATAAAAAGTCATGAATGAGACTTGGCACAGCAATATATCTAACACTACAATTTTTTTTTAATATTTTTTCCTTCTTTCTAACTAATGCAATAAAAATAAAATTTTTAGTACAATACAGTACCCACGTTCACATTATCTATCAGTTTCCTTTTTGATGTAGACGTAGAGAGCACTTGCCGCTTTGCAGGGGCTTTGTTATCGGATCGAACCTGCCTACTATAGGAAAAATCATAACTCAAACTTACGCACGTTTACCAGCCAGTAGTAGCGACGTGAAGGCTTGACTGTAATATAAATCTTGAGGTCAGTTCGCTACGGTACAGCTCGTAGTGGCGGCGTGCTGTACGCGTGCTGTACGCGTACTGTACGCGGTACGTACCGGCTTGTTGTCCGCGTCCACGTCGCTGAAGCCCATCTGCTGCAGGCGGCGGCGGCGGTACAGCTCGTAGTGGCGGCGTGCTGTACGCGTGCTGTACGCGTACTGTACGCGGTACGTACCGGCTTGTTGTCCGCGTCCACGTCACTGAAGCCCATCTGCTGCAGGCGGCGGCGGCGGTACAGCTCGTAGTGGCGGCGTGCTGTACGCATGCTGTACGCGTGCTGTACGCGGTACGTACCGGCTTGTTGTCCGCGTCCACGTCGCTGAAGCCCATCTGCTGCAGGCGGCGGCGGCGGTACAGCTCGTAGTGGCGGCGTGCTGTACGCATGCTGTACGCGTGCTGTACGCGGTACGTACCGGCTTGTTGTCCGCGTCCACGTCGCTGAAGCCCATCTGCTGCAGGCGGCGGCGGCGGTACAGCTCGTAGTGGCGGCGTGCTGTACGCATGCTGTACGCGTGCTGTACGCGGTACGTACCGGCTTGTTGTCCGCGTCCACGTCGCTGAAGCCCATCTGCTGCAGGCGGCGGCGGCGGTACAGCTCGTAGTGGCGGCGTGCTGTACGCATGCTGTACGCGTGCTGTACGCGGTACGTACCGGCTTGTTGTCCGCGTCCACGTCGCTGAAGCCCATCTGCTGCAGGCGGCGGCGGCGGTACAGCTCGTAGTGGCGGCGTGCTGTACGCATGCTGTACGCGTGCTGTACGCGGTACGTACCGGCTTGTTGTCCGCGTCCACGTCGCTGAAGCCCATCTGCTGCAGGCGGCGGCGGCGGTACAGCTCGTAGTGGCGGCGTGCTGTACGCATGCTGTACGCGTGCTGTACGCGGTACGTACCGGCTTGTTGTCCGCGTCCACGTCGCTGAAGCCCATCTGCTGCAGGCGGCGGCGGCGGTACAGCTCGTAGTGGCGGCGTGCTGTACGCGTGCTGTACGCGTACTGTACGCGGTACGTACCGGCTTGTTGTCCGCGTCCACGTCGCTGAAGCCCATCTGCTGCAGGCGGCGGCGGCGGTACAGCTCGTAGTGGCGGCGTGCTGTACGCATGCTGTACGCGTGCTGTACGCGGTACGTACCGGCTTGTTGTCCGCGTCCACGTCGCTGAAGCCCATCTGCTGCAGGCGGCGGCGGCGGTACAGCTCGTAGTGGCGGCGTGCTGTACGCGTGCTGTACGCGTACTGTACGCGGTACGTACCGGCTTGTTGTCCGCGTCCACGTCGCTGAAGCCCATCTGCTGCAGGCGGCGGCGGCGGTACAGCTCGTAGTGGCGCGCGTGCGTCTTCTCGCGCATGTCCTCCATGTTGGTCCGGATCAGCATCTCGCGCAGCTTCACGAAGTCGCAGTGCGACTCGTTCTCCACTGGAAAATTTGGGTTAAAGGGTCAAACATGACTTCTTCTTCTTTATTAATCAAAAATAATAAAGAAGACAGGCAAGTTGAATAGACTGACATAGAAACATAACATTTGTGTGGCAAAGGTGAATTACTTTTTTTTTTAATTTAAATTACCTAGCATAATGTCTCCACTAGTGCAGAGTGCGTAGTCTTGTTGAAGAAATGTATTCTTAAGTCTACGTTAAAAGAGCTGGCAACTTAGCACAATGTCCCAGGCAGGGATATTGACATAATAGGATAGGATATATCATCATCATTATCAGCCGCAGAACGTCCACGATTGAACAAAAGATAGCGGTCGGTTGCAAGCAATCTGCATGCAATGTAACCTTCCACTTTACTATTCAATAAATAATGCACCTTACTGAAGCACATTCAAATCCAAAATTAATATTACCTTGCACTGTGCCCCAGGGATACTGCCTAGCGCGCACGGTCTTGTTCCCGCACTTGACGAAGTCCGTGGAGCCGACGACGGCGAACGGAATGTGCGAGTTCATTCCCGAGTTCACTTCGGAGACCGACTCGTCGTCGGTCGGGAACGAGTAGATCTCGACGCCGTTCGCTTGCAGCTCTTGCATTATCTTCGACTGGAACGTGAGGGTGATTTTTTTTATTCACCGCTAATATTTGACCTAGATCGCCGCACCTGATGTCAGGTTTGGATGAGGCTAGACCTCATATCTGCTTAAGTAGCAACCTTCGCAAGTTCACTCTTGCCTTAAAGAGGCTTAGATCATATTTCTCAGAGAAAACTACGGAAGGCACCGAAGTCCATTACCTAACTGCACGCATTAAAATTGTATCAGCAAAGCGCTTTGTGCGAGCAGGTGGAATGTCGACAATATAGGGATGGAACAAACGCTAGCCCACGACTGATCCCCTTGTGATGGAAATGGAAAGGATAGAAAGGAGCTGGTGGAACAAGATCATGCCGATAATTTGCACAGTGGCCAAAGTGCAACTTATAGAAGACCGACAGGGATTAGTAGGTTGTGGTTTAGATTATTACACGAGTAAATATCTACTAATGATCGCTTCGTCTTCTCGTTCCCTAGTTGGTTGGGGTATTTAACAAGACCCAAGGTGTATATCCTGGTTTCACTGGAACGTACTGGTGTGAAAATGGTAAGGATTGATGACAAGTTACTAGATTACTTGCGTTACTACGATTTCTTTTATTCTTATGCTAGTTTTATTTTTTTACACATAGAAACAGAAACAACGTAATTTCCTGATATTTTTATATTTAACCAATGACCATGTTCTAGATGTAATCTTGCAAACATTACGAGCATATTCAAATGCGAACCAGGTCCTCAATCTTTCATTGAGTAGTAACGTATTCGCAACATACCCGGTATGTAGTTAGTAATCAAAAGCGAATGCAATACAAACACAATGTATTCTATGCGCTCTTTAAAAACAATTAATTTATGCGCGCACACAGTGACCATTGCAGCAGTAATCGATTCACATTAACTAGCCCATCGTTCTAGGCCGGCGACCAACATTTATGCAAAGTAGGTCAATTGAGTCCTCGCTACGGCTAATAAGCGATCAAGGGTTTAAGCTAGGGCTACATGTAATACGAATAAGATAAATTAGTCAATTTGATTACCGAAATACGAATTATTAGTACACGATTGTTCAGACAGCGTTGTTAAAACTTGCATTATTTATACTATTTCATGAAACAAATAGACATACTCGTAGATCAATTATATTACCAAAATAAAATACCAAAATATTATCATGGAAAATATTAATTATTATTGAATCATTATTTATGTAAAAGCACGTGGTGCTTTCTAAGTGATCTTGTTTTACTAAGAGTAAGAGTACCCCATGATTGTGTGAACAAAGACTAATGCATCTCAACATCAGTCAGTTCTAGAAAAAGTTGTCATATTTTCATCATTAAAACATATATTATCAACATTTCTTTCAATCATTTGAACCAAATTTTGGATGTATGTAGCCCCAGCCTTATGACCTTACCTTGAACTTCTGCAGCTCGGTCTTGGAGATGGTGTCGGCCTTCGCGATGATGGGGATGATGTTCACCTTCGTGTCCAGCTTCTTCATGCACACAAGGTCGATCGACTTGAGACCGTGACCTGGAAGGAGCGAGGTACTGGTTAATAAATTAATATTGTCCATCACATTGTTCAGATAGCTAAATAAGTAGCTAAAGGCTAGACAATATTATATCATCTTGATATCCGGTCGTTTAATAAATTCGACCACGTAGAGCGTCAATAAATTACTTATAGGGCAGAATAGGACATCCACCAGCGCGATGGACTGATAAAAGTAAAAATCGGAGGATTACGATGTATACGGGCAGCTAGCAACAAGTAACTTTGGAAATAAATGGGGAGGCCTGTGTTCGGTAGTAGACGTATTGCAATAACGATAAATAGACGAAGATCACGAAGAAATATATATTTAGCCAATGAAGTGTCCAGGATGTTTTTATACGTCCATTCGGAGGGTAGTTTCAAGTTTGTGAAAAATAATTTTGTTGAAAATATATTAAGTCTATGGTAAAAAGAATTCAGAGAACTTAGAAGTTTTGTGTACCCTTCTCTTATATTACTCGTAATTACTCATCGGGGTTATTTCACACGGTTAAAATATACATATTACTGTCTAAAGCAGCAACATTCTAACACAGAATAAGCATTGTGTAGTGCTCAGTGAAATATTGATAAGCCGTTACGCTCAATTTACTGGTGCGAGTGTCAATCACTTATCACTCGACTGTGAACAGATAATTATTACTGTTGAGCCACTGTTCGAGTTCACAATCGCTATGGAATTTGTAATTACTCCAGCATAACTGATTTGATGGACTAGTCAAGTGCTGTTTATCTATTGAGTTAGCATCGGCAATGTGAGTGTGCCCCATGTATAAGGTAGTTTATTTTATTAATAGATGGGGTGTGGTTCATGTCAATGCTATATCCAGGAAAGAACAGATAACAAGAGTTCTTACATTCCTTATCAACTTTGTTGTGATTACCAAAATGAAAACCAACATTACTACTAACCGTATATGCACCTTCATCGTGCCATTTTAATAATGACACACAAAACGTGTCAACAAACGAATTCCGATATCATCGAAGTAGCGTGAGTTCATAACACATTACAAATCAAGTGTTGGGAAAACAAAACGGTTATAGATATCGCCACTACATATCCGGTCATGGGCGAGCACGTAGTACAATGCAGGTAGAGGTGGGGACCTATTTCCCTAGTCCTTTTCCATTACCATATTGATAAAATAGTGGACTTTTATCCGTGTTTTCATTTTAGATTATTGAAATTAGACTTAGAAGCAAACGTAAATAATTTAAAATAATGTGAAATATGAGCTCAATGTATGTATTACATTTTGCACCAATGGATGTAAAAACTGAACAACAAACATGAATCATGCTTAACACTGAATAACACTGACTATACCGATAGCTACACGTTTCAAAGAGCTTAGAATCCAAAAATAAAACTAGGGTAGTTTGGAATAATATAAGTAGCAATCTTTCGAGTTCTATCAGATCATGGAAATGCAGTGTAGGAACAGTCTACCTACATTATTAGGTAGTAAGAAATGTCCTGTTATGTTATGGAAATGCTCAGCGGACATGCGATACAAATTTCGAGGACACCTTTTTGTGTCGCGCGCGCCCCGCATACATCAATGAACCAAGCTATGTCAAGGTCGAGATTGATTTTTGACAAGTGACGGTGTAGAAAGTAAGCGATAAAAATAAAATAGAACCATAGGAATTAAACAGGAAAGGCATGCAAACAGACCACGACGCCACTAAACGGAGACCTTGTTGGCACAGCCATATAAAAGAAAGAAAGTGGGTCAATAAATTAAGCAAGTGGGTAGGATAATAAGAAGTAATATTGCGATATCTTAACTAAGAAGTAAAAAAAAAGAAAAAGAGCTCCAGTTTTCAAATATTACGCCTCATAGAAAGGTGTGTCAATTTAGTAGGTCCATACAAAATTGTCTGGATGCAGGCAATTTTGTATGGACCTATGGACCGGACCGCAGACCTCAACCAGTGTGACAAATCCTTTACACCAGCTTGCATAATCAATCATGAATCATGCAATAACGAACTACGTCTAAATCTATGAATTTTAATATCACTCACCAGTAGGACAGATGAAGTAGAGGCAGACATGCAGCCGGCTGTCATGGTACGTTGGCAGCGCACGCTTAATCTTTAACTCTTCCTGTAAGTATGCCTCGAACTGCGCGTCGATGTAGTCCACCACTGCTTTGAAGCTGTCCTCTTTGTTCACTTGGTCTCCATAGCCAACCGTGTCGCATATGGTTAGCTAAAATTTCAGTTACAAAAATTAACAACACTTCTTGTAGGTACCTAAAGAATATTGTGTGAATGTTATTCCCTCCTTTTTTTTTATTGGTAAATGTAATATATACTTATATAAGAGACTGAATGAAGTAGCACATGAAGGAACACAGATATTAGACATTCAAACTCAGTAGTAAACATTCTCATTTAAATCCTCAGACACAGAGTAAACTGCTAGGTAGATACATATAATAGTTAGGGCTTATAATGTGTGTTAATAGTATCAATTTTGTTTTTGCAGATACCGACTAACATAAAATACATCAATAGAATCCATTGAGCTGTTAGCTGTATCCATAGTAGTTCAATGATAGAATCTAACTAGATTTATCTTTAACATACCTTCAGTCTAACACTGCTCTCCTGCAGCTCATATGTGTGAGCTTTGAGCTTGACCGTGGGCAGGTTGTGTGGGCTTGGAGTGGATTCAAAGTTAGTGTTAAACAATGAGTCCATCAGAGTAGACTTGCCAAGACCCGTCTCACCTGACAACACATTAGGTATAGGAATAATGTATTTAACACATTAGGTAGTGAATTGACTAGTATATAATCAGCATCGGACAATGTAAGAGGAAAAGCAGAACGTAACATATTGTCTTTACATTAATATGATTATTATTGAATTTATATTACTACCCCAGGTATTAATTTTAATCATTGGACAAGGAGGAAAATGTATAGGATGTCATTGATAGTTCGTTCCTATCATAGGTAATAATGGGAATGAATTATCATTAACATTCACAAACAACATGAGAAACATACAAAATGATTATGGTGTAAATTCACAAAATGAATTGAATGATGAGGGTACTATGTTATTATCTTCTAACAGTCATTAACTAACTAATCATTAAGCCCACAGAAGTGTTGTAACTTGAGCCAATCCCACGATAAGCTGTGGGCATTAGTTATGTTAGAGCACAAGGTAAACCAATGATTCACCACTCACCTATGCACAGGATATTGAACACAAATCCATTCTGCACACTCTTGTTCACCAACTGATCAGGGAGGCTGTCGAAACCGACGTGCCCTGAAAGCTTCAGAGTGCGCAACGAAGGCTCCATCTAAATTAAACAAATGCAATGTAGCGAACCAGCAAGCGGCACAATAAACGATAACACTTTTTCCGGTCACAACGACGATGTGACAACGATGCTTATTGTTAGCATTCCTGTACCGGTGAGTAAGGAATGTTTTGTTACAGTCACAGTTGCAATTGCAAACACAATAAAACCACTTTCCCTACACAAATTCTGATTGTGGAGCAACGCCCTCGGTCGCAATAATAGCACCCCTTTTACACTGAACGCGTATTAATGCAACTTCTAAAAAATACGCACAGACACAAGTTGTATTAAATTTTACAAAAAAATTAAGCAAGAATACACTACTTATATTTAAAACTTACTTTCGGGGGCTCAACATCAATAGCCGCCATGACTACTTTTTGACTGATGATAATGACTGACTGAATGAATGAAGGCGTTTTTTCCGCGTCTTGCTTTGCTTGTCTCTGTGTGTGTAGTTGTTTCGGAATTGTCTGCAAACTCAGACGCAATGGCTACCAACCCTAAAAAGTATAATCAATCTTTTCACAACGACTTAATTCGTTAAGTGAGTCTAGCTTACTCATTATTAAGATATTAAAGCTCAAATAAATACTATCAAAAGCTGTCAACTAACTAAGAAAATAATTTTACCCGAGTTTTTATGGATTATCCCAAAAATGAAGCGCGTTTTAGATAGTTGGCAGCATTGTGATGACGCCAATCTGGTGATACCATTAAAAAAATATACCCGTTTTAGAGAGGAGTTTACACACAGACAGCACAGCTAACCCAGCTTAGCCCTAATTTCTAATCCTGATTCCTGACGAGAGGAGTTAGATTGAACTGATATGTCCTATCTACAAACAAAAGAAATGAAAGCTTGGTTCGAACTTTGAGCAAAATACACAGGATGGATGTTGGATACCTAGATCTCATTTCATTAAACAGGACTTCATTACCTATATGGATAATAAATGATTTTTTTTATGTGAATAATAATTATAATGTGAATAATAATAAAAACAACAAGGACAAAGAGTGGCGAGGCGAATGCTTAATTGATTTTAGTAAAAATCGCTTTGGTTTATGTAACTTAAAACATTCACTTCATTGTCGATATCTTCATCATCGTTAACGATATGTGCTTGTCTTGTACAGTTGTTTGAGCATGAAAGGTCATCAGTCACTCAATCACCACACTGTGCTGTGTGGGCAAAACGAAAGTGCCGGCCTAAGACTCTTACTAATCTGTGGTGTCAGCCAGCAGGCCAGATATTGAAAATAAAAAAAAATAAAAATTGTTTCTGTTGGAAAATTTTAATATTATTGCCAAAATAATGTTAGAAGAATGATTCCAGGGTACAATTTTTTTAAGACAGGAAACGATAGAAAAATGACCTATTATTTGGCACATATACCAAACACCCAATACAAATTGCTATACAATACAAACAATAACTAAATTCAAATAAAAACCGTAAGTGCTAGCGAGTTATAATTATCTTTTATTACTTTAATAATAACTATTATTATAAATGTCTATTACAAACAGGGACGCAGATTTATTCAATTTATTACAATATTACGCGCTCCTACTTTTATTCCTCCGACTATCCTACCCTCCCTGCCTACTACTACTAAATTAATTACCCCTGTTCCCATTTCATTGATCGGGTAGAATATTTTTATTCTCTTATGGCAACACCGAGAAATTCCAAAATGGCAGAATGCGACTTTGGTGTGTTATCATGTGAGCTAAAGAAATAATGTTTTCTTGAATATTGTTATTGTAAGTGGATTTAAAAATTGTGCTTTAGTGAATTGTGACATAACCAACCATGGCGGACTTAAAATCGCCGCCGTTTAGTGATATCAAGAGACCTGAGGAGGTGGTGAGGATGACGACGAACGATAGCCTGAAATTTGCAGTTCTTATCGGGCTGATTGAAGTCGGACAGGTGACCAACCGGGAGGTGGTGAACACCGTTCTGCATCTGGTAAGAGCGTAGAATACTTCTACCGTCTATATCACTATAATATTCCTGTAACATTGTTGTGGAATCCTATTGGAATCATCTTGGAAAGGTTATGAGAATTTACACTTTGATGGTGCGGATTTAAATATTATAAAAACATTTATTAATTTTACTAACGACTTGAATAATCGGTTTATGTCAACACTTACAGCGAGTATGAAGTCACGTTGTTACGAAGTGGCGCGTCTATTTTCATTGTTTTTATCGATCGCGTTTGGTTGTGAATCGCAGATCGCTATGCTGACCGCGGCGGCCGGCTCACTCACTGTTTGTTTTGATATTTTACTGCCGGCGGCACCTTGACGATCACCACCGCGCCGTCCGCTGCAGTGCATTCCATTCGCGATACGAACACGAAAACATACAAACAAACTAATGTGCTAATGGAAAAGCGGAATAGCGACGTAGTTTTGCCTTGAATTTATCCGTTCAAGAACTGTAACTGGGTTGAAATCAATATTTTCACCAACATTCATTTAGCTACTTTAGTACTTACCTTCTAAGTAAGAGAACCCTATTTTTGAGTGTTGTTGAAATACATCCCTAGATCAAGAAAAATAATAGGTAAATAGGTAGCTTTCTTAAAAGTAGGGCATTCTAAAATCTAACAAATTCTACCTTTTTGCCAAATACGGAATTCGTTAATTTCTTACAACCGACTGACCTACCCACGTGTTTTATCCAACGCAATGATAATAATATGCAATAATGTAAGTAATCTTATCTCTCGAAAGACCTCACGGAACATTATAGACGCGCAGCCTATTTCTTTGAAAATTTTGTGTTTTTATTCGAAAAATGTCGAAACCTATTTTATTAGAGAAAATAAAACGTATTACTAATCTTAATTACGAAGCAAATAGGCAACCATTCTCAAACCATTTAATACAATACTTTCCTTTATATTAGTAGTAGGTACCTATATACTACCTACCTAGTTCTTTGAAAATACTTCATAATTTATTAGTGCCTTTCTACTATTAGACTCGACGATTTAACGCTCTAAAATATCTGTCGTTCTTAAGAACGCGCGTTCGAAGCGCAGTCATCCTCATCATCATGTGCATTATCCATTAAACGACATCCACTGCTAAACATATCCACGGATTTATACGAATACCGTTTGAATCCAGTGTAATCCTGCGATCTTTACAAGGATTGATTTTTCGTCCGTCAATCTATTTACTGGTCGATCTAAGCTGCTCGAGGCTAATCGAGAACTTTTCTGTCCATCGACCATCAGTTCTTCGCGTTATGTGCCTATTGCTTGGGCTTACTGCAGGGCTGACGCAAGGCGAAACGTAATCACGGTCAGTGATTATTTATTATGTTTTACTGAGACTTCGTTTACGTTTTTTGACACTGCCTTGCTGCGACTGCAAGTCTATGAATTTGTTATTCACAGTCGTAGTTAAATACATAAACTACGTAATTGACATAAAATATTTTACGTATTTCGTGAAGTCTTGGCGTAAGATATTCTCGGTGTCGTTTAGTTTTTGTTTGTCAAAATGAAACTAAAATAGGTGAATTTCATAATGAAAAATAAACCAACTAAGTCGGCCATTAGGAGGAAATGGTAATCGCAAGGCCGAGCTGATGTTTGAACTATTATTTTATAATACCACTGCATAGCCGACGACTAACAAGGTTGCGTAATTCTCATTATTCAAAATTATGTAAATCTGCGCATGATTCATCTAAGTAGATGGATAGGTTCTACCTGCTCTCTCTCTTTTGCGTAATATTTTTGTACAGGTCATTAACCACAGTTAACATAAAACATGCCATATTATTAACATTAAGACAAATAAGTTAATACATTAGAAATCGAAGAAGGATTCATGGATGTCGCATAATATAACGACAATCTTGTCATTTCGCGTCTTACTCTTTAATTTCTATTTCGCTTGCTGAATTGAATTCAAAAACACCCTTTAGTCCTTGGCTTGAAAACAATTTAGCGTCGGTTTCGTCAGCTCAGCAATCATACGCTTGATTTGAGAGTAAAAAACAATGTCCGGTTAAGCGCCTGTTATCCATTTCACCTTGGCTCATATCGCCGTTACAAGTGAAGCCATCATATTGCATGGTGCCCATTAGGACTGGTTATTTGTTGTATTACCAGATTACAACGGTTTTCAATGAGTAAGTGTCTTAGGCAGTGATTTTTAAAAAGAGTAGATCAGTTACCCGGGCGCACAACGTGAAGACGCAAAAAGATCCTAATTAGGATCTGTTACCCTTAGTCTGCGATCAGCTATACATCAAGAGTGACTTCTCTCATAGTGATTGTGAGTCCTTTAAAATATCATCGTTTGTGTTTCAAAAGTGCACAAACTATGATAGATAAGAAAGTAAAATAATCTTGTACCTATAACATGTAAGTAACCAAAAATTACGCATCAATCATTAAATTTTAAATATTTTTTCTTAAAATCCATTTCACAATACAAAGGTGAAAGAGAAAGTTAATAGTTATTTTTACAAGTGTGAAAAGGACGCAATGTCCTCGACTCCAAGTCGATCATAGATTGGTTATTTATTAGTAATTCAAGTGTGCAGTTGAGAGCAGTGATTGGTCAATAAGACATTTTGTTTACACTGGAGAGTAGAGTGTAACAGAGAATCACTCACTATCTCTTTTTTTCCTTACTGTTAATAACAATAAAAACAACAAGGACGTCTAGAATGTGGTTAGTTATAATTGCGCATGTGTTTGTTTTGTGAGCGTATAACGTTTTATATTTATTCTTTTAAAAAATCATTGGTCTTAGGTAAAAACATGAGCCACACTTCTCAATGCTCAGATAAAAACAAGAGTGTGTTCTGTATAACCCCACTTGTTTCGGAGGCATAACTTATATGTATTGTGCTCTAGCTGTGTTAAATCTAGGTAACATTCCTACCTGCAGAAATTATTTTTACTATCCATTTCTTGTATGATATGATGATGGTGATGTCCTTTAGAGTTCCAAAAAATTGTTTCTTGATGGTCTGGCTAATATTCCGGCAGAAATGTTGAATGAATAAATTGTTTATTAAATTCAGTTGGACAAAGACACCAGGGCAGACAGTTTGTTTAACAATTGTTCGTAGATACAAGGTTTTTTGTCAAAAGAAGGTGTACTAAACAACAATATACTGTGTAGGTAGGTTACACTAACTATACGCTGAGCCCAATGTGAGCAGTAATTTTTATGCACAAACCACTTTTATGGCGTAATAAATATCCTACGTAACAATGACGGGACTGAATTTTATCATTAACTCGTGATTTTACATTCATCATTAGTCTCTCATTTAGAGAAAAAATATCATGTATAAGGCGTTCTCTGTCGACATCCTTAAAGGTACATACTTGCTCTCTACTGGTCCTACTACCTTTAGTGCGGCTTTGCCCAGTATCTTCTAAGCACTAACGCTTAGTGGTACACATTTACTCGGTTTTGTTTTTCGAGACACACACAAACTTAAATTTATTCATATACCTTTAAGGTGAATCATGGCTGTACTTATAATAATTTTGTATTTGACATCATGTAATACCCATGTTTATGAATTAATAAATGATTGATTGATTGATTGACAAATCTCACTCAATCGCAGGGTTGTGTTTTTCAGTTTGCTATGATCTGCTGCCATCCCTAAAGGTATCTACTTTCTACTGGTCTTGACCGCGAGCGACCTTGCACTCGACTCAACGAGTCCACCGATCGACGGCTATTTGCGATCAATAAGCTCGGAGTAGCACCAGTGTAATTCATTTATTCTCTTTAATCTCAAATCCGTAACAAAATTAACTCTTGACGGCAAAGCAAAGTAGAAAGGGTTATGATTTTAGGGTGATATTCGATGCCGACATCCCCATTAAGTCCACTCATCGATGAAAAATTTCGATCAAACATTACTGTGGCTTCAGTGCAATACAGTTTAACGACATTCCAATGCGATATGTTTCGCTGTCATCCCTAGACAGATAGTTCTATCTATTGCTGCGTACATTAAAGATCTTCTTTCAACCAGACCTGTCTTCGAAGGCTATTGGCAAGCTATCGAACCAGTTGCGTCAGTACAGCTCCATTTATTTTTTGACGAATCATCTGATAAGAGCATCTTTAAAGATACCATTTTCAGTAGCTGTCTGTCTGAGTATTTTTATAAAACGTACTTTTATGACGTTTACCAACCCGGTGCAAGTATTTGTTCATCTACAAATTTAATTATACCTAAAGTATCAAGCTAGATATTGTGCATTTTTACTTGATTGCAAAACAACAGGGCAAATGGTGAACTTAATGATAACAGCATTATCTACCAGTTAACCATTGGGTAAAGCAATTCTATCAATTTAATGTGACTTTTAAATCTAGACTTTAACTAAATCACTATCACTAAGTAACAACAGCGCAAGCGCAAATAGAGCATAAATATTGCTTTAAGTTTCGCAATTTAAAAGTATCAGGTCATTATATTGAAATGATGACTATGGGTAACTATTCAATGCTTTTGCTAATGGTGTGTATCTGACTGACACGTTATCAATAGGAGACAACGGGGTAGAACCCCTCGGGAGATAGTTAATTGATTGCGATTCGTCAGGATAAGGACTGTACCATGCATTTTTCTTTTTTTAATATTATCATTGCCGTACATTCCATGTAACAAGCTAACAACCAGTAAACGGGTTTCTTATCGTAAATTAATTTTGTTAAAATGATACTCGTATGTAAACCACAAAGTTGGCACCTCGAATGAAGGGTATAAAATGTATGTTGTACTTTTCATTTTTGTTAATATCATTGTTGTATCCGCAATCCATCCACGCTCAGCCGCTTCGTCCATGTTTAATTTACAGCCGATCGATGGCACATCCCTCTAATTAATCGACGTTTAAACAAGCTCAGCAAAGTGTCCCGGATACGATTCCCGGAATGGCATCGTTCGACGGCAATTAATCGTGGCCCGATATAATCCCGTACCACCGGATGCTTGCGGTTGCGTGCATTGAGCTATATAAAGGGATAAAGTTATCTTGTGCCGGTGTTCCATAAATGAAACATAGATATGACACTTCTTTCCACATATATAAATCAATAAACATTAGGATGACGGCCATTCAACAGTAAAGCTGAGAAGCACTATCCCAATCTACACGTCGACTCTGACGAGGATGAGGCAATTGACATCAAAACAGTCAATTGGTGGTTCAACACAAATGTAGTGTTGAAGCCCTTGCACTGTTCAATAATTTTAGTAGTATATGACACTCGCTTTCTCTGCGGCAATCAAATATGAAATTGCGACAGCGCATTCTTATCTCTTTTTACACTCACAGGCCTTATGGAAAGGCGTACTGCTGCCCTAGGTCATGAATGTTTATGGCCGTAGAGGAAGCGAGTGTTTAATGCTACTATAAGTATGTGTTAGGTGCATGTTAAATGATGAAATGCCACACAAAGTACTATTCATTTTACCGACACTGTCCGCCAAATGTCACGCTGTGCGAGACGAATGGCACAGGTGTTTTTTGAAGGAATAATCAGTCATTTACAAAAGTAGTAAAGGTTACACCACACGCAAGCATTCAAGTACAGTAACATCTCTCTAACGTTATTAATTTTCGAATAAGAAGGGATTCTTAGTAGGTAAAATTCTATGCGAAAGAGTTGTGAATTCATTTTTTACCAGTTTCATTCATTTGTAGTGGAAAGAGATAAGTCCAATTTAAAAAATAGAACCAAACAGAAATGTAACTCGTGCAGAAACAAGGAAATTGAAATCTCTACCCAATGAATTGGAAACTGAGGGTCGCTGGAAATACAGAATTTCTTATATCTTCAAAAATGCCACGTTGTGACTTTAAAAAGGGTGCTTCGCGTAAAACCTCTATGTCACTCTTGTTCGATTCTTCGTAATTTAAAGACTGAAAAACTTACTTTATGAGTGACTTTTGATGTACAAACGTCTTAGCTTTTACGTCTTACGTCATATATCTTATATCTTGAATCTTGACTTAATATTTTCACGTGATACGCATAGTCTTATTATTTTAAAGGTGAATATTAAATATGCTATAAAAGTTGTGGCCTACTGAATAAATCAAGAAGTTCATCACGAAAGTTGAGTATTTGTTATTATTTGTAGATTACATAGAAACATACACTCAGGAAAACAACCTCATAAGGATCACAACAACATCCAGACTTCATTCTGCAACACCCTGGCTTCACACTACCTTACTATTATGTTGCCAGAGGTGTGGACACACAGTTTAACGACTAACCGTCTGCGCGGGACATATTATAGTGCACAAGTGTGTGCGCAAGCAAGCACAGGTGCTCTCTCTATTCCTTTACTCTCATAGCCCGATGAGACAAATTATCATAGATGGGATGTTATAGTTTATCCGTGTCTCTATGACTCTTAGTATCACAATCTGAAAGCTGTTAGGACATCCTGACTAAAATTTCTGCTCTCCCCTTACTAACATTTGGTAACTCTTCCCCTTAAGTCTTAAAATTGAATGTTTTTCATTTGAAGAAATAGTTGATTGCACGTGAACGCGATATTTCCGCAAGAGAAGCGAATTCGTCGCGCTGACTGAAGCGACTGCAACAATGACATCACTCGAGCCAACTCCGCCATTCAAACAAACGCTCGTCTGCATACAAATGGGGAGGTAGTAAAAAAATACGTCTTTTAAATAGAACTTGCTTTCATACACGACTTTTTTTCTCCCACTCAATTCATGCTTTGTTTTTAAACCACACGTGTTAGAAAAATCGAGAATACAAACTTACACTTTTGCGTAACAAATGTTGTAATTATTAAACGTTAGTAGAATGTTATCGTTTTCTTCTGTACATTAGAGAGTCGAAATAAACCACTACAAAAAACAACAAACCCTCGTTATACACCGATGCCCGGATAGTTAAGCATTCGTCAGGTAAGGTTAGGACGCGGTGTTCAAATCTCCCCCCACGACACACAAGTTGTATTTTTCAAGGGAAATTTATAACCTTAAAGAAACAGAATATAATAAAATTTTGATAAAAATTATCAGATTCAACATTAAGGTTCACATTGAATGAACCCTGAGCTTAACCTCATCAGCTTCGTAGCGGAGCATCACTCGCTCCATACCTCAGCTTTAGCCGGCTCTAAAAGGTAAGCTAATGAATATAATTAGTGCAGCCGAGCCCGTTAATGAGCCCTGGACTCCGCATGCGCCAGCCCATGTTAATTTATCGAACAACTTTTAACGGCCTTGAGTGTACGAATCGTTAATTTATCATTTTGGGAACGGCTGCGAGCGTGCTAAATATTACCTAGTTTGCTCCACTTTTAAATTATATTTGCAATTTTTGACTGAATTGCGCCAGTTATGGGTGTTGGATCATTCATCTATTCCTTGTTTATGATGTTCAATTTCTCAGAAAAATAGCAATAATTTATCAAAAAATTCAAAGAAACAGTATTGATCTGTATCCATTTGTAGAGTCCTTATTTCCTTGCCTGTACTTTATAATTAAATAAAATCGTTGTACAGCACGTGAATTAATCTTTTGAAGCAGGAGGTAATACAAACTTCTTGAATCAAATTCGGCGTTACTTATTAATAATCCCATTTCGGTGTGTAATACCTTTCATTTCAGTTATTCCCCTACTCATTATTCCAGTTGTATAATCAATTAAACGCTTACGCCTGAACATTGAACGGGCATGGAGGGTTGCTTCCCTCCGGCTCGCCGAAACACCTCGTAATAACGCCAGGTCGTCGACCTAACGCTTCTTATGCATTTTAATCACTCATTTCCAAGTTTTGCAACTGATAACACGCGTGCGATATTGTCGGAACGCTCATTTTGGCATATATTTTGTTAAGGAACAGGAAAGGGCTGTGCTCCGCTCATATCTTTCGGATTAGTGAGTTGAAGTGGCATGTTGAGGCAAATAAATCTCTTTGCGTTTATCTTTTGCTGAGTTGTTAGTTGGGGTTCGGAACACAACCAATATTGTCATCATCATCCGGAAACTTTGAAATAATATCTGATGAATGATTTGGATGAAACACGTTTTCTTTTTCACGAAGTGAGAATACTCTCGCCTTTTCACTTTTAATCCGTTTCAGTATTGTTTTTTTATATTTAATAAGGTTCACCTACAACTAGTGCATGGATACTTACAAGAAAAAAAATAAACTTAATATAAATGCTAAATGTACAGTCTCTTACACGCAAACACGCACAAAGAAAAAGTCACTTAGACACTAAATAATAAGCCTTTTATTCCAGTAGTAGTAAGAATGCTGTAATTATTAAAATTAATTATTCCTCCCCGACTCCTGAGTGATTTTCACTCTCGCCACCGTTCATTGCACATTTGCGCGGCCGCATCGTGGGTGGCGCCATCTCCAGTAGAAATCGACCCGCGTTAGGTTTCGCGGTGTCAGTCGCCGATCGATGCACACGCCATGACCCACGATGACAATGTATAAGCCCTGATCGTGATAGGTACTGTATACGGTTAACGTGTAATACTACCTATTTAATTGATTAAACATCGTTTACACGCTGGTTATCGAGACTTGACTGAGCAATTTTGCTATCAAATATCGCGTGATGCAGATTCTGCGTCAAGTTTCACGGTAGATAATGGATAATTACATGGTACTGTTGTTACTACCTGAATCAGTTTTTACCTTAGGAAAATGAGTAACAGGATCCAACTGGGTGAGAGAGACCCGTGAGACAGTAGCCAAATTTCAGATAACTTGTTAATTGTATCAAATCCTTTACGTAACTTTATGATTAAAGATCTTTGTTTCTCATAAGAATTACAAACTCTCTTACTGGGAAAACACAATTATCTGTTATTATAAACACGAGAGTACAACATAATACAAATAAGTAGTAGCGTCCATGAAGATTTTTTGACGATCAGCCGACAAACATTAACTTTGCCGGTTCGCACTAACATAATACAAGTAGTTAACAAATCCATCGAAGTAAGCAAAAGCGTAACTTGATCGTTAATCTCAAATCACTGGATATGACCATAATGACCGCAGTAATGAAGATTGGTTAACGTAATGGACGTATTTGCTACTGAATTTGCATACGAAAACTATATTCGCATACAATGAGTATTCAAGCTGCGGTGAACACTTCGTTTTTTTAATGTAGTCTTGCTAATAATCTCACTGTGTTGTGATCTGAACGGTTGGTCCTTATGGAATTAACACTGTTAGAAAATTTTGATTTTATGCAAGTGTCGAAATACGGTTAACAACATTATCTAGGCTTTTTTTTCAGAGGTTGTACTAAACCTACCAATATAAATTGAAAAATAAAATTCCCACCTATCTTATTTCGTATAACCTGTAATTTTGGTCCATTCACAATTTACTTTTTCAAGCATCTTCCTGTGCCTGATATAATACCACTGAAGAATTTATTTGCATATCTTGAAACAAAACTCATTGAAGTTATTCCAAGTTTACGTCTGTAAACTAAGTAAATAACATAAAATTAATATTCCTATCGGAATAGAAGAACAAGTAAAAGGTGTCAAACGAAATCGATTTTGGATGGTAATAACCAATTTTAGTAAGTTACATTAGTAACTTAAAATGAGATATCCTTTCGTCCAGGTGATTTATACTTATCTTCCTAGGTTAAATATATTAGTTTACCGCATGATAAACAGCTTAATCCTACTATCATCTCGCTTTTGTCGTTCTATTCCGAAAGGGATAAAAATTCTATGGTAAATACTGAGTGTTTCGAGTTTTACAATGTTAAAATGTATTCATTTAGCCCCTATCTGATCACTTAAATTGCTCAGACGTCTTACCTAAAAGTAAAAACTCAATTGAAACTAGAATCGAGCAAAGATACACAATTAGAGGGTGAGAGAAAAACGTAAAATAGAAATGGGTTCCTAGAGTGAACCGTCTACGATGTAATACGTCCATAAAAATGGAAATAAATGTTATGGCCTGTCAGAATGTAACTGGAATTTATTGCCGAGCAAAAATGAAATCTATCACGTTATTTCCATACTGAGCATTGCTGAAACGTAAATTTTAGCTTACGGAAACATAAAATAGTGTTTAGTACAAGTAAATGAAACGAGATAATGATACACCGCTCCTGCTCTTCCTAATCAGGCATATTTTTTTTATTTTATTTTTTTATAATAGATAGCCAGACATTTAACAAAAGTCGACCATCTATTACACAAGGGTATTTATATTTAATCATTTGTGGAAGTGGATTGTGTCGGTCGGCTATGCTTCGCGTGATGACGCATGCCTGAGTTCTGTCTACTCTCGCAAACCCAAGGTAACGGCATGGCCAATTTGCCTACATCTGGGTGCTTTGCCTGGCCAGTTTGCATAGGCCATCGATTGAGCAAAGGGAGTGGCTAGCACTATCCTTAGCCAGTAATTGATTTGTTTTATGGTGACTGCCCCGCCTAGTTCAGGCTTGATTACGCAGGTTCGCCCCGAAGTAATTGCCGTCGTATTTTCGGCAGGATTGGATTTCTAGCTCTGTCTGGGCGTTTCTGTGATTAAGGGACGGTCGTGACGTGACGAGGTTACTAGATGTTGGACGAGAGGGATAATTGTTTTTTCATATGATTAGTAATAATGGGATTTGTTACATAAAGCGTGTCTTGGGCTATTTAATTGCGACAAGTTTTTTAATAATATAATAACGTAAGGCGATTGAGCAGCTTGGCACCTGTGATATTTACAGGCGTAAAATTACAAATACCAGTAACACTAATGCGGCATTAATTAATAATAATGCGGCAAAACTATTAAACGCCCAAGGATTGCCGGACCAGATGCGGGCAGTTTTGTATAGACCGGACTGCAAACCGCAACCAGTGTGACATATCTTTATGGGATTGATAGGCCGCCGGTGGTCGCATTAACAAAAGAATGTTGATGAACACATACTTAAGTGAGGGTTTAATTATTATTATATTAAAATATTTGGCGCCACATTTCGTAAGTTCCGGAAAATAATAAACGAAACGAGAGCAAGAAAACGATCAACAAACTTATGGCTTCTGCAACCAAACACATAACTTCCATGCAATGTCAGGCAAACACTATACGAGCAGCGGCGTACCGAGTAAGCGTAATATGCAATGGAGGCACCCACGTGCTCGCTGGATCGATACCTGGCGAGCGGCTTCCATCCGCCGTGTCTGACCACTGACACATTGTTTCACACGGAACATGCAATCTGCAGACTTTGAATTTGTCATATCACGGCAAAGCTAGTCCTTCATTGATGAATAACAGAATTTGATTCTGTATCATCAAAGGACAGTAATACAGATTGAAGGAAATTACCGGAGTGCTTCGATATTCAAATAAGATTTCATAATTAAAGCTCTTTGTGTTACTTCGATTTTCACGGACTTAGTGTGTTAGAATTTATTTAGGTACAGTACAGATTTCCCGCGAATGATAGCAAGTTTTTTTTTATAAAGTTTTTCTCTGTCTGTCTGTATATTAATGTATTTAGACTTGCTGTCTAGTTCTGCGCAGTACATCGTATCAATCAATGTCTTTCCCAATTTTACTTATAAATTTACGGGTATTTTTTTGGTTCTTCGACTCTGGTTAATATGATAAGAAAAGATTCAAAATTTATCTGAATAACGTTAAACAATATATAACAAATTAGCACGTAAGTGTTAAAGTCAGACCCAGATCGATACTGTATCGTGAGCGGCTTCGATGGACGTGTCGCCTGACCACAGATAATAATATTGCAGATAAACAATGCGACTACTCTCGACTTTCTTTGATTTTTCCAACAACGGTCTACATTTATTTCACAATCGCGCTATATAAGACCCCTCCATGATTGTATCAATCACATATTATCTGAACATAGTAGCTTAGGGGAGACATTCCCATTCCCAGTAAGGAATATAACCTAAAAAGGTGTCTCGAACTTTTTATATTTCGTGCTAACGTGCCAACCAATAGCTGAAGGCAATTTGTGTCAGCCGCTATCCTTCGGATAGTTACGCCAACATGGCTCCTCTCATCTTGGCGCCCTAGGCGTAAGTTTTCTGCGGGTCCCTGTACAATTGTTATTTTTTCTTTCGACTTTCCCTCGTCGCTTTTGAAATGGAAATTGTTGTAACAAGAGATTTTTTTGTGGGCACTCAAAATGACAAAAAGCTGAGTGTTCTTGAAAGCCTGTTGGACTTATTTTGTTTTTTAATAGTTGAAAAAAGGTGCTTTGAAAATGACTTTGCCAAGAGCTTTGAAGTAATAATTGCGTAGAATTAGAAATTTCAGATATATCTAAAAGGGTTTCCAAAGGGTGTGAATGTTAAGCCAGTCGCAATTAGCACGTACGGTGCCGTTTTCGCATTAAGTATTTACTTAATTTGTGGTCATGGCTTGTTTTCCTCTGTCGAACGGCCGGCTTTGGTGAATATTGTATGCGGACGGAGTGTCGTAAATAAAGCGGTCGGTTGCTTTGCCCTCGGTCGACCGATTATTGCTAATCTGCTTCTCGTTAAGGAGGTATAGTGCTGGATTTTTAGTTAAGGTATTTTATATAAACTTTACCTCCACCTTTTGTCTTGACTTTCAGAAATTTATTAAGTCAAATCCATTTTACCCATAGCGTCTTCACCTTTTGCTGCTACACGATATCTAAATTAATATTTTGTTTTACTTTAACAAAATTCCGAATTGCCTACTATAAATACTTATTTATTTCTGAAGTGTACTTATTTATTTGTGAAGGTACTCAACCTTCAATGTTGGAGTTAATGTTTTTGTTATTTCTGTGCGTTTACTCGTTAAAAGAGAAAAAGGAATGTTTTTAATTTGTACAACAATCTCAATAGACCTTTTTCGGGGCTGGCAGGTAGCCTAATTTTCTTTTATTGCAATTTGTATGAATTTCAGGTCAGTAAGCTCGGTCTTAATTTGAGTGGCGTGGGTGTTTATCGTGTCCCTTCCAGTTGGTTATTATTCGGTAATGCTCGCCCTACGAGGGTTTGGGTGGACTCATGATCATTTAACGAACGCCCAGAGCGCCGCAGTGCCATTTTGCTACTGTGGACCTTTTAGACACGGTTTTTTATCGTTCCATTTGTATTACAAGGCACTGCGGCAGTTAAAACATAACTTGGTCCGCTTATGATTTGTTTTGATCGGCTGTAGCATTTGAGTGCAAATTGTCTAAATCTATAGGCCTGTTGGATTAATATCCTTTAGCATTTTAAACATTTAGCTCTTTCATGGAGATAACTTTTATGTTATGTTGATTGAATATCTACTTAGCAAGACTAGACATGATATTACACTAGTCAAATATTTCCATTCTCGATCTCGAACTCAACAAGTCGACGAGTGGGTCGTGTAATTGCCTCTAGTTATTACTGCGCGGGGCCTATGGTCCTTCAATTAACTGGATATCGGTCGCCTCTCCACGTCAGCCGCAACACTAGTGGCTCGAGTGTTGACTTAAAACCCCGTGAGTTGACGAGTCAATAACGTGACCTCTGCAGGTCTATGACTAGTTGAGTAAGAAGACAATCATGATAATGTAAAATAATAAATTAACACGTTGGGCGCCAATGTAATGTACAAAGTATTGATTGATTGGACACTGAAATAATTGTTCATCGTGCATATCCACTTCTAGTTTTAGCTGTGCATATAATGTTTCAATAAACAAATTGATAAAATTTTATCAATAAGTACTTTACAAAGGTATCAAATTTTTGAAAATTCTTTAAATTAATAAAAAACAGTTTTCATGTCACGTTATAATCAAGAGTGACGTATAGCGGCTCTTAAATTACAGTCTTTCCTTGGATTTAATGTTCGTCCTCTGATAAAAGCAAACTTTGTTCTGCTTTCTCATTAATTTGACTCTTTCCGTTAATCATTAGAGAGTTCCTCCGCTAATTATAGCGCCATACATTTACTTATAAAAACGTTGAATTAATTAATTTGTTCTTTCTGAAAAAAATATTGTTGCCTCTATTGTAAGAAATGTATTGTAACAATACATTGTTTGTTAATTTTATAGTTTCGGTTTTTAGCTACATACTCAATTTAATTTTTAAGTGAACTTTCAAGCTTCATTGAATAGACAAGTAATTTAAATGTTCTTACAATTTAGTCAAATGTAATTTAACATACTTAATGAAGATAAGGGTCTTATATAAGGAATGAAACAATCGCATATTAGTAATATTAAGTAAATTCTTAAAATCTCGATTATCCCGAAGCTTTTCTTTTGTGAAAATAAAATTCTGCAAAAATGCTGTCATTGTAATTTTTTCCATATTTTTTGTACGTACACCATTGACGTTATAAGAATAAACGTGCAATTTCATATAATGCCACAACGCCGGCATCAGGTGGGTCGTGGAAAATTGCGTGTACGAACGAAGTCGTGCTCCTTTGTATTTATGCGTTAGTTAGTACGGCTCTTATAACTTGGGACTTTTTTCGCAGGAAGCTATTATGACGGCAATAAAGGTCTGAAGTGAAATAAACTGGTATAATGAAATCCTTTATGGTAATATCTTCTTTCTTATGTGACTCTAAATTATTGTAGTTTATGAACTAACAACTGTACTAATTAAAACGATAGTCCTAATATTGGTCTTTAATTTTTTTTTATATTGATTCTAGCAGAGGTCTTTAGAGATCTCGCCTGGAACAGAATTCCCCAATGTATCACCCACTGCCATGAGGATTTTAACTGACTTGATGATGACGTGTTCTCGTAAGAGATGAAAGCCTGTTAATTTAGATGTCGAGTTTTCCCTTGTGACGGCTTTTGTTACCGAAGTTTGTCAAGGCAGTGCGCAAGAATTCATGATATACTTTTGCACTGTTTGAATAGATCCTCATGTGAAAGTTCTATCCAGAGATTGAAATAAAACACATAAAAAAGTTCAGTGAAGGTTTTCTCAACATTACAATAATTTTATTACTTCACATTATCCGACAAAGCCACCAGTTAGATCAGATCTCCTGAAAAATCCTAAATAAATGGTAGGAGGAAAAAATGTTGCTTCCGTTACAGGGTAATAATGAAAAAACGCCGTAAATGGACGGAAAGAAGTATATCTACGTACGCTTATCATATTTCGCCCCTTTGTAATAAACGTGGGAGAGGATACAAGTGCGTTATTTATGTTTTTTGCTTTGTACCAGTTATCGTCGATTTGAGAGATTAACGGTCGAAACACGCAGCGTATTTAAAAATAGCTTCTTAAGTTTGATTGATATTAGGTTCGATCAGTACCCCAAAGAGGATGATGTAATGTGATAACATAGTGTAGCACCAAATAAAACTGAATTAGAATAGAATAGAATAATTATTTATTTGACACACACAAATTAAAAATTACAAAGACAGAAGAAGAAGAAGAAGAATTCACTTGATTCCAAAAAAATAGTCATAATGTAATCGTAGTAAGCTACATACTACGAGTACTACGACGTTTGCTACGACTGCAAGTCGTAGACATTTGGTAAACTTCAAAACGAACGAGACGAATAGCAGGATGTGTGATATTAAAGATAGGCGGATTAGTTATATAGGAATCTTTGTTAAGTAAGTAAGTAAGTCTTTATTGTGTATATGAACAAAGGTTACAAAAGTTCTTACAAGTATAGTTTATTTTTGTTTTTATAGTGTTTTGTCACCATACAAACTTCACAGTTGCTTTTTACAAGTGCAATTTATATTCTTACAAGTCTCTTACATATCTCTTAGTTCTACCTTTTCAGGCGTATACACACACATGCACACATAACACTACACGTTGAAAATTATTTGTATTGCAAATATTCTTGCACACTATAAAATCATTTTTCTACAGGCCATTTTTTTATTCAATTATAAACTTTGGGTAGTTGTATTGTTTGAAAACATCTGTTTGAGTGTGAGTGACATTGAAGGACGATCTGTATCAAAGATATCCTTTGTTCTTGTTGTAAGCGCACTCAATGACATTTTAATGTAACGTTCATTCGATACTTAGTAGATGTACTTCCGTGTTCGAAATATTTTTTTATTGAATTCTTGGTAAAAATTGTACTCTAAAACATTTTATGTATTGTTTCAATATTCACAGAATGTTGTTATAAAAATGCCTGTGTCAATTTTCATGAAAGTTGCTGCGGCTTGCCACATAAAAGCTTTGATCTTTTAGACTCTACGGCTAGAACAAAATGTGTTTGTATTTTTCACTTTTACCAATTTAATATTTTTCTGATATCGTATATTGTCTGGTTTCGGATAAAAGTAGGTGCCGCCTACGCTTTAAAAAAAGTTGATGTTTGTGTACACCCCAACATTTACGGTCGAATAAACAAAATAATTCCTTGAATTGAGCACAAACTCTTAAGATGAGGAAAGAAGAGGAGATCTCGTATTAATTTCATGAAATTGTACCTCGATGTTTGAAGTTCATTCATCACAGTACATAACGGAGAGCTATTACAGCGAATAGCACTCGGAATCCCTGTGGCGAGTCTCTCACACAGGTCGATGGTCGCTGCGCTTTTGTCCCGTGTATTTGCAGGCAGCACTTGAGCCCCGGTTTTGTTTGCGCCTCGTCGTTTTGTTAATGAGCGCTCGACGCCCTGAACGTTCCGAAACGCTCCCGAAGAGATTTGCACGACGTTGGAACGTGTTTTTGCAAGGTTAACGAGCCTGTTAATTTTGGCGCCCAACATGTTGTTTTTTGTATTTCGCTGTTATTACTGTAATTTCGGTTTAATTGTGACGACAAAGCGCAGCTTGGTTGACTTCATATTCATTCATCCTTTTAAATATTGTTGGGGCACATACTACAGTATGGGCTTCAATTACTTAAAAGGAGTATCTTTCGTTGGATTCAGCGGACGAGTAGGTATGTAAATAATGCTTGTACCATAACATTGGAAATAGTATTAAGTACAAGTACTTTTAATGTTTACTAATCCTAGTGTAAAAGCATACACCTTTGCTGATACTCAATAGGAAATGAATTTATGTTAAATAGGTGTCAACCTTTCTTGAACTTACCTTGCAGGTTATACTGCGGGGAATAAGTACCTAAACGTCAGAGTTAAACCAAGTTTCCCATTGTGGAATCCTGAACGGTGTACAAATTGTTGTCGCTTAGCTTTTGTGGGGATTTCCCTTCTCCGTCACACCAAATGAAACTGTCGTATTAGATTAATTGTAATAAACCGCGCGACGGAACTGCCTTCCTAAATTAGAGGCAGATCTCTGAACTCTACCCTTCTGTCAACCGTGGATGCGCAGGTTTTACGGGAAATTCCTGTCACATCACGAACAATGCTGCTCACCGGGCTTATTAGATAAAGTCAACCATATTTGTTTACCGATCGGGCGGGCGATACCGAGGATTGTGTTAGCACTGAAACAAAATTGAGATGTAGAGTTACCATCAAATGAGATTATTGGACCAGGAATATTGTAGCTTTTGTTGATACTTAAACTGTGTTTTGTTACGTCTTTGTTTTCGTTTCATAAAGTGCATGAAATACCTATGCGTTTTCGCGCAGTTCGAAGTGCGATTCCCAACCAGATAGGGGTGAGACTTTGTGAACAACATTTTATGAGTATTGAAACGAGGAAATCTGTCGTAACGGCATATGTTACGGTTGAAGTGTAGAGTTTCATAACTTTCGTGTTAGTTCAATATACATGTTCGTGTACCTATACTTCCAGTGAGTTAAAATTAAAAAGATCATATAGTTAAAATGCTAGATCGAAATAACTGTTCAGAAAAAGTTGTCTGATGTTAAGGAGGAAAACTCCTTATGTCAACGCAATATCAAAGTAAGTGAACTTAGCTTACAAAACTCTCTATGTTCGATCGCGTGGCGTGATTCCACTATGAATATTAGATTTCGCAGAATGAGTGCATCTCTGCGGCTGCGTTCCGTTTGAGTTTTGGTCTCGACGGTTGCGACGTTACAGAATCGCTAATGAACTCGCGGAGACCGTGACCACTTGTATTTTGTTTTTTTTTAGTGGCAAAGATTTGAGATTTTCAGCTGCAATGATGGTTTGCTGTCTTTTATAACCGACTTTAAAAAATGGAGGTTATCAATTTAGCACGAAACTATGAGAAAATTGGATAATATTTTTAATATTATGTTTTCCCCACAATTGGGACTCCCATGTTTTCCCACAACTCATAACCCTCGGTGTTGTGCCATTGGTCTTTCAAGCCCAGCTGAGCTAGTCAATTCACCTTATGCAATTATTCTAAAATCTATCCAACACATCAGACCTTGGAGTTGCTCAGATATAAACAACTGTTCAGAATTAAAATCAATAATTCGAATTCTATGCATGGTAACGTTACGTAAATTATTAGGTATCTCAGACAAGCTTTGTTAAATTCGAAAACTGCTTTTGCAGGTTTTAATTGCAGTGAGCTGCTACTGTGGATGACCTCATTTTTCGTGTATACACATTAAATTACATTAGAAACTCGGTAACTCGTTCCTGATGTTTTTGGTACTCAACAGTTAATGAGACGGAAAAAGATACCTAACATCGGATTAAGTTTAGAGAAATTATTAAAATACTATCTCTTCCTCTCCCAGCACATTTGTTTCTATTCTGTCAACCGTCACTTAAGCTTTGAAGAAATCCCTCTCCTTTAATGAATGAGTTCTCATAATTTTCAAGCAGAAAATAATAAATATTTGCCGGAGTGTATTTATGACAAAAAAATAAAGTCTTAACTTCGCATCTTATTGCCATATTTATGCTTCACAGTATATGTTTAAACTTATTGCCCAAAATAGGAGTACAGCACCAGATGGTATTTTACGAACAAAACACCAAGCCAAGTTGTTCATTCAGTGGATTTGGCTCAGTAGTTTAAAAATGGTCGCCATCAGTCTAGCACGAGCTCTGGCGCAGTTCCGACTTCGAGACGCGACATTTCCACGACGGGAACCGATAGCAGTAAATCCTTTTGCACCGACACGATCACTTACTCACTCTCTGTATCTTCACTTAACATTTGTCGGAGTCACCCATGATCAAAATTATAAGAGTTTATTTACTTCAATATATTTTTAGGGGTCTGTGAGCAGCAACGTATTCATTTTACTTGCTAAATATTTAATTCATTGACAACAGCTCCTGACAAATACAGTCTTGATTTCTCAAACACTTGCATTCCATCTCAGAACAGTCGGTGTGTGAATCAAAGCATTATTATTTATTGAAAAAAGCTTTCGAAGGATAAACCGAGCCAGTGTTGGCTTGGCACCAGACAATCTAATCGTGTAATGTGGCGTGAAATCTCACGCGATAGGAACTTGATACATTTGTAAACAGTAAAGCTGTTTTCAGATCCGACCTTCCGCTCTGAACGGTATCTTAACAGATGCGATGAACCTGAAGACGGGTAGTACTGGCTCTGGGAATGATTCATGACCACTGATGAGATTGTAATAATTAACAATCAATTGGAAAACACGCCTAGAGCAGTGTTCTGACATCTTTTGTTCAGTAAATAAGCTTTTAAAATAT
The DNA here is from genome assembly GCA_963584085.1 of Pyrausta aurata. NCBI lineage: Eukaryota > Metazoa > Arthropoda > Insecta > Lepidoptera > Crambidae > Pyrausta > Pyrausta aurata. The sequence goes on from OY757267.1 coordinate 210,041, forward strand.
TATTTATCTAGGTAGTCTACTACTTTTATGCTTACCATGACGCATTTTAACCTCAAAAGTTTGTACCCCGTATTTGGGATGCTTGTCTGAATCGTGTCGATTTCTAGAGTTTGGGTAAGGTAAGGTAGGAATAGGTAGGTAGGTCGCATTCACTTTTTAAAAACATTAAACGTATACCTTAACCCTTTTAAGAATGCTATAACCCAAAAAGAATATACTTTCTTCAATTATTATGCATTCGGGAGTAAAATTATAGATGTCAGGAGCACGCACGTCGTCTGGCTCTAATGTGACTATCATAACAATTGTGGTTCCTTGTGATATCTGTGCTCAACTGCTCACATCGTGCCCTGACACAAAGATACCTACGTTTATTCTAAACTATTGCTGAATGAATTGCGATTCTTTCACCTTTTTTGAACAAAAAAAATATTGGTACGAACGATATTTATTTTAACGAACGATAATTATTGGTACGAACGATATTCATACTGTCAGTTCTTGGTACCTATCCTAAGATAGGAATTTTATCATTCAATTTTCAACTTAATTCCTTCCTCACCTATAAAAAGTAGCGTGAAAAAATTGATCCATATCCTAATTTTATTGCCTATTCAAATGGTAGTAACAGAAATAACTAACGTAAGTCTAAATGTCTGTCTTTACGCGTTAAGAATAAGAGATTGAACAACGTTTAACCTTCGTAAGTTCAAACGTAAGCAAAGCTAATGAGTTTAAAATATGTCTCAGCTGCGTGCTAAGGGCAGGCCCACAGACCTTGGTTAGGCCTCTTAAATATTTAACTCCCTAATTCATACTTACTCGCACATTCGTGATGCATTGTAAAGTACAATTTTCGAATATGGTAGCGTTGTGGGACATAATGCCTAGGTCTTGCGAGGCAAGGTTGGCAGCCACTCTTGAAAATTATTACTCTGTTTTCAAACTTGCAATAATTATATTCGATTCCATATTCGTATTCGAATTAATATAAAATAGCCTGCTGTATACTATGTATGGAACTGATTAAGGGAACTGCCATAATATCACATATAAATTGGCCGTTTATATTTTTTATCTTTCGGTTATGTAGTAGTAAGAACCCTTCCCACAACGTGGCTCCGTGGTGCCACACGAATAGTGCCCGGCACTTAAGTTTTACGAGGATAGCTCGTGCGTTTTGCTCCTGGGTCATATTTACAGCCTTTTAGGCCTGGCCGATGGAAACAAAAAGAATATTCATTTTTTCTAGTTTATGGAGACAGATCGATATAGCGTCACATTAAAATTTTTGTTTCTTACTTAGCAGTATTGCTTTTATTATTAGTACAGCTTTCTATGTAATGAGTTTAAGATAGACCAAAGTGAAAAAACAATGCAGACCTAACAGTTTCGGAGAAACATTAGAGACTGACCCACCGCCCTTTTCCTGGGGTCACTAATTCCTATAAAAGCGTCATTGAGTCACGCAACTTTGTTTCTAAGGTCATTGCCCCGGATTAATGTGCCTATCTTCGGAGCTGTAAAAGTATAAATAAGCTTTTCAGTGTGTCCGTTCGTTTCAGTCGCGCGAGTTTCTTTTTGTCAATTGGCCCTTCGGTTGATTAATCGAGTGCTGGACGATACGCGCGGAGTACCGTGTTGATCGATTCCTAACACTGATTACGCGACACTAACTCCCGATAAACCGTTAAATGTGAATTGTCTGCTCGTTTTCAGATAAAAATTGAGGAGAGCTAGGTATCTGACTTGCAGTCTTTTAAAACTTTAAAAGTTCTATCAATACTACCCCACCTTAGCTTTACACTTACTTCTCTGTTCGTGACCGAAACACCAAAATCACAATCTGCTCAGTATGATAAATTAGCTTAACACGTTCCGGGACACTACTCCAGACACAATAGATGTTTTATTGTTTTCACGCCCGTAGGCGGGCACTGTCCCGGAACGTGTTAAACAGATATTATATCTAAGAAAGATACCTAATATCATAGTTTTCACAAAGCACCTGATTTTGACGAGATACGGTCTAGACTTCACAGTGTGGGTTTATGACTACTGATTATAGCCATTCAAATGTGAGCTATTAGAGAGGACTAGTTATTGGCCTGCAATTTTTCACCCCCGTTTAGTAGAAAGGCAGGCGCGGCTGTGACGTCACAGCACGTTTTAATACGATTGCCGGCCTATTTCGGATTCGGGCCGTGTCGCGACCGTATTAACATTTCACGTAGCGAGAACGACACATCGACGGCAGCCGCGGTCTGATGTATACGCTCGCGTATGAAATATTCAAACGCTCATCTCTTAGGGCTTATGCTCGCCTGGTACTTTTGAAACAAATTAAGCCCAGATTTTTTTGCTTTTGGTCACATTATTTTCACAACAGCATAGTGTAAATAATACTTTATGTAGCATTAAGTAGGCTCCAACAAACCTTCCCTCCAGTGAATTCTTTTGCGCCTTACTGGACTGAGCCCATGAAATATTCACCGACAAAATGTCTTAGGTTGGGTCGGATAGTATTGCTGCTGAACTAAGTACAGTTATATAGATTGTATGTATTTTGGGAGAGGTTCTAAATCTAAGGTGAGACTATGACTGACTCATGAAATACGTGTACATTACTTACTTAAGCAAGTTGGTTTTGCTACCCTGGGTGGCTATGGTTGAGATTCGCAAGCAGCTTTCTATATTTTCGTACAGTGCTTGATTTTCGTATGTAAATTGTTACTAGTCCGCAACAGCGGAATGTCATGTCGGGCTTATATGAAGCGTATTACCGCAGGCACAGCAATCTGACAGCTCCATTACACGGGCACTGCGTTGTCCACCTGTCTCGGTTTATGCTGCCTTTGTAATTTTCGTATCGTTTATTCGACTCATCATGAATTTAATGTATGTGGTCGTAAATATTTTGCCTCGTTATTCTGACGCTCTTGAAAATATTAAACTTACATGTAACGATTGTTACTCATGATATTATCAACCACTTATGATTAGTAGGCTTAGTACTTAGTAGCTTTAGAATAGAGCAATAAGTTACGATACATTACCGTGCGGCGCTATCTGACAGCTCTATTACACGGTGACCGCTCAGGCAATCCGTCACGTCCACCCACACTCCGCTCCCGTTTCTCTGATGTCCTGACTCCTGGTACTTTGCTACTGATTGATCAGGTTATGAGATTAAATATACAAATACGAGTTGTGGATGAAGATTGAATGCAAATGAAAAAAACGTTTTTCAAAATTGCGATATGGAATTTATTGAATTCTTATATCAAGCATTCAAACGAAAACATTAATATACGGATTAAAACCAGAATTTAATAAGCAGCCTTCAATAACAGAAATAGCTTAAGTTTTAAAAAAACCCCATGTTCCATGGTAACCGTATATTTATATTATTGATAGACAAGGGTATTGATTCAAAGACAAAGAAATTGATATCTATTTGTATGACATGGATGCCGCCAATAACACGAATATAAGAATAAAGACTGACCTTTTTGTGCGTCGCTTTTAAATTGACTGTAGGGTCAGAGATATTGAGGGCAAATCTATTTTGAAAGTGAATCAAATATATCACGCGGCTTAGAAGCGTGGATATCGCATTTGCTTAGCCCAGGGAGGCAGGGGTCGACACCGTTTTGAATTATTTACGTAAGTAAATTCTGCCTTTTTATTTATAAGGTTTTTACGTTGATTGGATAAGCCAAGCTTAAGGCTAAAACATAATCATATGGTTTAGTTATGTTGCTAACGTATAATATCAAAAAGGTCTCCGCCATTTTACGTAATTTCTATATTGCAATCTGCATGTGCGCGACGCGCGACGAGTAATAGAGTTAATCTCGTCTTAATTTCAAGCTATAACATAAGCTCCTTGAAGCAGATAATAAGGTTGCATCCTCAAGCGCAGCGTCTAGAGCAAGAATGTTCCGATTTCAAATATGCACTACACCAACCATGTGAAGTAGTTTTCCACGTCTTCTAAGCAAAAAAAGGTAAACTAGCATCAGCGCAGTTCCAACATAGCAGACATCCTAGGAGTCATGTAGTTTTGATTGATTTAATAAGTTCAATTGATTTAATAAGAGTAAAAACTTTTAATGTAGTAAAATAAATCTGTGAAATAACTTCCTCCGCTTGCGCGCGAGTAATAAAGTTTAGGTACCTACTAAGTACGGGCATACATACTTCCGGATTTACACCAGTCTAAAAGCAAGCTAGACGCGCAGTTTCGATAAAGGACAAAGGTTGAAAGATTTAAAAAAAAGGCAATACTACCTGCCCTTTCATCCGCTGTGCTCAAGCACCCACTAATAGTGCAACGCGACAATTTCCGCGCCCCGCCGTCGCCCTACAGCTCCGTAATTGGACTCGCTGATAGGAAAACGATGGAAATTGTGTTACTTACGATTGCACAGGCCGGCACGTGCCGTCTTAAATGAGAAGAGTTGCAGCATTTGCGAGTCTTCGACGTTTTAGGGGAACGGGAGGTTTTGTTCTGCTTGCGATTGCTTGAGTCACGTTTAAACATATACCGCTATATGAAATAATGCTAGGGGTCTCATCTCATTTCTATGCCCACGACAATATCGTGATACTAGGATGAATCGGAGGAAAGCTTATTACGGGAAAAGTGTTTTTAATAATACCGTAAATGTTAATCATTGAAGATATTATTGTGGTCTCTTAACGAAATCGTCGGTTATTCCAATTACTCGGCAATTGATTGAATAATAACATTCTCTGATCGGAACCGGAGTGCGTAGTAACCGATAATCGTCCGGCCCGGTACATTACCGTCGAGGCTGGATATTTACGGCGCCGTAACCGTAACAGTAAAGGTTTACGCGTAACCCTATACGAATGTGATGATATGATGCCATTTGTATTTTGTTCGAAAAAATCAGACACTGCCTATTATTGCATTACCTGTTTTGAATATGAATTACGAAACGATTGAATTCACTTTTAGTGGTTTTGGTTTCCGATTTGGACTAAACATAATTTGTCAATATAACAGACTGGAACTGCAAAAACTTACCTAAGTTTTTACTCCATCATCGACTTTGATGGTAGGCTTTATTCTTGAAAAATAGATAAAGGCCCCATTATCAGCACCGTTCAAAAGTGCTTAGTCGTGGAACTAAGATGCTACGTAAACGTCACACTAATGATACAGAGTTATGTCCAATATACCCAATAACAGGGAAGAGTTCCATCAGTAACTTTAGAGTGTGAGTTCAGTGTTAAGCGTAATCGGATTATCTAATGTCCTGTGATAAGAGATTCTGTTTTGTTCCACGGAAGATAAACTTATTATTTAAAGGTCATGCTTCGTTTTAGTGCGGGTAGTTGGAAAGTGTTTGAACGAGTTTTTTTAGGGTTCCGTAGCCGAATGGCAAAAACGGAACCCTTATAGTTTCGTCAAGTCTGTCTGTCTGTCTGTCCGTCCGTATGCACAGCCACTTTATTCTAAAACTATTAGCATCACTGAGCTGAAACTTGGTAAGTAGATGTATCTTGTGCACCGCTTTCCGATTCATGTAATAAAAGTTAAAAAAAATGATATTTAAGGGGGGCTCCCATACATGAAACTAAAACCTAAAAAAATTTTTTTACCCAAACCTATACGTGTGGGGTGTCTATGGATAGGTCTTTTAAAATGACATTGAGGTTTCTAAAACCATTTTTTCTAAAAGTCTAACGTTTAAGATATAGACGCTTCCAAAGTGGTAAAATGGGCGTCCCCCCATTTAACTTTTGAACTAAGGTAGTGAAAATTTGGAAAAAAAATGTATGATGTAGATCTCAACATAAACTTGTAACGAAAATTGGTTTGAGCGAAATCGAACCAGTAGTTTCTGAGATATAGCACATTTTTATCAACCGCAAATATAACTTTGTCTTTCATACAAACACTATGAAAAACAAAGTTATATTTGCGGTCAACAAAATATTGTGGTATTTTGGCTAAGTGGAAGTAAGAATCCCTAATTCAGTTAAAGTTGGCACGGAACCCTCAGTGCGCGAGTCCGACTCGCACTTGGCCAGTTTTTTTATTAATATCGAAAGAACCTATAAGAAGATGTAACGATTTCAATGTATTTCTTTGTAAATGTGAAATACCTAGGTAGCGCTCGCAATCCAAGTATATCCAGCTCCTCTCATAAACCTTTTAGTGTGGCTTGATACCATGAGACGTTATTGCGAAGACGAATGTACCCTCAGGAGAAGTACTTTGTGGATTGAGTATACAAATTTACGCCATCCGTCACTTGATCCGATAAACCATGAATTTAAGCTGTTAAATGAGACCATCATCAAACATCTTAAAAGTCAGAAAGGAAATCATTCATGCTAGATTAATTTCAGCAGGTTTGTTTGGATACATACCTACAATTAACTACCTACTTGTACGAGGAAGTATTGCTAGATGTAAAGCCGAAGAATATAAATGTTTATACGAAAACGCTTAGTTAAGAAAATGCAGCCAACTCCACAGCCATGCCAATTGATTTTGTATGAAGCTTAGTTGGATCGGCAACATCGTACCCTAGTTAAATTCGCTCCTATACATGATAGTCCGTAAGGCATCCCATCAGTTTAATGGAGAGAAGAGATTAGAGCATAAATCACTAGACCTCTTGATTCGGACCCCCTCGTTTCGTCCGAAAAAAATTGAACTTTTTTCTACAATTCCCTGAATCTCCTAAATGTAGAGGCGGAATCGGAGCCATTGTAATCCAGATTCGTCTGAGGGCATTTACTTTAATCCATAGTCATTTAAATAAATGAGCGCGCCAAAGCTTGGGCTTTTTACTGATTCTACGCCGTGAACAACGGGCCACGGTCAGTAGACGAATGGCTACATCTCTTAGTCATCCATTAGCTGATAGCTCAGAAGAGCTTCTAAATGAGTTTCTTAATCAGATTTATTTATTATCGTTGGACTATCTCTGCATTAGTTACAGACAAAAATTAATACGTATAAAGACGATTATGGGTCAATCAACTTTTCTTTGTCTTTTCGTGTCCCAAGTGTTCAAAAGCAATTTTCAGGATAAAATGACTTAATTCAATATATTTTATGAAATAAACTTATACTTAGATCATTAAGAAATATGAAAATATTTTTTTTATAAACATTTTAATTCAATTTTTCGTTTCTGGCTAGGTGACCCAGGGGACAATTTTGGGCTCCCATACAAAAATCTGCTGTCCCCACGGCAAGTTTCTCTCTAATTTTTAGATCTGGTGTGAAAAAACTGTATGACAGCAGATAAATCTTATATGCCATCCCAATCAACAAAGCCCATAGTTTCACGTGTTTAAAGAGACGTCCGAAAAATTTAACAATTTTTTAGGTATTTTGACTTTTGAAATTGTGTCCCTCGGAGTGCAGTTATTTTGTTGTCCCCTGACTTACTTATCTTATATTTAGTATTATGTTTTAAAATGGCACAACTAAAGCTTGTACCTATCAGAAAACGGTCTAGGTCTCACGTGACCATGTCCGTTATTCTCGCGACTGATAATTTACTCGGCAAGTTCATCCGCCGTCAGAGGTGACGCCAAGTGTACGTTTACTGTTCCGCTGGCAACCACGCATTTTCCCAAGTATTTCTTTTATTTTTCATACTATAAACTAAAATGCAATAAGCAATATGGTCTAATATCACGTGAGAATATGAATGAAGGTGAATTGGTGGTTAATGGCGTGTTTATATTTTTTTAAAGGCTAAATGTCTTTGGAGTTACTGGTCCCCTTCCTCACTATTTGGGTGACTCAAGAGACAAATAGAGGTAACACCAGAGACAAAACGCGGTTATTGTATCAATAAAGTGTATTTAATCATACAATAATTAGTTTTTGCTGTAATAACTTGTAATTTAATATTGTTTTAACAATATAAAGTCTTATTATAGTGGTTTTTCTTATCCCATCTTGCCGTCTCATTAAGTAAAGTTCAACACATAACTTTCCTAAAAGCTGATGGATGTACAGTGTTTTACTATTATTTCTCCAAATAATAAAGTCTGAAATATTATACCCATACCTGTTACAATAATACTTAGTAATTTTAGACAATTTTTGATCATACTCAGTATAAATGTAATCTGTTACTCAGAGAAATGATATCATACACCCATGCCAAAACACAAAGGCGCTGTAAGAGAAAACTTACAAAAAGATCGAGAAAAACAAAAAATACATAATATTAAATGTGGTACGTAAATTACGTAATACATAATTCAGGCGAAGAAAGACCATGTCTGACTTTAATCTATTCTGTTTGCCTAAAAAGTCCGGGTCCTATGTAGTAATCAATACCATCGTTAACAGCCGCAGGATGTCCATTGCTAATAATAAACCTTCCCATAGTTTTCTATAGAGACCAGTTGCAAGCAGTTAAGTTGCAAGTCGTCTTCCCATCTCACCGGTGAACTCTACTCTCTTGATAAAAGATCTTCAATCTAGAACTTTTGTTCTCGAAGTTATACCCACTTAGTTGGATCATTTGTCCCACCTAGACTCAACGAAGCAATTGTCACTCAATTCAAGAGTTGGTTTCCTTAGCTGTACGCATCAGAAATGTAGATCGATCGATAACATCTGGTGCTTAAAACTGTAGACATTAGGGTGGAAACCTCGTTCACGTCTTGTGTTCAGATACTGAAAAGGGGCCGGATTGGCTTCGAAATTCATTAAACTGCTTAAGCAGCTTATGCTGACTAAGTTCAGCATCCCCCAACTCTTGTGGCTCGGTTCCGAATCCACACAGTCAGTTGGTATTTGGGAGATCCAAAGTCCTCAAAATAATAATGTAGTCCATGCAATATCAAACCTGAGTTTAAAGAGTTGAGGAAGTTGCTTTGGAATGAAGTATTGCTGACGTTGGAGATAATTTCAAGTTTTTAGCTGATGTTTAGGATATGGATTTGATTAACTGTCTGAAGTTGAGAATGGATTTCAGCCGGAAGGTCATCCAATCTCAACTTCAAAGAAGCAGAAGGTATTCAGTCACTGAGACAGATACTCAGGTGATCAGGCACAGGGAAATTTCCTTTAAATCCCTTTTAAGGGATAGAGGTTACATTTCAGCCCAGATTCGGGAGGACGAGCTGTTTTAGGGCAATTACAAGACACAAAACCCCAGAAACTTTATGCCCTACCTGTTTTACCGAAATAATTAAGAGCCTCTTAGATAGTTGCCAGTTGCATTATATGAATAGCTTGAGCGAGAATGATCTCTTGATTCAATAATATTATTCAGGCTTATCCTCTACTGAGGTTAGCCCAAATTGAAGTAGAGAAATGACAAAACGTACTGCTTAACCTTGAAATAAGATGATACGGTTGTGATTTCTGTCTTTTCTTACAAAGAAAGGCATATACATTTGTTATGCTTGTAAAACTTTTTGATAAAATTGTTGTTTATTTGCATATTATTGTCTCTTGGGTTACATATTGTCTCCTGATAAACCATATTGTCCCCCTGTTTTTGCGCAGATTTCTGTGTTTAATTTCACTGACAAGTATTGTACCACGAAAAATATTATGTAGAACTTTAAAGGTTTATGAGATAAGTTAGCCCAAGAAGTATTTTTATTATGTGACTGTTTTCTAAAGAATTATAAGAACTTTTAGGATTGGTTTTTGGATTAGTGACTCAAGAGACGTAGTTTTCAGGTATATAAAAAAAGTCTTAATAGTTAATAAATATGTGGTAACTGATTTAGAATGTTATTAAATAGATCTTGCTAAGACAGTTATTTATGTACCGATTTTTTCTTATTTTATTGGTCAAAATAACGGTCACCCAGGGGACTGATTTTTAGGTCCTTAGCTGGACTGAGATAATTTACTCGTAAATCACACATCAAAATTCGTGCCCTTTCTTGGAATATGATTGATTAATAATTGAGGAACACGGATCTTTTGTAAAAATCATGATCCCCTTAACTTTTTTATTTCTCTCAACTTTTCACGTTGGGACAGAGAAAAGTTGATTCACCCTTATGCAAAAGTAGGAATTTCTATGGTTGCAGCTAAATATTAGAAATCACATCAGTGGGCTATGGATATAATCAGATTTTCAATTGATTGAAAATGCCAGTACTTAAATAAAGCTGTAGCGTCACTAGTAACCTCACGATAAACTTGCAAAATAACCCAGTTATCCGAAAATGATAATACCATTTATATGTAAATTTCGTAATACCCACTGATTCCGATGTTAATCTCCGAACTTCCGAAATATAATCCTCGGGTAGATTGGCAGTCGAAAAGTCGTGACTTTTGTCACTGGAACTATTGAGGACAAGTTTGCTTAGCCATAACAGTGTTACTGAGGTCTGTTGCCGACAACTTTGTGCTTAGTGCCTCCTGTAACTTGGTACGCCTGGCCAGCCTAATTTTGTTAGTACTGTGTACTAGGAAAACTGGTACAGTCTATTGTTTTGTTGATAGTACACAGCATGGCACGAAATCAAAAGGTATGGAATCAAAAAGTGCAATAATCAATGTGGTATACAAGCTATTATTTTCGTTGAGTATTTTCGTGAGCTCACCAACCAATCCTAACTCTCATATCACGTATCTAATAATTGCTGATGAAACGGACTATAAAGAAACGTGAAGGAAAGTGTTTTTCATCTCTCCTGCTCGAAAAATAGAACTTTCCTGTGTAGATAGCCGGGTGGAAAATAGCTTATCCATCCCTAGGGTAAAAAAGTAATTTAGTTTTAATTGGCACGACTTAGAGTCAAGGCATGAAGTCACAGCTTGGGTCAAAGATAATTGAGTCACGTCATATTATTATTATGATAAACATTTTTGCTTAGCTATACATTGAAAAACATGCGTATTATGATCGTTGATATAAAAAATTATATAATTTGTCTAATTTTTATTCAATTAACAATTAAAATTCGGCTTCCCACCATAATACCAAGATGACACTTTTTAGGGTTCCGTAGCCGAATGGCAAAAAACGGAACCCTTATAGTTTCGTCAAGTCTGTCTGTCTGTCTGTCTGTCTGTCTGTCTGTCTGTCTGTCTGTCTGTCTGTCTGTCTGTCTGTCTGTCTGTCCGTCCGTATGTCACAGCCACTTTATTCTGAAACTATAAGCATCACATAGCTGAAACTTGGTGAGTAGGTGTATTTTGTTCACCGCTTTCCGATTCAGATACAAAAAGTAAGAAAAAATAATATTTAAGAGGGGGCTCCCATACATGAAACTAAAACCTAAAAATTTTTTTTTACTCAAACCTATGCGTGTGGGGTGTCTATGGATAGGTCTTTTAAAATGATGTTGAGGTTTCTAAAACCATTTTTTCTAAAAGTGTAAGGTTTGAGATATAGACGCTTCCAAAGTGGTAAAATGGGCGTCCCCCCCCATCTAACTTTTGAACTAAGAAAGTGAAAATTTTTAAAAAAATATATGATGTAGATCTCAACAAAAACTTGCAACGAAAATTGGTTTGAAGGAGATCGAACCAGTAGTTTTTGAGATATTGCACATTTTTATCAACCGCAAATATAACTTTGTCTTTCATACAAACACTATGAAAAACAAAGGTTTTTTTGCCGTCGCAATATATTGTAATGTTTTCGTTAAGTGAAAGTAAGTGGACCCTGAATTCAGTTAAGGGTGGCACGGAACCCTCAGTGCGCGGGTCCGACACGCACTTAACCGGTTTTTTTATTTTACATTGTCAGTATCATTTTTTCTCTATACCGACTTAAAAAAAAGGTAATCATTTTTTTTGGACTCTCAACTTTTGACAATTATCATCTGTGGAAAAAAACGATCGATATTCTTAACAAGAACTTAATAATTTGGTACCGTCTGCTTTTTTGTACTCTGTTTTCATGTATTCGTGTCGTTACTCTTTGTAATCGTGTTCTAGATGTTTTAGTACTGTGAATCAACTGTCATTTGTGCAATAACTCGAGTTTTCCTTTATCGCTGAACTACACGATACCTTACTATGACATGTTCAACCACTTTTGTAAATTTAATGTTTTTCCTCACAGTCGAAATGAAAAATAGTATGTTTAACTCGGGTGAAAGCACCCATTTCACCCAATAATTCGATTGGCGCTCTCACTTCGTTCGAGCGCCAGAAACATCTCGAGTGAAATGGGTCGCTTTCTCCCCTTGTATAACAATCTACTATTACATCCCGTGTTAAGTCGAACTTTAATTAGCTTACAAGGTTGTCAATATAATTTACAATGTTAAAATGAGACGTCGTAAAAAACAAAGTTTCCCACTAAGTTGACTTTAACATCGTTACTGTAGACGCCACAACTTCCTACTTAACGCTTAAGTCCTGGTTCCACTGTTCAAGTTATCCGGGCACGAGTCGTGGTTAATGGGCTAGATTGCCATTAGTAAATAACGAATGTTTGTAAACTGCTGATTTACCTTGTTTTTGATGTGGCAGGTTGATTAAGGTAGAGGAAGAACTTTTGGTAAGAAGAAGAAACATTGGCCTAGTGGTAAAAGAAACCTCTATTATAAGGAAAAAATAATTATCAATATTAATGAGGCATAAGTAGTTTATTAATATAAGTATTAAATATGCCTCATCCATCAATGACTACTTCAAAGCGTCTTCAGCTGCCTAGGTAAAATTTTATTGAATTAATTTAATAAACACACCTTGAATTGCATTTAAAGATATCAAGTAACGCTTTCCCAATGATAGTTAATTATTATTAATATAGTAAGCGTCATTGTCATTTGTTTCATTTTGTCCCGTTATAAGGTTATTTCGCGCTGTGAGCTAATCAGTAAGTTTACCTTCCTTAGCCGTCCGTGTCTGCTAATTTCCCTGGTGGTTGGTGTGTCAGTGTCCATTACCTCTTTCAACAGCTCTCTGAAGGCTTTACTCAGTACTGAAAACTTATATTGTACACCTTGTAGGCTCCAAGAGCTCTACAAAGTATACTATTGGTATATAACTGTTGGACTTCATTAATTTTCACGACTATTATCATTGTATTTGCCAAGGCATAAATTACTTTAAAATTGATTTATGTACTTCCTCGAACTCACAATCACAAGTTGGTACTTTGTGTATTTAAATTTATCCATGATAGTGAAAATCAAGTTTGAATTCAGCCGTAACAAAAATCTAGATTTTTGAATTATTTCCGACTTCCAAATTCGACTATTAGGTACCGGAAAAGATTGTTTGATTTTCTGAAGAGAACGTCAGCATTTGCCTTTGATTTCGAATGCTCCTAGTGAAGCCTCACGTCTTCAATTCCATTTTATCGTTTTACTGAATTTTCTATCGGACGTCTGTCGTTGGTTGGACACTTAAAATCGCGTTCGCCAAAGAATAACGCTATTTCGCCCAGAAAATTGTAGCAGTATTGTGGCTGACGCCTTTGAAGATTTATTATTAGTATACTGTTGCTTGAACGAAGATGTTATTCAAACAAAATTAGAAATTATACGAGGCTTATGCTTCATCGACCACAATTACGAGTGCGATAGACGAACCCTCCAAGATTGAGGGCTCTGAAATTAAAACAGTACATCAACTTGCCCATGCAAATTGTTTTTTTCTTTCCAGGATTCTGAATTTATATTTTTATCTAATTTCAAATAGATTAAAGTAATTTGAATTTTATCTTGGGCCGCCCATAAACGTTTACGTTTTGCGAGTCAACCGTGAAATTTTGTATTTTCTACATTACAAGTTTCCAAATGACTTACCCCATCTGTACAATGGGTACTTCCAGTCGGTAGCAATACCTTCATAATCATTTGAATAATACCGTTCTCTGAAATTTATAACACCCTGACTTGTTATTAGGTCTGAAGACTCGCCCAGCTGTGAGGACGTTGAGAGGCTTTTTACTTAATAGTCTAGCCGTCTAAATCTTATTCCAGGCCGTCGACAACGATCGGTTTGTTACGAGCCCGAGCCGGCCCTCGGGAGCTCCCGTCTTTACTTACCTACTAATATCATAATAACTTGAACAAGTTGCTCGGTCTCAATGAGCCAGCTTTTGTTGGTCTTGGTACTAATTTTGATGATTGTTACGCGAGACCGTTTTGACTTAATGTGGTTTGAAATTCTGAACTTAGTCGGTTTAGGGTTTGAATATAGTATGCTTTTAGTTCTTATTCGAAAAGCGAGTTTTATGTTGCTTTTATAACTGTAGGTAGTAATGAATTTAACCGTATGACATTTGCGTAGTTTTAAATGTAAAATTATCATAGATAATGCTGTAGCTATAGCATTACTTTAACTTAAAGACGTGAAAGTAATCGAGTGTTGAGCCACAAGTTTGATAAATAAAAACAACATTAATGTGGGTGTCCTTACCGCAGACACAGAACAAACAGTAATGTTATACACCAGTAGCTCTAACTAAGGCATGTAAAATACTACGCATTTGACTCGAGTTCCACACAATACCTGTATTCTCCTTGTTCTCCGCCAGGTTATTTCTCATTTTAGGTAGGGCAAGAGGAGTCTAGTGAGTGGGAGGAGGTTTCTATTAAAATCTACAATATTCAGTGACGATCCTGTGCCATCGCGGAAACTCCGCCATCAAATAAGCGTTCCCCTGGTGTTGGGTAGCGGTGAAGTCTGAAGATATCGTATATCAGGAAAGGCTTTGGATTGGGTATTTCTTTTTACTAGTAACTTTTATCGAATAAATCATTAAATTAGCCTTACTGTTTTGATTAAAACTACAATTGCTTGTTTCGTTCACATTGTCGAGACGCTAGCTACTGTGTTTCATTGTGTTGATTGTACTAAGGACTCGTAAGACACCCTGGCTAGTAGTTTCTGCTCCAGGCGATTGTTAATGATGTGCCAAACGCGAAAACTCTACCCCTTTCGGTTAAAGCGGTCACACCACAGAATATATAATAGTACTACATACAGAACGGCCACTCACCTCCCCTCCCTAGTCTGACTTACCTCACTATCGCGCCGGAATTAGGGATCTCATTAGGGGGTCGCCTAGCGGGCATGGCACGCGCATGTTTGCGACGTTAACGGAAGAACAAAGTTTTGTGTACGAGAGATGCCTACGTACTGTGCAGTGTACGGGTGTCTTTCATCCTCAAGAAATTACTCCGATACAAGCTTTTTTCGTTTCCCAAAAGATGAGAGACAGTAAGTAACTTCATACAAAATATGCTACCTTAAATAACCTATTTTAACTATTCAGTTACAATGAACAACTTTAAAAACGTTAGGTAAAGGTAACATTCCTTAGAATTATGTCTAGTTAAGAAATTATAATTGTAATATTTATGTGATCAGTGAAATTAGGTGTCTCTATGGTAGATACTATCTTTTTATTTCTCTACGATACCACGTGAATATGACATTACGAAAATGAGTGCTTGTTGCGATGTATACTAAATTAAAGTAAATTACGTTGTTTAGGTATATGTTTAATTAAGTGAAAAGAGCTATGACCGGTGTAACAGACTTTGTCAACCCTTATAGCACGCACACAAACGCAGCGTCTGTGCAACACGCCGTCTGTCAATGTATGGCCAAAATGAAAAGTTTCTTCCGAGTGTCCGGGGTGTGGTCACACATAAAGGTTTTATGAAGCTAGCTCGAATAATAAGTACACTTGTGGTGGGTCCATAACATCGTGGGTCAGCCACTTGCCACAATGGTATTCTAAATCGAACTATTCAGACGACTCTTCGGTTTTGGGTTATGCAAATATAAATAAAAAAAAAGGTACAAACGTTGCCTTTCCCCATAACAATTCAGAATTGAACTAGAGGTTCCGTAAAATGCGCAATAATTTTCAAAACGGGATATTTGTATGCTTGGAACTTTATGCACGTGAAAAGGAATAATATGCGCGTTTTATTATTTATCATGGCAGAACCAATGGAGTGCAGGAGCATTAAACACAGTAAAGGCTGAAAGCAAAACTGAAACAATTACATCTAGAGCACACTGCTGTAATCTAGTTTCGCTATCGCAGCTACGAGTAAAACCTTGTATCGTAAAACGTATACTCGTCTCGTATAACGAAGCATAGCGATGGCTGTGAAATTGCGGCGCTCTTCGAATAACATTAGGGAATTTCCTCTGTAGACTTTTATTGCACGGTATTTAGCGATTATCACACTGCAAATTAATTAGCATTGTTGAAATTCTCCTAAAATTAGACACCACTTTAAATAATGTACATATATTGCAATTGTGAACGAACAGAGAGTGAACTTATGTATTGCGCCTTTGCTTATGTGAATTCCTATAGGTACTTTGGTATCTCCGGTGCCAAGATATCAGAGGGGATATGTGATTTCGGTGTACCAAAATCGGTAAGAAAGTACTGTTTCTGAGGTCGACTCCCAGGCGTTCTCTAAAACAGGCGCTTTTGTCTATTTTGTTCAAAAAATCTGTTTGTATTTTTTTTCACCCCTGACCGGTAATACGCACATAAATTTATGCGTGTACCGGAATTTATGAATAAATTCAACGCCACTGTTCAAAAAACTCTAGATTTGCGGATGCTGATTAATAAACCGACTAAAAAAGGAGTTTATTAATTCGACATGTATGTATGTGATGAGAATTTGATAATATTTGAGTATGTTGATCGATTCGAGGCTTCCGAGCACGTGTGTAAAGTTTCGTATGTATGTGACTTCTTCTCTGTCGTATTTTCATTTCTAAAGGTCGTGCCCGTCTTAGTTAGCCTCAGTGGACGATCTTACGAGGTGTTTGCACGCCACTCTATCTTCAGCTTGTCTAAGAGCGGCAGTCACCGGGAGCCCCGTGATTTCTTTTATAGGGTCAGACCAGCGGCTCGGTGATCGGCCTCTAAGTCTTTTGCCTTCCACTTTGCCCACCACCACAAGTTTTTCGAGATTATCAGGCTCTCGTCGCGCTATGTGGCCAAAGTAGGCGAGTACGCGCTGGTAGCATACAGTGAAGAGTCTAGTTTTGATTTTGAGCTGGTCAAGAATCGATTTGTTGGTTCTCTTAGCCTATGTATGTGACTAAAAGAATTAAAATAACGCATTTGTCTAATGTTTACTTGGAAGAAACAATTTCATTTGAGTAGACCTTAGAACGCAGACCGTTGCAGTTAACGGACCTAGACGGTTGTGGTTTCATTTCTTAAATATTTTTTGTTATTACCCCGTATTTACATACAGCTCAATGCCTTATGCACTCCTAAACATTATTATTCGGATATTTTCGAGGCGAAAGTGTATAGAGGCTGTTGTAACGACCTGCTACTAGTATGACATGATCTGTGACTGCATGACTCGACCGCATCATCACTTAAAATCATTTGAGATTACAACCAAAAATCTAACTGTTAATAATAAAAAAACCTATATTTTAAGTGCTTCAATGTTTCGACAAACTGTTGTTACAACATTCATCACCAAGATCGTTTCAGTATATGCCAAATCTTCACAGCTTCCAGTATTTTGCAAACCCATTTCCATTGGCAATAAAGTTTTTTCCCTCGCACTTGACTCGTTCGTTTATTAAATTTACTGCAGGCGCTCGCATCGGTAAACGATTTGTCGATTGTTACGGCGCGTTTATTTTGTTTTGACGGTGTTTAAATATACAAGCGTGATGGGTTTATTCAGACCTGATGGGTGTTTTATTGACGCAATGAAATGCTGCAGTTTTACGTAAAACTGATTCGGGGAAGTTAATTTTACTGTCTGAATAAAAAGAAAAACAGTATCGCATTGGCTGACAGCGTTCCGCATCAATTACTAAGATTAGACGTCCAAAACAGGAAAGCAAGAGCAATGTGCAAAGGAAATCCAATTACTTACATTGCAAATGAAATCAAGGAATTGCGACAGTAGATACTTTTTATACGACTAATTGTAAAAGGACCATCGCTGTTCAGATGCGATATAAAACCTTACAAGAATTGTAGAACGTCAAAGAGATGATTTGATTACGGCCTTATTGCCGTCCTAAGAAACTGATGATACATTTCTGCTACAAAACGCGTGTTAGCGCCTAAAGTGAAGGCGGCTCGTGCCTGTAGATATTGTCGTTTACACAGTAAACAGTAACTTCAGCACAGTCGCAGCATGCTCGTAATAAAGCAAATCCGTAATGCGTAACTGACAAAGTTTAAATGTAGATAATGTCTTGTTTTATTCCATCTTGACCTAAGTTCATTACCTTCATGAAAATGTTTTGCTTAACTCATTTTATATTTGTTATTTTTTGTAGTTTTGATGCCTTTCTATAGTTTTTTTAGCTCTACCATCAACGTTAACCAAAAAGGTACGAAGATAAAGAAATGAAAACATAGCACGTAAAAGTAAAATACTTACGTTCTCTAGAATGTATAAAGTTGGATGCGTAAGAAGAGATCAAATTGAGCTCAGTTCAGAATCCTCGTATTGAGCTCTGTGGGAGTAATAATGCGGTGACGGTTTGTCAAAGCCGCAATCTACATACTTGTTGCTTGCATATGGTCTATTTGTGATCAAACTGGATTTCAGTCGGCTGTCGGAACGGAGGTCGTCTTATGTACTGTGTCAAACTATGTCATGAAGATCAGTGAACTAGTGACTAACCCGGACTGAATTATTTGAATACCTTAACCTAAAAACATAGGTTGTGATAGATAGTTGGTCGTCGTATCAAACGAAGCACGGCGACACTTGCAGTTGTATACAACAGCTAGAAAGAATATGACCATTACCAAAGCAACATGAAATACATGAATGAAACAGACATAATTCTGTTTGGTATTAGCATTTGGGCCGCGATACGCATGTAGCATGCAAAACTTTGTGCATGGTACGCCTGACAAGGACAAATTGCAACGAGATATTTGTGACACTGCTTAGAGCATTTTACAAATGAGTTTCACTGATACCGCTGTTTTTGTTACAAGCAAACATTTTATTATATCCCAACGATGTGAAATAATTTTACTCCTTGTCCGCAACAGTGGTTAAAACACAAAGTAATATGTTATTTTTAAGATAAAAAAGCGATGGTACAGAAAAAGGATATCCAAATTGAAATGTTTCAACAATTAACAATACAAACAACAGAATTTGCTAAAGGGTGCTATTTCCTTCTTTTGGCACCGGGCAATTTGCGGGTTCCTTTCAGAGTGTAATGGAACGATATTAAGCGTCAAAAGAGTGGGAAGTAATTATATTAGCAGCCGGCAGTCGTCATTGTTACACAAACCGCTGTCGGAACGGGACATTACGGAATATAGAAGTTGAGGGAACTAATATTGTCGGGTCGCTAAAACAGCTAATCGGAAGGTATGATAAGAAGTAAGAAGGGACAATATTAAAAAAAAATACATTTAATCATGACGACAGAAGTTTTCATTCTTAAAATTCTTTTTTTGTTTATCTGCCAGCATTGAGACACACCTTAACCGGCAACAACTTTTAGCAGAAATTCTTGTAAAAGCAGTAATGGCACATTGAGACAACGATTTACAGTTCGTTGGTCCATAAAAGTCTCCCTTTTGTTTTTACCAGCTCTTGCTTTAAACTTTGCTCATAAAAAGTACACTTTGAATGATTTACTACAAGTTCCTCGTGCACCTTGTTTATTTTATTCTATTTCTTGTGCTCAGGTGGAAAACGGCAAAAAGTAACAGCAAAGAGGTCGGTTCAGTTTCAAAGTAAGATACAGGCCACGATTTAATTTGGTTGAAACTGTTGCTCTTAAAATAACAGTTCAGCCGTTCCTACATAATTGAACCAGTTGAATGAACACAACTTCAATGTTGTCGGAATGTTAATATGTTACCAGACATAATACAAGCTCCAATAAAATCAAATTCAACCCTCAACCATTTCCCAATGATAACAAGAATTGTCTTAGACTGGGTAAATTCTAAGTAATTCTAGTTGGACTTAGAAATCGGTCGGCATTTTTAGAGCCGAGTGTCAGAAGGCAGTGAGATTGTTTGTTTTTGTTTTGCGATCTGTTTTCTCTGATGAAGAAGAAAAACACGGCCGTTCGTAGAAAGGGCCACGTAGTCTCGGTCGTAATGTTTGATTGGACAAGCCGCCGACGCTTGTATGACGTCTACATCCCTTACGCGTTGAGTGAATGTGGTTTGATAGGCGATACCGTTGCAGCGATAGAACAGCCATCCAATTTTTAGCCTAAGTTTGCTGTGCAGTTGAAAAATACGTAGGAATAAGATAAAAAAATGAAGTATCATTGTCGTCTGACAGTTAAAAAATAGTTTCCTGAACATTATGCGTCATAATAAAATTCCCGTATAAGTTATTTAATGTAGATGACATAGATATCCTTTATTCACTTTCAGTAATTCAGTTGCGCTTATTTCTGAACTTCAGCAAGATTTAGATATGTGAAATTAAACATCTCTTCATAACATAAGTCAATTCGGAGATTCATAAGCGTTCAAAGACCTGTCTAATTGTGCTATGGCATTGTCTTGAGTTCAGTTTGAGCTCTATGTCTTGAGGGTCTACTCTGAACGACTAATACTAGTATTGCGGTTCAAGCCTGACAAGCCCCTCGTACTGGTCAGCATATCAGCGCGAGTGAGCGTGATGGCTGGAGACAAGAATACAGTCAAAGTATTACAGAATAGGGCTCCAGTGCTACGGCAAGTCCGGTCACTGTCTCAGCAACTTTATTGTCTCAATCGCTGTCCGGAGATAAACCGACCTTCCGTGTTCTGCGAGCGGATATATCGTGCCCTACGTTTTATTACCAATTCAGGACTCTGAGTAAGTAACGAGAACATTCCAGATAAGGTGAAGTAGGTATACTTTTTAGTATGAGTAGTTTTCCATCGAGGCTAGCTTGTCGTCTTTTACTTCATCTTACTGATCACAGGAATAGTAATAATTGTTGACTGCCCCTATTTCAATTCTGCCTAAAAGTTGAAGGTAAGTCTAGAATGCTATTTAGATAACACTTTCGCATGTATCAGACATTACAAAAACACTTTAGCACCACAAAATATGAAACATAAACAAAACTAACGTTTATTTACCGCGTTACCACAATAAAAAAAATCGTGCAAATAAAATGAAAAGCTCTCGTTTTATGTGCACGAGTTAACTATTTGTTTACTGCGAGACATCGGATTGATATCCGAGTAAACATGGAATAAATGCGAGTAAAGGCGTAAAACGCTCGGCGTTGATACAGGCATTTTGTTTTATGCCGGCTCGTCAAATGTCGTACTACCAGGGTAGGTTCTGTTCTGATTAGGAACTTTTCCCGAGTTATATCTTTTCGAATGCAGATGAAGCAACTACATTACTTGCAATCGAATTCATTTTGTTTTCATAGAAGTTAATGATTGACTGTTTTCTGTGCGAATTTTTGCATCGATAGCAGATTTGGTCGAGGTCGCTGACGCCTTGCCATTTTCAAAAGAAAATCGTATGTACACAACACAAAATGTTTATGTGTGTGATGTTAAAGTTACGACGTCCATCTGGACGAGGTCACTAAAAAGAAATAAAGTAGTTCTATTAAGAGACATTGTTATTTTAACTCATAACGACTCACATTTTTACAAAGCCTAGCCCCCGAGGCAACAGGGACTCATAAACACTAAGCAAGCTTAGCGAGGACTAGACTTGGTCGGCAAAGAGGTCGGCTTACTGCTTTACAGCTGCCTCCGTCTTAGACTGCTTAGTGTGTCATGGTTCCCTGAAGTTCAGAACTTAACTTGGTATTTAGGCTAAATATAATAATAATAGTTATTGTTTAAATTCGCTCCGTTACTATCTTTATTACTAGTTAGATAATAAAAATAAGCCTGCAAGTTTGTTCTATCACTAAAAATAATGCAGTCACAATTCCATTTTTACCCGTCAGTACTGGGTTTTCAGCTTACGTATGGCACAGCTGTCCATGCTGAGTTCGCGATCTGTGATAGATGGTTATTTTAGTCAGACATTGGCCGCAAGGCGCCCCTAATATATCAAACACTTCGTGCGAAATATTAGGAAAGTTAGAACAAAATCGCATTAGTTATATACCAGCTATATAATATGTAAGGCAGCTGCGGCTGCTTGACTGGTGATACATAATAATTTTATTTCGTCTCTCACATTGACACCAACCGACGAACGTTACCAAGTAAAACCGCTTTATACACGCGCTACTCGCTCCTCGTATATGATGCAAATGAAGCCATTCAGTCTCGGCTTTGCAACAATAAAGCTTTATATTGTCAGCTGCTGTCGTTGCCTCCAATATAATTACTCTATTTTGTGTAGTCAAGCGGTTAAAACGTTTATACCTCGTGTGTTCATAAGTTTTGAGACGAAAAAAAAGAGGCATAACTTTTTAAATAATTAACTTATATTTCTAAAATTTACAGTGAACACTAAGTAGATAATAATCAACAATAAAATATATCTATTATTCAAAATGTCCACCCTTGTTTTTAATACAGGCCCTTAGACGATTTGGCCAATCATCAATGGCGGCACGAATCTTTTCTAGCGGGATTCGCTTTGCTTCTCGAACAAGAGCTCGCTTCAGTGACTCCAAGTTTGGGTGGGACTTCTGGCAGGCCCTGAGCTCTAACTCAGTCCATAGAGAATAATCCAGCGGGTTGAGGTCGGGGCTGGAGGAGGGCCATTCGTTCGCCGCGATGAAGCCGGCACATTTTCCCTCAACCAAGCTTGGGTGGTTTTTGCTTTATGGGATGTTGCTGAGTCTTGCTGGAAAACCCAAAATTTGTTGTTAAATAAAGTATGAGATAGGGGTTTTACAACAGGCTATAAGATGTCATTTTGATAATTCTTGGCTTTCACTTTGACGCCTTGTTGACAGAAATGGAGCGGAGTGACACCTTCATACGAAAGTCCCCACCATACCATCACACTTGCCGGATGATGAGTATGCGAGACATTCCGTGCTGAAGCTGGCACATCCTTGCTACTTTTGGCATAGACTTTATTGTTTTGTCGGTTGAACTTTTCTTCGACATTAAAAAAATTTCTTATCGGTGAACAGTATCTTCCTCGCATCGTGTCTCCTAAGCAGTAATGGACAACGTTCGCGTCGCAATTTACGAAGCCGATCGTTTAAAAAGTGAACTTTTCTACGGCTATACGCCTTTACCTTAAGATCATATTTCAGTATTCTGTTGACTGAAACGCGCGAAATTTTAGTCTGCAGAGCAATTTTTTTCTGAGTGCGACATGGATTTCGGCGAAGTCGCTCTCGGATGATTTTGATGTTCGCAGGCGTCCTTACAGAGCGTGGCCGACCACTCCTTTGGCGATCTTGAAAGGAACTTGTCTCATTGTATCGTTTGATAGTGTAATACACGAAGTTACGGCTTACGCCAAAAGTTTTCACCTCACGGAAAATCTCCATTGGTTTTTTTCCCGCCTTAAATAGCGATATCACGGTCGCACGCAATTCTTTAGTCCCCTCCATCACGATAAAATTGACAGAAATAAATTTGAAAGTCAAAGGTATTAAAAGTAAACATTCCAAATTCAAAATTGGAAAAAGAATTAAATAGCAGCCAGTAATATTTAATTAATTTTTTTAACTACCAAGTTTGTCTCAAAACTTATGAACACACGAGGTATTGTAAGCCATAATAAACTACCACTTGGTAATAACTTAATTTTAATAGTTTTGTTTTACATTTCTTACCATTGGTATTTTTATTTCTGGTATCAGGCCCCAAAAGTATTCTACGTATTTCAAGCCTGATTATAATAATATTTTAATATTATTATCCTCTTTGGATCTAGTTTCTATATTTAGACTGGAGGTTTCTGCTCAAAGTTGTTGTGGTTATCTTACGAGTTCCTCCTCCCTCAGAAGAGGTCTGAACGTTCCACAATAGGCTTTTACGGTGTATTTTCGAAGCGAAGCCAAAGTTGTTTGCTTTCTATTTTTAGAAATTAGGGTCTGGAAAGAGGCTTGCTTAATAGAGGCTTGCTTAATCAGCTTATTATTTTAACGGTCCGATAGATACCCTTTGATTCAGAGGAAAATGTTTTGATTTAGAAATACACAGGTACTTACAAATTTTTTGAATGTAATAATAGGGAAAAGGGGATTTAACATATTGAAAGTGATGATCTTAACTAGGTACTGTTTGACGTCAAAGGGATTGCTAATAAATACTTTCCATATGAATTAGTTGTAAATTATTATACGTAGACTGTTAAAAATAATGATTTTACTTTTGTTACAGGTAAGATATTGTGAATTGAAGTTCAAATTTTATCAAAACATCGACACGTGCTACGTTTCGGTACCGTAAGTAGTGAACAATACTGCTTGCGAAATATCTCGTAACACATTATTTACCACTTCGTTCGACCTCAAATTCATCTTGTAAGTAAACAAAATTACAATAACTGCTTTCTTAGTCGGGGACAGCAATTTTATGAAGCCAGCGATCTAATCCAAGTTTTAATTTAACCAAATAAAAGGCACAAGGCGCCTCGCGATATTGCTGCCCCCTGCCGTATAAACTACTTACTACGAAATGAAATCTTTTGCATCTGCAGTTGTTTTGGACTTTTCACTGCGGTCGGCGCCAGTAATGAATTCTTGACTGCTTTAAAATGCAATGAAAAGTTATAAAAGTTGTCTGCTTAAGTTATTACGGCTCCGGAGTCGGTAATTAAAATAGTGATACCTAAAAAAACTATTGTGGTAGTTACTTTATGTAAAGGTTGCATTAAAAATCACTTTCTTAATATAACAGCTGAGCGGTTCTTGTAAATGGAAGTTGGCTTTTTCTGGCATTTAACAGACTTGCCGAGTGTCAATAATTTATCACGGATATACTTCGATTAAAAAGAATACCTAGTTCAGAGATACAATAGGTCTTTTGGGCTATTTTTAATCTTATCGGATGAAATAATGTTTCTTATTTAATCTTGAATAGATCTTTATGTCATTACGCTCTTGTCGGCGGAGGTTTTTCCAAATTAGGGACAAACATGATAATAACGGTTAGCATAATAAACCTTAATACTGAATACGTTTACTTTGTTTGCACTTATAGATCCTGAAGATCCTACTTTATGTATGTATTCTCGCAAATAAATTTTCTGATTATGTTTTACCTGACGTTAAAGTTCTGATTTCCGTCTAAAAACGGCTTTAATAAGCAATGCGAATATTTTAAAAGAGGTTACAACATCCTCCTCGTGAAAATTATATTATAAGTGAGTCATTTTCTGTTCCTAGGTCGTTTTCCAATTTTAAGAAGCATAGAAGTTCCCATTCACTTCCCACGATACCTTTGCGTTTCCGAAGATGAAAACTTGAGGAAAAGCTTAAAGCGAAGTATTGAAGCCGCAAAGTCAAAGTCAGCGTTACAGAAAATAACTTCCATATTGGTTCAGTATTTCAGCAAGATAAGATAATTTTGGCGTGTAAAAAATCGTTTAAATCAAAATGTATTGTTAAAGCTGTAAATTCTTTATTGTAATATGTGTTAAAAACCAATTGTTTGAAGAAAAATGTGTTTATAGATCGTGCCGTGTTTTTAAGAATAAAATAATTTCTTGTCACCAAGGAAGATCTTCACTTTATTACAAAATTAAGTTGCTTTTCACAACCTGGGCCGGGGCTTTGGTAAACAACATTAATATTGAATGAGGTGGACCGACAAGGAGAAAATTTAACTTACGCTATCTATATAGGATAGGACCCCTTATGGCCTCCGTTTACACCCTCGTGGGTCTCATTCTGAAATGGTCCATGATGTTGATGGGATACATACACCTCTATCGATTGCGGGTCAGAACTATTTTACCATGGTCTTGTTGACACTGCTTAGAGAAAGGTGTAATTTCACTTGTAGTCTTGCTAAGTATTCGCTTATATTTAATACGGTAGCTATCGGCGTGCCTAGGTATTTATTAATTATTGCTACATCACAAGAGCTAGCTCAGAAATTTCTAACACCTATCGAACCGCCTACTAACATGAAGGAAATCCACAAGTCAACGACTTTATACGTTCGAGTCATTCACTCCCATCTCATAGAGACAAGGAAAAGTTCCTCACAAGAGACTCGTTGAGCACTCATCCCTCAGAAACTGTGTGCGATCTGAGTTTGAGAGTCCCAAGACAACAGCTTGCAAAGTAATTACCGTAAACACTCGAGTACGAGACGGGTTCATTTCGTACGTTTTAACAGTGCTCTCCCAACTGCCGTAAACTCCTTCAAAAGTTAAGATGATACCACAAAGGCGGACACATGTGTACCTCGTGTGTTCATAAGTTTTGAGACAAACTTGGTAGTTAAAAAAATTAATTAAATATTACTGGCTGCTATTTAATTCTTTTTCCAATTTTGAATTTGGAATGTTTACTTTTAATACCTTTGACTTTCAAATTTATTTCTGTCAATTTTATCGTGATGGAGGGGACTAAAGAATTGCGTGCGACCGTGATATCGCTATTTAAGGCGGGAAAAAAACCAATGGAGATTTTCCGTGAGGTGAAAACTTTTGGCGTAAGCCGTAACTTCGTGTATTACACTATCAAACGATACAATGAGACAAGTTCCTTGCAAGAACTCCAAAGGAGTGGTCGGCCACGCTCTGTAAGGACGCCTGCGAACATCAAAATCATCCGAGAGCGACTTCGCCGAAATCCGTGTCGCACTCAGAAAAAAATTGCTCTGCAGACTAAAATTTCGCGCGTTTCAGTCAACAGAATACTGAAATATACGGCCTTACCACAAATATATAAACAAGGTTTAAACAACTGTTTAAATGTTATGCGGCTAAAATAAAATGTATGTCACCCTTATGTCATTTGACTTGATTGACGTTGATTTTATACTAGCCATATTATATTTAAACAGTGTTCGAAACCTTGTTTAATTATTTGTGGTAAGGCAGAATATCTTTAGGTAAAGGCGTATAGCCGTAGAAAAGTACACTTTTTAAACGATCGGCTTCGTAAATTGCGACGCGAACGTTGTCCATTACTGCTTAGGAGACACGATGCGAGGAAGATACTGTTCACCGATGAGAATTTTTTTTAATGTCGAAGAAAAGTTCAACCGACAAAACAATAAAGTCTATGCCAAAAGTAGCAAGGATGTCCCAGCTTCAGCACGGAATGTCTCGCGTACTCATCATCCGGCAAGTGTGATGGTATGGTGGGGAGTTTCGTATGAAGGTGTCACTCCGCTCCATTTCTGTCAACAAGGCGTCAAGGTGAAAGCCAAGAATTATCAAAATGACATCTTAGAGCCTGTTGTGAAACCCCTATCTCATACTTTATTTAACAACAAATTTTGGGTTTTCCAGCAAGACTCAGCACCATCCCATAAAGCAAAAACCACCCAAGCTTGGTTGAGGGAAAATGTGCCGGCTTCATCGCGGCGAACGAATGGCCCTCCTCCAGCCCCGACCTCAACCCGCTGGATTATTCTCTATGGACTGAGTTAGAGCTCAGGGCCTGCCAGAAGTCCCACCCAAACTTGGAGTCACTGAAGCGAGCTCTTGTTCGAGAAGCAAAGCGAATCCCGCTAGAAAAGATTCGTGCCGCCATTGATGATTGGCCAAATCGTCTCAGGGCCTGTATTAAAAACAAGGGTGGACATTTTGAATAATAGATATATTTTATTGTTGATTATTATCTACTTAGTGTTCACTGTAAATTTTAGAAATATAAGTTAATTATTTAAAAAGTTATGCCTCTTTTTTTTCGTCTCAAAACTTATGAACACACGAGGTATAAAATAAAGTCTTCTTAGTTACACTAATTATAACTCAAGAACGGCTGAACTTATTTGGCTGACAAATGGTAGAAAGGTAGCTTAGAACCAGGAAACAGACATGGGATATGATTTCATCGTAGAGCCATACCTTTTTTTACGTTGTAACTAATTCAACAGTTATTTTTTAATTAGAAGACCATTTAGTTTAATAATCCATATTAAATAAAGACTATTAATTTACAAGATAACAAGTGCTAAGATAATTAATGAAGCCTAAGTAAAGTAACTGAAATAAGCCTTAAAACATGTAATTTCGTAGAATGTCCAGGTTTTTTTAAGCAGTGTATTAAACATACTAAAATTTGAACACGATCTAGTTACGCCTAGTCTTATTTAGTATAGTTTGGACACGTGTGTGTAGATCAGACACTGGCCCACATTTAAAATTGGTTGGCGAACTGCAGTCGCCCCTCGGGAGCTATCACTCGCCCCGCAGGTCATTTTCCCCAAAAAACTTAATAAAAATTCAGACAGCAATTTCCGTTGGCTCAGCTCTTCCAAATGACAGTATTGTATGCTCACAATAAGTTAAATTATGTTAAGACTGCATTTTAAAAAGTATTCAATAACTTTGGGTAATTTACACTACCTACGTAATGATTAGTTAGAAATTAGTATTTTAGAAAAATATCCGTTTAAGGTAATTAGAATTTCCTTATTAACTAGAAAATGTGATTATAGGCTACAATGCTGTTGTTTTTTCGTTCATACCAAAATTAATAACTAAGTTATGACCGCGGGCAAAAGCTTTCCGCCCTGTAGTGGTAGCAAAAAGTATTTTAATTAAATGAGAGCCGCCGCAAACAATGTCAGACGGCTGGTAACGACTACCACAAGAATTTCGCTAGCCATGCTGACTTGACGTAGAAAACAAATAGGAAAATGATTCCTGACCCTTTTCGAGACAAGTTTAGAAGCTTGATTTCTTGTTTTAAGATAAAGTATGATTTTAAATAGCTAAGAGTGTTTGATAGTCTTGTTATTAAAGCTATTTATATCAAATGAGATCTGAACTGAACACATCTACATCCCTTTCAATCTTCCAATACTTCTGTCGAACTAAGCTAATCTATACCAAAATAATTCGTCAGTAACAACCCAGAGAGTAAAATTTTAAGATAAATAAACGATTAGTCATTCCAGTTTCATTTAAAAGTTATCCATATCTGAGTCGGCACTTTCTTATGGATTTCCATGAATTTGTAGGCAAGTTTTATACACAGGGAAGGCACTAGTGAAACTTTAATAAAATGGCGTATAATTTTTGAGCCAACACTCAAAAGCCGCAGCCACGGGCTGAAGTATGGGCCAATATTTATCGTTCGATCCTGAGCCTGTGTGCACAAGCCATTATGTGAGGTGCTGTGCTAAGCCACGTGTACACTGACACGCTGAGGCTACGGACTGGGGTATTATTTCGAGTTAAGTATAAGTACCGATGACAGTGTGTTAAGTGAAATTACCTATCTATTATGTGCCAGTGAACGTTTCAAATGAATTGCCTCCGAAAACTTATAAGAGTAATACGTGCGTCTGACAGACTCGAATTCTGCTGCATGTGAATGTATTTATTTTCCATAATAGTAATACGTCTTATGGCGAAAGGAGAAAACCGGTTCCCATAAAAACTTGGGCCTAGCGTTACAGAGCTGAAACTTGGCGCATATATAGGTCAACTATAGTTTTGTAACGAGGCCCATTTTCACTACAATTATCAATGGCTTAATTAGTAAAATAATTTACAGAAAATGTTAAAGGTTACGTACAGTCACCGTCAGATATTTTGTAGCAGACAAGGTGACCAAATACTTTTGAACAGTTAAAATATAATAAATACCATACACTACAAGCTACCATTAATATCTGAAAGTTATTTAATAATTAATGTTACGTTTTAATTTAAAAAATGTTCAGATATTATCGGTAACTTGTATTGTATGCAACTTATTGACATTTTGACTGTTCCAAGTTAATGATCACCTTGTCTGCTTCTAAATATCTGACGGTGACTGTACCCTATGACGGGTGTGTAATATATAATATAACAACATATCATATAAAGTTCAAAACATATACAATCACATGATATAATTTTGTTTAATATAACACTTTTTAGTATAATGATAGAATGATATAATTTTAAAACGTATAACAAACGATGGAGCTAAAATCAATTGATATAACAACATTTAATATAACATTTACGTGATATAATAATTCAAACAAATAATGTTTATTTAGTATAATAACATTTAGTATAACATTCATGTATAACACTCTTTTTATATAATATTTAAAACATAATGATAACTTCATATAAACTCCAATTCATATGATGTCATATATATGTGGTCAGAAAGAGCTTCTCAGTGCAATGAGGTTAATCTGATCAATAGTTTCAAATTGCATGTGGTGGTTTTGTGCAGTCCACCTCTAAATATTGCAATGTAATGTTTGGCGTTATTTGTAACGTGATTTAAAAGATGTTGAGTGTTCATGGTTGGATTGGAGGTAAAGCCTTTTATAGGGCACCATGAAGAAAAGTCTATTGGTTTCAAACTTTTTTTAATCTACCCAAATAGGACTGATACGTTATACTATGGCTTTGAGATATTTCAGATAAGTACGTCTACCTAGTATCAGTCTTTTGAACTGGTCTCTCATAGCCTAGGTTCTCATTAGTCTCTCAGCTAGCGCTGTGTGAAATATTCCTCAAAGGGCTTATAATTTTCTTACTCGTTCAATTATTTAGCGGCGCCTTTGAAAAGGACCGCGGAACGGATCGAAACTCCTCAGGGTAGCTGGTGAATTATTAGCTATGACGTTACGACCGGACGAACGACCTGGTGACGTCAATTATGCAGCGTCCTTCGGATACGACGGAACTTAATTTCCCAGCTGTTATAGGTAGTTAGTATTTGGCTAATGGGTTAGTATTTGGATAAATAGAAGTGATCGTTAAAATAGTACCTGTTAGTCAATTTTAGAATCAAATCAATCTTTTTTACAGATCTTTCCAAATGGCCAAGAGTCTGAATGGCAATATTTGACTTCAGACACTTTTCAAACATCCTTATATTCTTTAACAATATCAAACGTTAGCTGGCATTACGATGCACATTGGAGAAAAAGGCGCATTATTAATCATCAGTGTCGCGGAGCAAGCTGTGTAAGAATTAAGGTTAAAGCGGGGCGACAATTCTCATTACTGGGATGACGCCGCGGATCGTCCGAAGGTCATAACAACGTGAGCGAGCGAGCGGCGTAAGCGAAGCGACCTAAGGCTCATAAGGTATTGAGAGGTTCTAGTGAAAAAAAAATGTAAAGCAAGTTTTGCCATGTTACATTTTCCTATGCTTGGCCCGATTTCAAAGAACTAAGCACCTTGGTTCTTCAATAACTTAAGATTCTGGACCGGAACTAGAGATTTTACAAGTAGGTCTTGAATTTTGGTAAAACGCCAGCTGTTTTGCTGACGTTACAGGTAGTCGACAACAACAATAAAAATCTTTTGAGAATATTTTATTTTCTACAACCTTGCTACTGTATTTATGATTATGAGAACGAATGCTGTAATAGAATAGAATCGAATTATTATTTGTATATAAAATGGGCATACTTGAAAGTTAGGCATAATAAATTAAACAGTTATTTGCGTCATTGCCTTGATACGTGATGAATTTTATGCCTTTACTTCCCGCTTCGCTCCAACCATATAATCGCAACCTATACCTCGCAAGTGACGACAACTTTCCGAACACCCTATGGTATCAACCCTCGTCGCTGACTTAAACGAAAATGCACCGTATCTTCTTACACATAGAGCATGTCATGTCCGAAATTGTCCTTTAGTAGATAGCGTCGTTTGCTAAATGTCAAGCTGTCCTCATGACTCCTGGATATTAGATGGAGATTAATTATGAGATTGGGAATGTTTGATGTTATATTTTGATGCGGTCCACTTAGTAGGTGCTAATAGTCCTTCGCTGTCCTTTATTCTAATGGCTCCAAATTTATGCCGTGGAGTCAATTAAAAAGTCAAATAATTAGACTCAGAAAGTCATGTGAGTTTATAAAATATTTCGAAAAAAGTTTGTTAGACAACATACAGTCCAACTATTAGTAACGGATAGTTTATTTTTGTTTTTATAGTGTTTTGTCAGCTTACGCGTTAAAAGGCACTTGCAAAAATTCAACAGGCTTGTTAATGTGACGGTGGCCGAGTGGTATAGGCATTCGCCCGGATAGCGTAAGACACGGGGTTCAATTCCTCGTCTGTCACAGTTGCTTTTTAAAAGTGCAATTTAAATTATTAAGTTTGTATGGTGACAAAACACTAAAAAAACAAAAATAAACTATAAATTGGCTTTCATCATCTTAACTGATTGTTAAAATATTTTCAAAAATATTTTCCTTCGGATATTGTGAGAGCAATCTCACAACATTGATGATGTCACGCAGCCTACGCGTTAAAAAGCACTTGCAAAAATTCAACAGGCATGTTAATGTGACGGTGGCCGAGTGGTATAGGCATACGCCCGGATAGCGTAAGACACGGGGTTCAATTCCTTGTCTGTCACAGGTTCACAGTTGCTTTTTACAAGTGCAATTTATATTATTAGTAACGGAGTCAAAACTCGTCTGCAGGTGGTGTCGGAGTTCGCTTAAGCTTGGTCCTTCCGTAAACTTGTTACATTCCTTTCGCCAAAGTCACTTGTGTATTAGTGTAATCTTCTCTGTCCCTTAGCCGATACTCCTTCCAATTGTGTTAATTCGACGCGGACAAGCCTAGTGACCTGGTCGTAAATCGCGGTGATTGCCGCGGTAATGTCCTTTATCGGCACTAACTAATGCAAATGGGTTCGATCCCGGGCGGGACAGCTCTATCAACATCAACCCTTGAAGTAGTGGGTGCTGAGTAGAAGACGTGGGTTTTCAATAATTGGCTGTATCTATTTTCATATTTACTTAATGATTAGATTCATATTTCGTGAAGTGTTGAACAATTTTATTGCTTACTTAGATATTTGTAATTTAGGTATATCACGCGGACTCAGAAGGCTAGGGACGTATTTTTAGTTAAAACCGACAGTATGATACTTGTCAAGTAGCCAAAATATAAATATATATTTAGTCTCTAGGTTGTTTGTTGTTCTCCAGTCTCAAGTTAGACAGTTAGATAAAGTAAAAATACCAAAGAAAGTACAGCAAGCACTAACACCTGTGTAGGTAGATAGTGAAATCTCCTGCTCTTGGATGGTGTTCAGTTATGCTTATCGACAAATTTTGTATCTTTAAAGTTAAACACTACCAGTAATTTTACAATGAAACCAGTGACTGAAACAAATGTTTCTACTAATACCTCCCACACAAACTGGCGAGTGGCGAGTTGTGCCAGCAAGAGGTTGGCATCGGATTTATTGTTTTAAGTCGGTTCTAATCATGGGCTCGACGTCTCGGCTGCGGGCCCTGAAGGCAGATAATGGGCAGATTTACGAGGTGACCCAGTTCACCAGTCCTTGTTGACTTTTGCCTTTGATACTAAGTTCACTGAGACCACCTTGTAGTGCTAAGTCTTCACTGAATTTGAGACAACTGCCGTAAAAGTATTAGTTTGGTTAACTGGTGGTGACAAGAACGACAGTGATAATAATATGTTAGTTCGTAAACGGACCGTTCAAAGCATATTCGATTCAACTCTATTTTTACTAATATTATGTAAACCTTTTTCGTACTTATAAAATTTTTTGATCGTTAGTTCTTAATTCTACTAATAGGTAGTCACATTAACTCATACTGTTTTTTCTCTACATAAAAATAAATGTTTGGTGCACAACAAAGCTAAGAAATGTACCAAATTCAAACGTTCTGTAGGTACTAATTAGTAAGCTCACCCGGCATTATATTATGCTTTTTCGCAATTGCAATATAACAGTCCGTTAGTAATATTAACACTCCGTTTATCCAGCAGTTCCAGCTCCTAATGCCCAGATTCACGAAACGCTTCCGATACGACCCAGTTGTGATGACCTTTCCGTGTGACATTTAGAGGTTTTTCGTAATACGAGCCGAAATCGGTGGCGAAGAGCAATTTTTCGTTTGGATTCCGCGAAAAATTTACACTCTGTTTATTATTGTTACCATTTAAAGAGCCTAATAAAAGCACCTCCGCATTCTTATACTTGTTTCCAGTGGAAAAAGATATTTTGAAAACAGACGGTAAGTACCTACCCACATACTGAAAGGATAGTGACCCTATGTAAGCAACATAAATTAGTGCGGCTATGTTGACATGTACATTTAATAAAGAGAAAGAACTTAACAAATGAAATGAACAAAATGCTAAAATCAAAGTCAAATGAGATAATAAACCCAAGTTTAAAATTGAGAACAAGAGCCCCAAGTTCCTGGTATGTCTTTCTTTTCATGATAATTTCGGCGACGTTTGTCAAGATTTACACGATTAATTTAAAAAACTTGAAATAAATTTATCTCAACAAAAACGCTTCAGCTTTGAAACTGTTAGGATAATAGCAATCTGAGAGTTTTTTTAAACATTACAATACTTTGTTATATTAATGAATAAAACATGCTTGTCAAAATGGGATGGCGCATATATCAAAGCTATTTTCTACATTAATAAATTATATTATTAATTACATTATTATTTATTTCTTATTTTATTTTATTTAGTTAATACGATCAAATTGGTTCCGTTGACTTTTAATAAGCGATAATCGAATTATCGACCGATATTATCGAATAATCCGACTTTAGACAACCTTGTTAGTAGAACTGCTGTAAAATACCTACAACTCCGGCGCGGCGGGTGCGTGAGGTGGATTTGATTAATTGAGCCACTCTCTGCTATACTTGAATTAGAACTCAGCGAACTAAAGCCCGACTAATTGACATTTGACAATACACTTCACATCTTAGATTAGTTTAGTAGACGAGACGAGTTTAAAAGAACTATTTAACTTATCTAACACAATAGCCTGAAGTGGTGTTAGGTCATACTTCAGCACAAATAGTCGTCTCACACAGAAGTTCTGTCTGGTTATTGCTCATTCCGGCTCGGTGGCTTGAATCACGCTTTGGCTTAAGTAAGCTAGGTATTGGTAAAGTTCACATAAAAGGCGGCCAGTCTACCGTGTAGCGCCTAAAAGTCCCCGCCGTGAAGCTCACAAAAGTTCTCTTACCTTTATGGTCAGCTCAACTCTGAGGAAATTGTAAATCGTCGGACAAATCCGGATCTAGATGTCTAGGTGGTCTTTCATTGGGTTCGGTTATAGGTTTTTAGATTTAAACGTTACCATTTCTATAGTTCAGTGATATAGCGTACAGATTCAAGAAAATTAAAATTAATTGAATTCGTATCTTGGAAAATACTGTAATACTATACGGGGCCGTTTGTCGCACACAACTTTCAAAACAAGTTCAAGTAAATTCTGATTATCTATCAGAATTTACTTGTTGCTCATGCTTAAAGTTTCTCTTCTACTTGGTTGTTAATATATATAAATACACACTGCAGTGTGAAATTTCAGTGTAAAACGCAATGTCTCTCTCGACAGCATTTAATTTTGTTCAAAAGTTATTTGGACCAGCGCCTAACTACACGCGAAAAGAATATACTAGTTTGTTTTTAACACAATATAGCTCAGGGAGTAAGTCCTTCTTAGTACCTACCTTGTAAACTGTGATAAAGAAAGATTAATGATATAATCTAAGTCTATTGGGTGCAAGACGCTGCTACTTAGCACATCATCGTTGGAATAGTAAGCATTAAAAAAATTGGATCAGGCCACATATTTACGTAGGCCGTCTGATGACGCCAAGGTGACCTACCATACGCACTAAGTAATTAATTAACATTAGTATACTTGCTATGCTATCTTATTACCAGATATTCTATATAGATGATACAATTCAAGTTCATTTATTCCTACTATAGTATTGGGTGTATTGTTATCCTATAATGATAGCAATAAGTTTGGAAAAATTAATAAAAGTCTAGTGATATTTATTATACGAGTACTACACTATTAAAAGTAATACAGACCAATATTATAAATACTTTTCCTTATGCTTGGACTTTATGTAGGTATATTTAGATCCAATAATATCAGCCAAAATTTCACTTGTGTACAGGATATCTCGTTTAGTCATATGCAGATTAAACAGAATTCTATCAATCACTTGAACTAGTATCGAACCTCACCACTTACCGCGCTTGTATATTCGCTATCGGTATTGCGCCATGATTAATGTTTCCTACGAAATCGACGACAATACAGCATTTACCAGCGTACGCGATACTTCGATTGTTGCCTGATTCATTACTATTTCAGCGGGTAGACGAGACACAGCTGTCTGGTTATGTCATGTACACTCAACGTAATAAGTTATCTTTATTTATTGAGTGACATACATCTACACGCACGATTTTGTTACAAAACCATTCACGTGCAATGCAAGAGCCACTTTCGGGATTCATACTTTTTTTAAATTGGTATTGGTTACATAAAAAGTTTGCTGTTAAACTTGTCCACTTTTCCCAGCTATAATTTTATAATTTCAGCATATTTTTATGTTGTTGTACGTCTTATTAATAAACCGAGGCCTAATTAGTAAATTAAAAACGTCGCCGGTTGGCGGTGCGACATCTTTTGTGGTTAACAAAATGAAAATCTGTTAAGCAAGGTTAAGGCGAGACGGCCACGAGACGTAATTAATTACTTCTGAGGCAGTTGAAGCAGAGAGAATATCATTGACAATAAACAGACATTACAATATTTTATATTTACTTATTTTATTTACAGGTTGAACAATAGATCCTGTCATAATCGTATCCAAGTTTTTCAGTAACAACGTTTTACGAACATATATACCAAAGCTATACGTTTTCACATGATCGTCCTTACGTTGTGTCTTGTAGAATCTGTTCAACTGTACACATAACCTCTTGTTTCTCATTATGTAACTTGCAACCGCATAACGTCATTTCCTGTTGTAGCGGTCAGTTTGGGAAGATGGCTGAATTCTGGCAAACGATCCCGTTTTTAAACACAAAGCCGTCCGTTCGTGATGCTTTGTGCCCATGTCACCCGGTTGACTTAGTTCGGTGGCTTTTTTTTGTATACACAGTGCAGTAAAAATATCCGTCGGCTGATCGAAAAGATATTTTTGGACGTCGCCGTGCCTGCCGGTTTGCGGAAGCTTTAGTTTTGTACTGTCCGACAAACGGTCAGTTAAACGTTGCTTAAAATAGTGTTGCCATGGTTTTTTGTCGGTGCTGTGTTAAAGTTTAAATTTAAGCTAGGCGTAAATACTGCATCTAATATAATTTAATTATGGATGTGAATTCATTGGACCTGTTCTGTTGTGTTGGCACACATAAGATACAAGAAGTAACTACTACTTTGAGTGTAGATAATTCTTGATAAAAACCAAAGGAGACTTAGGACACGTCGTTCCATTAAAAAAACCCTCAATAATTAAAATTCCAAAACAATTGGACCACTGATTTAAAGTGTGTTTCAGCTTGAATAAAGCCAACGTTGTTTCTACATTCAAGTAGCCAGCTACAATTTAAACAGCGAACTCTTTAGCACCTTGTTACTCAATAGTAACAAAAGTAAACTTTTAATCAGTGGGACCGTAAATAACGGTTTTACCCGGCAACTAGTCGACCGATCCGCAGGGCTATTACATAACTTGCAAGTGATTTTGATTACAATCCGTGTGTGTGTAGCATGGCCAGAATAAGTGCTTAAAGTGCTTGCTTGTTATTGCACCATCAAGTGCCTTCAAGAAGGTTTAAAAAAAAGGGTTCGCTCTTGCCTCCAGGCTAGACCAGACAAAGACGAGGACAGAGCGAGCTCACCCAGAGGAAGCCTGTTCACCTCGACTTTGTTTTTATGTTTATAATCCTTTGGAAACACTGATTATTTGCCAGTGCTGTTAAAAGCTCATTAGTATTTTGAATTGAGTTTGTTTTTGACGCCGGCTTCTTTTTAGAGACAAGCGCATAAAAATACAAAGTCGACAATAATCGAGCATACCCAGTACCTAGAAACCGGTTCCAATACGAAGCATTCAAATTATTATCATGAAGTCATTGCAATTACTATGCAAAAGCGATTGGTTTACGTAATAGTATTGCCGGTAATCCGGTTACGGCCGCAAGCCGGGACGGGACAACCACTCGGCTAAGGGACGCCGGGATGGTGTCGAGGAACTTACACTACAATAGCTTTTGATGGTGGTGCTGTCGAAGGCCGTAAACGCTGAGAAAGCGCGGTTTTAAAAACTGATGGTTTCGCGCTTGTTCGTCGGAATCTAATGAGGCGATTTTCGGCTTGTAGACTAGCGTGTTTTAAATATTCGTAGCAATTTGAACAGGCAATCTCTCAATCCTAAGCATTATTACTAACTAGTATGCAACAACTGCGTTACAGACTTCAATATCGTTTCTCTGTCTAAGCCACGTCTGGTCTAGTCTGGACTGGAGATAAGAGCGAACCCATTTCATATGTTTAAAATATAATACGAGATGAATTTGGAAATTTATTGTTAAAAATTATTATGTTATTTATTTATTATCGTTAAAGTACAAATTATGGACCAATTAAGTAAGATAATACTCATTTCATTGGAGCCTGGATCTAAAGTTCTTGTTGTCTAGAAATTAATTAAAAATAATAGGAATAAAAAAAATATATTAGAAATTGTACCTTATATAAATAAAATATATCATACTATTGTCTTTGGCTAACTGCTATGATGACGTGCCCATGTCCAGCCTCGCCGCGATACTCTGCAAGAGACTGTTTGAGTTGCCACGTACCCTGGATCAAGGTTGCAATGCAATTTCGCACACAATTATAAGACTGCAAGTAGCCTAGTTTTCAATTAAATAAAACTTAAGCACTAAAACAACAAATGGTATTCCTCCGCTATTAAATTGTACCAAATGGCATTTGTTCTGTGGCCATTAATAAAGCTTTGCGCAAACTCGCAGCGAGAGCGGTTGTAAAATTGTCCCCGTGTATTTTTAGCTCGCTCGCTCCGCTTTTATAGCTCAGCTCGGCCGATAGTTTGTGGATATCTTTTAGATGCAGCGGAATGTGCGATAGTTCGCTTTTACAGAAAGTATTACATCCGCAGACTATTTAGTTTGGAACAAGAAATTTTTATTATGACAATAGCGCGTTTTTCCATTATGCAGATAGTATTTTTTATATTAGTGTGCGTCTGTTTTCTAGCTTTACTTTATCGCGTTTTAATTGCATGTCTGGTTATCAAGTACAAAAGTTATTTAAAAAGTTAACCTGTCTTCAAGTAACAAATTCATTCGGTGTACACCATGTCACCATTACAGTCTACGAATGTGTTTTTTTTTTTAAATTAATTGCGAGTGTTTTTTTTTTAATTTTTTTTACCCATATCTAGAAAACTACTGAACCGTTTTCATAAAACATTGGGTACTTACTATTTATTTCCTAAGTTAGAATATACCTGACTGAACTAAAAAGAATCATCTTGATATCACTTTTCATATTCGAGAAATCCGTGGCCTAACATACAAACATACATACACAAACGAAATTTAGCATACGTGTTTAGAAACTTAACAAGATCATCATACTTAAAAATTATCCAATTCCAACAACATCACAAACATACAGGTCGAATTGTAGTGTATTGTACATCCTATATTCTGAAGTCAGTAAAAATAACCACTAACTGTGACTGTAGTATAATAGTTCAAAGTATAAAAGCCTCAACATTTCCTGGAAACGACGACGGCTGTCGGTATTGCGTTAGCCGTCAAATACACTTATACAGCTTCGATTAATAAGTAGGGCCTATTGATTTAATTCCATGTCACAGCTTTTAATGTCGGTCATCAGAGGTCTAAATATCTGGTCAATGGATAATCATAATACTAGGTAAGACTAAGAGTGTATTCATTACAAATGATCTGAAGTTGTTCTTTGTAAGCCAGATATAATATGAATTAAACTAAAAATGTGTTGTAGATAAGACCTTACATAAAAAAGTTACAGATCATCGTCTCTGCTAAAATCATGACATGAAATGACTGTAAATGTTGAACATGTTTATTTTATTTGCTTGAATTGTATTGGATTTTAACTTTAATTTATCATGCAGGCTGGATACATCTATGAAGTGGATTTTTGACCTGTTCTGTAAATTAGATATGATGTATTCTGGCAATTGTATTTGTAGAGAATGCCATATGGCGTTGAGTCCACCTTTTGAACAAACTCTGGTTGTGCAATAAAGTATAAATAAATAAATAAAATCTAAAATCTTCACCTATTTTTTACCTTACTACAATATTCGTAGCTCTCTGATTGTGCAACCGTAGTCTTGTTCTCGTAGGCTCGCTACGGCGTAGTCGGCAACGGGCGGAGTTCGTAGCGATAAGCCGCGTAGCACTCGTAGCGCGTAGACTCGTAGACTACGCGTTGGGAAAATGCAATATGCTTGGAATTTACTTGTATCGACCGGGAATGGAATTTATAAGAATTCAGAGTTTTGATATTATATTACAACGTTCTTTTAACAGTACTATAAGGTCATCTATCTATAAGTAATATTTGTTAAATTGGTCAGTATTCATCACTACGGAGAACTATAAGTAGTATAATGATTTTGTTGTATATTTCGTCGTAAGTTATCACATGATTTAATATTATTTTAACTATTTACGTTATAAATAATTTTACTTCTAGGTCTTCTTCTTAAACTTAAGAGCTTCGCTCTTGTCAATGGAGTCATTGCCATTCTTTTCGTATGTGTGCCCTTTTCTTGACCTCCTGATATGACATCACATTTACTTTTTCCTTTACTTGATTGAAATAACTTCTACTAGGTCTTCCTCTTCCCCTCTTTCCTTCCACTTTTCCTTCCATTATATTCTCCAAGAACCTGTCATGTCGCATCAGGTGTCCTATCATGTTGCCTCT
Source organism: Pyrausta aurata (assembly GCA_963584085.1). Lineage (NCBI taxonomy): Eukaryota > Metazoa > Arthropoda > Insecta > Lepidoptera > Crambidae > Pyrausta > Pyrausta aurata. Next base: position 250,827 of record OY757267.1, read on the forward strand.
TCTATTTTCTATTATTTTCAAGATATTTCTTTCCTCATCTAATATCTTCAACACTTCTTCATTTGTTTTTTTCTCTGTCCAACTGATTCTTTCCATTCTCCTCCAAAACCACATCTCAAATGCTTCCAACCTCTCTCTGTCTCTCCGGGTCAGTGTCCACGTCTCGCATCCGTATAAGGCTACACTCCAGATGTAAGTTTTAATAAGGCGTTTTCTGATTTTTTTGGAGATGTGAGCTCTTAGCAAAAGCTTTTTGCTATGTAAAGTTCTCTTGGCCATAGCAATTCTAGAAACTACATCTGGAGTACACCTGGAGTCCTGTGTTATTTAACTGCCAAGGTATTTAAAAGTTTGTTCTTGTTACTTCTAGGTATGTTCAGGAAATAGATTTGCATTACCATACGTATTAATTTATTTTCCATTATATTACATTCACATTACAGTCACAGATAAGTTTTAGTTTTCCGTACTTCCCGCGGTCTTTTAGACAAATACAGCTGTCGTTTGCATTAACTGGTTTATTTTACCCCACGATCGTTCAACAAAGATTCAGTCCTTCGCGTTTGCATAAAATACACGTGCACGATCAGAATTTGTTATCTCATCAAACCCGAGCCGCGACCCGGGCGCTAGCAGGAGTGTCCTATTACGAAAATGCATAGCGACTACACCACCATGAACGGTATTATGGCTAAGTCGATAAGAAGATAAAAATATATCCCCCGCGCCATATTTTGTAATATGTTTACACCCATACAGCTTCTAAGTAAAAGAAACGTGTTTTTTTCGGTGACCTCACTCCATCGACTCTATCTTAATCGTAGTATCAAATCATGAACGACACCATTTAAATAGTAGTGCCTTAGTTTTATTGGAATCATTAGTTTCTTTCCAATGATGTAATGGGGATCGGGAAGCCATTCAGATTTTATATCCCGCCTCGTGGATTTAGTTTCAGGGTTTTACGGCTGATGGCGGACGAGCAGCGATAGTGACGTTTATTCTGAATCATATTTTTGGTGTTGTTTTTTATGATTTCTATGTAGGTATATGTTATTCCTTAAAATCTGTGTTTAAAAAGTTTGCGCGTGTCAAACCTCAATATAGACCGGACTCCCATTCTAAATCATTAAGTTAGAACAATTCTAATTGTGACTCTTTGCGCATCAAAATTAACTTACACAGGAATATATTTCACCTACCGTTTTTATCACCCCACATAGTTGTCACCGTTAAGAAATCGGAAAAAGGCGGCCGTATTTATACCGCGGTCGTCTAACTTCATCAATATTTCATTAGCCTCCAATAACCTTCCTCACGCCCTTCTGTTTTCCTCTTTTCCACCCCCAATCCTGCTTCCAAAGGGAAGTTATTAAAACCAGCCTTCATTCGACGATGATGGTCGGCCATTTCCATAGCCTGAGTAGCTTAGGATCTTTTTAGTAGATTTTACGATCTCGACTTGATTATGGAAGATAACTTTGACTTGATTTGAATATATTGTTAGGTCCCTTTTGTCTGGTAACGTGGGTTCTGTACGTGGTTTGAAGTAAAATTGGCTTTTGCTCAGACGTGTACACACTCAAAAGTCAACTAGGTATTGACAGATGGACATACTACTACGTCACTAAGTCAGTAACGTAGTAAGCTAAGCTAAAGCCATTAAAAAGTAATTAAGGTGTGAATGAACACTATACTAAATTAAAAACAGTTCTGAAGCCATAGTCACGACTTTTAACATCGACATCAACAGTTTTCAGTGAATACTGCGTAATGGCAGGACATGCAAATCAGCAGCGCACTAATGGGAGTATTTGAGTAGTCGTCCCAAAATGGACATCATTCGGTGCCTGCATTGAAACCCTAAATGCCCACGAGTCCGTGCTGTGACTGTAGGCCTAAAGGGATTGACGTATGAATAGACAGGGTTGCAGACCGCCTGATAGTTTATGCCACCCTGTTACTATTAGCGCTTTCTCTTACCAATTACCATAGAAAACATGAAATGTGGTCTATATGTCTATAATGTAACAAACAAAAAACCTACGGATGAGTTTCAAGTACGTTATTTGAACAATTTATGGCAAAAATAGTAGATTGTTATACAAGGGGAGAAAGCGACCCATTTCACTCGAGATGTTTCTGGCGCTCGAACGAAGTGAGAGCGCCAATAATTCGAGAGTGAAATGGGTGCTTTCACCCGAGTTAAACATACTATTTTTCATCTCTCCTGTTCGGAAAATATAACTTTCCTGTGTAGATAGCCGGGTGGAAAATAGCTTATTCATCCCTAGGGTGGAAAGTAATTTAGTTTGAATTGACATGGCATAGAGTCAAGGCCTGCAGTCAAAGCTTGGACCAAAGATAATTGAGTCACATGACATCACATCATGTTATTAAAATAACAAACATTTTTGCTTAGCTATAAATTGAAAATCATATTGTGTAGGTATTATGTATAATCGTTGATAACAAAATATACAATTTCTAATTTTAATTCAATTAACAATTAAAATATTTGGCTGCCCGCCATAATGCCAAGATGTTTTTATTTTTTTTTATATTGTCAGTGTCATTTCAGGAAGGATTCGTCCAAAGCTTTTATAAAAAAAATGAAATTATTTTTGGATTCTGTTATTATCTGTGGAAAAAAGTCGATCGATATTCTTTACAAAGATTTTAATTATTTGATATTTTCTGTTTTTTTGTACTCTGTTTTCATGTATTCGTGCCGTTATTCTTTCTAATCGTGTTAGGTGTTGTTAGTACTGTAAATCAACTGTCATATTTTGTTCAAAACTTGAGTTTTCCTTTCTCGCTGAACTACATATTACCTCACCAAGACATCTACAACCACTTTTGTAAATTTAATGTTTTCCTTACAGTCGAAATGAAAAATAGTATGTTTAACTCGGGTGAAAGCACCCATTTCACTCTCGAATTATTGGCGCTCTCACTTCGTTCGAGCGCCAGAAACATCTCGAGTGAAATGGGTCGCTTTCTCCCCTTGTATAACAATCTACTATTTCATTTCGACTGTGAGAAAAACATTAAATTTACAAAAGTGGTTGATGAAAATGGTAGATGTCTTGGTGAGGTATTATGTAGTTCAGCGAGAAAGGAAAACTCAAGTTTTGAACAAAATATGACAGTTGATTTACAGTACTAACAACACCTAACTCGATTAGAAAGAATAACGGCACGAATACATGAAAACAGAGTACAAAAAAGCAGAAAATATCAAATAATTAAAATCTTTGTAAAGAATATCGATCGATTTTTTTCCACAGATAATAATAAAATCCAAGAAGATTTTTTTTTATAAAAGTTTTAACGGCTTTGGACGAATCCTTCCTGAAATGACACTGACAATATAAAAAAAAAAAAAAACATCTTAGCATTATGGCGGGCAGCCAAATATTTTAATTATTAATTGAATTATAATTAGAAATTGTATATTTTTTTATCAACGATTATACATAATACCTACACAATATGATTTTCAATTTATAGCTAAGCAAAAATGTTTGTTATTTTAATAACATGATGTGACTCAATTATCTTTGGTCCAAGCTTTGACTGCAGGCCTTGACTCTATGCCATGTCAATTAAAACTAAATTACTTTTCACTCTAGGGATGGATAATCTATTTTCCACCCGGTTATCTACACAGGAAAGTTATATTTTCCGAACAGGAGAGATGAAAAAGAATTTTATTGAACCCCCAAATTACCAACTCAGCAGGAATACCCAAAAGATAACACAATAGGCTTCCTGAGGGACAAGCCTTTGTAAATTTTATTCGATACAACTCAATTGTTTAAGCGACCCTCGTGGTCTAGTGTGGGAAACGAACGAGTTAATACTATAAAATGTATCCTTTTTCTCCTTTCTTTGTCTATAATAAATCCATCTGAAGTTTAATGACCTTCACTACATAATGATACAACTTCTATGTTTAATTTGCGATGAGGGACCCTTGTCTGTCGGAAACATTTTTATATATCTTTGCTATGGGGAAATCACCTCACGTTCCAATATACCCGTTTGTATCGGCATAAACACGACGTTGAGTTTCTGACAGTTCCCGAAGTGCCCAGAGGGACGGAAGCGCTTGATTGTTCATGTTGTCCTGGTACTTTTAACAGAAAATGTTTGCTTTTCTATACGCTAGTAGAACCGTTTGTTTAACTGCTTTTCTTTACTGCATAATTTTTCTAGTTATGTAGTTATTTGCCACTGACGATGAAAACTTAGTTTTACCCTAAAATATGATTATGAAGAACCATTGGATATTTGCAACTTTTGAACTCATTTTATTGGCGACACTATTTTCATTTTATATTCCAAAGTCTCTTCATCTGCAAAATACAAAATCGAAGGAATAGGAATCTATAATGCAAACTACCTTAACCTTTCCGTTCCAGCGATTACGTGAAACTTAAAATGGAATAAAGCGTTTTAATCTGAAACTCTTCGGTCGCAGGGCGTATTATTCTTTTGACCCGTTGTTGTTCTAAATTGGGTCTTACCATTAAGCCTTTGAGTTGGTTTTTGGTTGTGTAGCGTGTGGTTAACGAGCGATCTTGAGCCCAGCTCAGCTCTCGACGCGAGGGGCCTTGTCTCCTGCCGCTGATAGAACAGAAACCATTTCGCATTTTTACAACTTTACATTGACTTGGATTCAATATTGAATTTGAGTCCAGAGATAATTGTTTTTACGGCTTCAACTTTAGGAGATGTACAATACCCGAACAAACAAGGCGACTCACAAACAAAACACTACTACATCACATTTACTCGTGACGGAATAAGTTGATTGTAATTTATCCAGTCCAAGCACTGTTCAGTACTAACAAGATCAAAATACAAATGTGTCCATTATAATAATATATTTCGCGTTTTTTATTTATTTCGTTAATGCACGAACCAACACTTAGCAGGATTGCATAGCTCCCGAGTGGCTTATCACGATGTCTCTATAAATCTCATCCCGGAATGCGCTCGCTCACCTGAGGCCGTGGAATGCGCTAGATCTTTAAAGGAATGCTGCTGTAGCTGTAGCTTAAGAAAACAAATTGTTTTGTGCTGCATACAGCTGGGGAGAGATAGATAGAATGCTGCTGTAGCTGTAGCTAAGAAAACAGATTGTTTTATGTTGCATAGAGCTAGAGAGAGATAAATAGAACTTAATTGGATAAGAAAATAAAGTGCAGAAGCAGTTTATCACAAAGTAAGTTATATTTCAGTATAATGAACGTAGAGGCTTCTTATTTTAGAGCACTTTGTTCAATTTAATTGTGGAAGTGAGAACTTTATCAAACTCCGCATTTTGGAGTGATAGCTTTAATTCAATACGCCATCATTAATTTGATCAATTCATCCTTGCTGTAATTTGCTCAACTTTGACGAAGAGCAAAATAATGTTGTTTATCAGACTGTTAATTCCTGAACAGTTACTCTCGCTACAGCGGCGGAGGCACTCACGGGATTCGAAATAATTACTGCAATAATGGCTCCATTACCTATGGAATCATTAATGAAGTTCTGTCATTAATAAACTTGGTAATAGTACGTTATTTAACTAGCAGTTTACGATTAAATTGCGAGAAACATTTACATATTTGTGCACAAAACAGCGCATTGTGTGATAATGCAATGGTGAGTTCTGTATGTGTACAAAAGAGCATTTATGAAACGTGTATGTACAGAATAGTTTTAGATTGGACACCTTTCGACCCAAAGGCCAAAAGTTAGATGTACACTGACAAGATGCAGACCGCTCGTAAACCCTGTGGAAAACCGTAGGGAAGGGTTCAGCAGTGAACGTACTATGACTGATAATGATAATGGTGTACCTTCTTACCTCGTACCTTCTTCTTTATTGTAGTTTTCGGTGTCGTTGTCGGTGTCCTTCATGTATCCTCTGATTTGTCTCCGGTTCAGTCGCCCTGAGCTTCATAAGAGGACCTGGGCGGTGGTCACAAGACACCATTGAGAGCGGTATCTTAGCCGTACCAGCGACTTGGTGATCAACCACAATAATATTTTCGTAACCACACCATGCACTAATTTTTCCAATGTGTCACCATATCAAGAGCGAAACTCTTAATTTTAAGAAGAAGTCACCATGTCACTGAGTAAAATTTTACCAGAATTTGTGAATCAAAAACACATTACTACAGTCAGAGCCTCCGTAATTTCTGGTAAATAAATCAAAGTAAATTCCGATATCTCCGTAACGTCATTGTTTGCTGTGGTATTGAAATGAAAACAATATAAATCAGAACACATGAACGACTCTCACACACACATGACTTCGTAACAAAACGAATTGATCAAAGAGTATGTGATAAACCGCTTTGCTCGCAGCCTGAAACTGGGCCCATCCGTTTAATTGGACTTTCGCTTTGTGTAAATAATATTGGACATAGATTATGTTTTACTCCACAGGGTTTTTCTGTACAAATTTATTTATTTTTCGGTAAATATAAAATATAAAAGTGAAGTTATAATGTTAAGTGGTAAGAATATAATGTAATGTAATTATAATTTTTTCACCAGTCCAACCAGAGACGTACAGCTTTAAGTGAATAGTATTTTTTCACATGCATGCAGTTTGTTTCCTTCCAACCTTATTTTTGTATTTTTCACAAATTCTTTTCAAGTCATTGTCCTCCCCCGCTCTACACATGCACACACAATCAACCAATCTCACAAGTTTTCGACACTTCTCTCTAATCATTTTCTTACTTTACAAAAATTCACGACCTTTGCACCCTGAGTCCGCTGAGTCCTGCGCCACTCTCAGTCAACAAGCCGCCGACTGCCTCGCGAGCCTGGCTAATCCTCACAGGGCCGGATTTTGAGCGATCCTGGTGCTCGACAAACCCATTGTGTGCTTATGAATTGACAAGCGGCAAGAAATGAACAATTGCCGTGTTTAAATTTGTGCTGGACACTTTTTAGCCATTTCAGTTTTGTGTTTGACTGGTGGAAACGGAGGAAGCGTTTTCATTTGTTTAATTAACTTTTGGTTTATCCGTTACATCATCCTCATACAGTTAAAGCTATGAATTTGGAATATAAATGTATAAAGTTTAATCTTTCATTTAGGTAGTTTTTAATTCAACTATTGACATGCTAGATTACCAACATTATTGTATCACAGAACATAACAATACCTCATACTCGATCAACAAGTTCACCATAAAATTAATATTAAATTGCCTGATCTATCAAACTTCTATTCATCAACGGGCTACATGAATGGCTACAGGATTTGTATATTGGACCCGCGTCCATTGTCCACTTAGGGGGACGACTCGCTTGACATTGTTGATATCCGAAGGGCTCTTGGCTAAAACCAAATTGAGACTATTTTATTGTTGCAAAGTCGGAGTGGACTCAGGGAGGGGGCGAAGGCTACTTTCGGGCTTTTTAGGGCATAAATTATGCCAGTCATTTATTTAATTTTGTGAAGCGTTTTTTGTACGGACTGAAAAGACACGGATATAAAGCGTAGCTTAAATGTAGGCTCATTTTGGTATACAGAGCGATAACGAATGCAATAACAACTTTCATACCACTTCATAAACCAATTTTTAACCGACTTCAATAAGGAGGAGGTTATCAATTTAGTTGTATGATTTTTTTATACAGGAGTTGACAATAAAATTGAATCGTGTAGTTAGCAAGCGTTGACTCTAGTTGAATCACACTTATCTTTTGATTGAAAAATCTGTTAGTTTAAACGGTTGAAGGTAATCCGCAATTATCACAACAACACGTCGCAAATTCGTCAGTCTATCTCTTCGCACCGTTAAACATTTATTCATATGCGTGGTTCACTCGGCCGCATTCATTTCCATACATTTTGAGACCGTACCGTACGTAAAGATCCTCTATCTATCTCTCTATGCATTTTAGAAACGTGTGTCTGTGCGTATGCTCCGCATGTAATTCAGAATGCTATGCAGCATTGCATTAATATAAACAGATCGGCGATTGCCTAAAACGAGAATTTGTCATGTTCAATCGTATTCGAATATAGCAACATTAATCAGCGTTCAAGTATCAGTATGTTGAACAGTTCATCAGAGCCTAAATGAGCTTTTGATTTTTCATATTGAACTAAGTAAAACAGCTTAAACTAACGTAGGGACTTATATCGTATTGAATACTTTCTTGTTAGTGAATTAATTCGACCTTTGGGCAATAACTGTTGTTAATAAGGATTCGGTGGCGTTTCTTTTATCCCTTGACTACCTTATATGTCCCTTTTTGCCACAATAAAAAATATATTTAATATTTGTCCTAATCCACAATGCAATCTGACTGAAGAGACGTAGAGGCTAATAGGCGGCGACAGACGTGTCTCGATCTAACGATGTCATCAATTACGCTGCTCGCCTAGGCGTCTGTCAGATAGCTCGTAATTCTTGCTGTGGTAGCTATTTAAGCTGTTTGGCCCAAAATTTGTACCTGGATTTTTCTGTTCAGAAAGTCTCAGGGCAGCACGGAGTTTGGAAGTTGGCGGTGTTTCACCCACGTGCCTCGGAAAGCACGTAAAGCCGTTAGTCTTGCGCCTGATCTCTCTCCGGTCGTGTCAGATTTCTGTCCCATCGGGCTACGACAGTGAAAGGAATAGAGAGTGCACCTGTGTTTGCGCACACATTTGTGCACTATAATATGTCCCGCGCAGTCTTTAAGTCGTTGTGACTGGCGACCGTAGTCGAAATCGGCTAGGGGGTCTATTATTATTATTATTAAGCTGTTTAGTACTGACTTTAGTATCCTGAAAACCTTCAGTAAAATCAACTCATCATTTGTCTGCCCTCCTCACTTACTCTGGGATCGGCGCATTGTTTCCATCAATTAGGTTTTTTACTTTTCAGATTCATTTCCCATCCTGAAATAAACAATTCTCACACGTTAGATAACCCTGACACGTTATATCTGTACTATACTATACAATACTGTTTTTAATTAGTATTTATTCGATTCAACACTGCTCACACGTTAAATATGGGATTTCGCGCGTTTTATGACCTTTGTATAGGAAATTCAAGCAGCGCGTAAACGCCTTTATTGCTGGAATGTTGCATACTTCTTTGAACAAGATAACTTTGCTGTAGCCTGTCGGAAATCGTTAAACATCTGGTCATTTCATGTTCAAGTTTGATAAAAGTAAAAATCAGCACAGAAACTAATTTTACGAAGTCTGTTTCAATCTGTAACCTTTTTCGACTGTAACTTTTTGTAACCTCTAGGGGCTGCTTTGTGGGGTACAAAAACGTAATAAGTTTCTTTTTGAGTAAATTTATTTTACTTAAATTATCGGTTAAAGTTTACTAAGGTTATCAGTATTTTGCTCATACAGTAGCAAAAAATATTTGGAAGTAGTTTCTTGTCTTATTTGATCCCGAAGAGGCGCCTAACGGGACATGTTACATTAGTGGCGTTGACGCTGATTTATGTTGCTGAGTGAACCGAGCCGTCTGCCAATACATAGCAGCACATAAACAACGTACGTAATATCTTATGCAGTTGTGATACGTGCGATTTTCTGCAAAAATGTGTGTCCAGTGTGCTGGTGACTGTACATTACACGGATGGTGATGTCTTCGCTAACTGATTAGTCTGAGTGATAGATATGTTAAGCTACACGAAGGACGTACGTTAAAAGTTTTTGAATTCAACTGTCTTTGTGACACCTCTTTCGTTTTCTTTTGAAGTGGATTAACGACCATGTCTTGGTATTTAGGTTTGCGTTCATACCTAGGTGCATTAGGTCTATTCTAGATCTAATGAGCCGGGATAAGTAAGTGCGGCCTTGAATACTTCAGGGTGCAAATATTTGTCCGTATCGTTACAGTATTCACCGTATTGACTATGTAATCAAAGTGATTCATAATACACGGAGCTAATTTAATTGGAAGGTAAATCGATGAGATCGTTGTCAATATTCCCTTGGTGAATAATTTTCAAACGAATCGGAAATTAATTAAAGACTCCAAACTGTTTGCTGTATCTTATATTTCGCTACTCGAAGCCATCCAATTTACCTGTGCTCTGAACCTTCAAAATAATTTATCTTAAATATCCTATGCCGGATTAACTTTCTGGGCAATTAACTAAACATATACCTAAATATGCTATGGCTAACCAAAACATACCTGCCTTGAAGTAATTCCAAAACCGTGTTTTATAAAACCACGGGTTAAGAAGTAGTCATAATTGATAAAATATTAGACTATTGGGAAACTTGTGGCTCTAAGAAAAAATCCACATTTTCTATCAATCTTAACTGGCAATTGTGTCTTCAAAGGGATTTTCGCAAAACCAGATTCGTTAAATGACGAATCTCGAGGCTTTGAGATATTATCTATGACATACCTATTTACTTTAAAAATACCTTCATCAGTGTTCCTTGTAGTTATTTAGTATCGCCCTCACAACTTTTGATGATCTTTAGTATTCTTTGATCTCTTTGAATCTACTAAAATATACACTTTAAAGGGAATTAGGTATTTCGTATAAGGGCTTAAATGACTATAGTATTTTGTACGCTGTGAGGCTTAGTTACAAAAGTATGTAATCAATAAATACTTTGCTTTGATATTAGAACTAAGGAAAATTAAATATCATGACACTCAGACGTTCATCCGTCACTGTTGCTCGTTTTATACAATGCTCTTGTTTATTTATTTATTTGCATTCATTTACACAATGTTGTTGTGTATTGTATTCGTTCAATCTATAAACTATTCCAGTGATAAATGCTTTCCATCTTTGTAATAGTAAAATGTACAATTTAAGACTAACTTTTGTACTAAGTTATATGACGTAAAACACTTTCTTTCATCTCGAAACCTCTAACCCGGCAGCTACTTAGACATTTCTGACAGTTAGTAATTCTAACTTTGTCTCAGTTTTAATGATTGACATCGGCTGAATTGCCCGGCGCGGCGTAGCGTCAAAGAGGTGTACTGTAGTCGACCTCGGATCAATCGGCTATCTTCAGACAAAGGGAAAGTTTTACTGAACCTCGAGATCACAGGAATGTCGGCGAATGAACAGGGTTTTACACGGCAAAAGAATATTACTTCTGCTGTATTGAATTTGACGGCTTCAAATATGATACCGTAATTTGGTTAGCGTTGTTTTCTTTCTCAAAATAAAGCTCATTTTATGTAGATTACAAAAACACTACAACACATAGTTAGCAGCAGTTTGTTAAACATTTTTACTGCTTGGCAGTTTATCAAAGACTGTTTTCGTCAAACAAAATATAATTGCCAAAATATTTCCTATAGTAATCAAGCGTTTATTTCCATTATATGGCCAGCACTTTTAGTTCTTTTATGAAACTCTTAAACTTTAATAATTGCATGGTCACTTTTCGTGAAATCTCATCTCATCTCATCTATGAGAATGAATGCTTGAACCTATGATGTTTAAGCATTCATTTTAATTGGCTGACACTCGACCTCATGATTGATGTATAGGTATATGAAACATTCAAACTTAAATAACGCTAATCGTAGAATGTTGTCGTCATAACACACACCATTTTGGTGTAAAACCCTGAAATCGAGTTACCGTTTAGAACAAAACAACAATAAAGAATGTTCTTGTCCTAGCTCTAGTTCTTTGTTCGTTTAGTTGAAACCCACCTGTACAGGATAGCTAAGATTTTGAGGGAAAACTAGGGTTAATAAGGAAATATTAGGGAACGGGACATAAAGGCACGGGATATTGGGTGACAACTGTTTATTTTTAATTCGTTTGACAAAGTCAATAAAAAAGAATATAAATAAATCCATAAATTAAAATAGAAAAAGTATTAATGTGCGTTGAGCACACCACCTATAGCAAAAAATGATCGCCAAGATGTATTCTATAATATTCTTCATTGCCCATTGGTCAACACTTTATCGTTTGTTTATTATGTAACATTCAAACTTAAATAGCTGCTTGGCCGCTAATAGTGAAGTGTTGTTCTCATAACAACAAATGATCGCCTTAATATTACCTTTACTAACGAGATATTTTATTTTATTTGCCGAAATATAGTTTAAAAAAAACCATTCTTATGATCGATGTAAATGCAACATTTATTTATTTATTTATACTTTATTGCACAACCAAAAACTGTACAAAAGGTGGACTTAATGCCGTATGGCATTCTCTACCAGTCATACCTTTGGGCTAAGAAGATGAATGATTGTGGGCGGTGCGACAAAGAAATGTATTTAGTCATTAATAAGTATTTAGATTATATATAAATTCAAAATACATAAACAATCTATTACACAATATAATAAAAACAAAACAAATACAATAAGTAATGAATGCAATATACACTAACATAGTATTACATATACATACACAATACAAGCGATATAATAAATACATATTCATAAATAACTAACATTCATACTTAACTATCGGCCGTCTCGTTTTTGGTCTACATTGGCTATTTACTTACTTTTATTTTTATTTATTTAAAGACTTTATTGCACAAATTTAGTGTTCAAGGTACTTAATGCTAAAAGCATTCTCTGCCAGTCAAACCTTTAGGTCATGCTGAAAGACGACAACGGGTGCAGTGAAAAAACAACTAATGAAAGAAGTAATACATAATATACTTAGATAAATAATACATTTATACTTAGTATACAAATATAATTATATATTATCTCATTTTACCTACCATAAAAAAACACATAAAAGAACAAAAAAGCTGAACGACTTTCAAATAAAAATTTATTTCATTTTCAACGCGAAAAGGGAGCGAAGATGCTAAACAGATACGATTCTCAAGAGCGAATTAGACATAACTTTATTTCGCACATCCAGTTTTTAAGGGTATCTGTTCTTCCAGAAAACTGACGGCGTCGCAGATTGTTGTCCTACAAAGAGTCCGCCATTTATTCTGTACTGAGCCCGGGATAAGTGAGTAGAACAAATATTAGGCTCGTCCAGGGAAAGGGTCGTGCTCATAAATAATTTAGTCCGACCGCGCTAGCTGCCCACTGGGCGGGACTGGGACGGATTTAGCACCTTTCTTTAAAGTTTACATTTTCCCGGATGGTTTATCTATCTAGAAAATCAATAAATCGTCTCCTCTTATAGTATTTACGTTGTCATTGATTCATTGATTGACTGAAATCTATTGCATTTTTTACATTATTAGTTTTGTTACAGCAATACAAGCTCCAATCAAGCTGAATGTACAGCGTCATTGTACATAATATCATCAATGCATATTTATTCAATGTGAATGATGAGCCTTCATTTGTTGATCAAACGCCTCAACGGTTTCCCAATAAAGTCAATATCGTGTAAAAATGAACTTTTTCATTATACTATACATTTATTAAGCGCTTTATTAAGTTTTATTAAGCCCTAAATGCGCCTCTGTAGCCAAACGTGTGGCCCGCGAGTGTCTGAACTTCACAAACATTTGTGGGAGCGTATCAAGAGACCTTAGAGCCACCTCTTTCTTACACTGATTTTATTTCTGACGCGCCGCTCCTCCGTAAGTGAATCGGGTAATGTGTAGGTAAATACTTGTCATAGTTTTAACTCGTCAAGTATGTGTAAACGAGACACAATAAAAATTCCATTGTTATGCGACTCTCGGCATTCGTTTGATACACTGAATAGATAAATAAGGTTAGAAATGCCCCGGTCAGTGCAGCAGAGGTGAGCTAGTTGTGAGCATATGCACGAGCAGTACTTCAGTCGCGTGACAAGAGCGTTGCACTAATATTCTGCAAGAACAGCGATTTTGTTGCACCAAGTATTTAAAAAAATACTCATTGATGACTGTGCACGCACATTACCAACAAAATTGCTACCTTAGCACGCAATGTATCGCATCCAATTTGCTTGGTTCGCTTGCGTACACAACGATAGGGATGTAGCTCACGGCACAGTAAAAGTATCGATAAATGGTAATTACCCTACTGATGTTTTAGGAGATTAAAACATTATTAATAAGTTAAAAAAAATATTGTTTAGTATTTATTTATAACAAACTAGCACCCTCCCGCGACTTCGTTCGCGCGTCTAAGTTTTACCGTTCCCATAAATAGTAGATTTTTTTACAAGCCCATACGCAATACTACTTCTATAGTCTTCCCCTATAAATATGCTATCTAAAAATGTATCTGACATAATTTATAACCAGACGATCGATTTTACGTCCTTTGACACCACAACACGTAGACCGGATCTGATATTTTTTCTTATTTTTTATGTTGCATGTAGTTTTACTTTTTCTTGTTTGCTAATAATAATATAAAGCTTTCAAACTTATACGGGGATATTATCTTTTTATTAAACATCAAAATGGAAATACTATGTACGCCTATTGTCAATTATATGTAATTCTTTCGGATGCTAGAAAGAGTAGGCTTTTGCTATTGTGCCCTGTAGATATCTACTCTATCATAATCAACATCACCTAAAGGCCGTTCCCACGAAAAGTTTGCAGAAAAGTTTCAAATTGAACACTCTTCGACAACATCAGAGCGTGGATGTCCACTGGCAATATGACCTTCTGAAGATTGCAGGATTGCATTGGACATAGTAGACCGCTTGCGACCGGTCGTTGTGGAAAACTGTGGGGTCTATATAATTATTCTGTTGAAACAAAAAAATATATTTATAAACTCTCTTCTTGAGAGCAACATCAATCAGAAACATGTGTCAAAACATTGCGTTTTCAGACATGTCAAATTATTGTCAAAAATAAAATAAAAAATATGTTAATATTAAGTTATTTTAATATTATTTAAATCAAATTATTAATGTTAAGCAATACGTTAAAGTATTAATTTTCTCTAGTTAAAGTAAAGTATAGCAATACAATTTTTTTTCTTATTGTTTTCTATCGGAAGGTAATTGTACAACCCTTTGGATGCGATCAAATGTGCCGAAAAATTATATACGCAAAACTAAAATCTTATGGTTTTTTTTCAATTCATATTGAAAAAATACATTACACCGGTAATTGAAGTTATCGATATCGATCGACCTAAAATATCGACTTTTACCACAACGTCGTATTTTGACATTAAAGAATGAACGTAGCGGAATGATGATTGATGGTTCCACAGCTAGCAGCTCTGTGATTGGTAGTTGGTTTGACGTACTAATCACACCAATCACAGAGCTCCCAGCGGAAAGTGTGATTGGTTTGTGATATTGATGCGTTGATTCATTGATTGGTGCTTTTGGCACTGCAGCAACAACGCCGTACCGCCCACCGGCGACACAGGTTCTCATACAAACGAACTGTCAGAACGTTTCTAACCTTATTTATCTATTCAGTGGTTTGATACCTGACTGATTAAGCCACGATGTAATCTATTGTGTTTTCCAATAAAGATAAAATAAAAATGAAATAAAATAAATAAAAATAGTATGACATACCTCAGTCTTATGTACAGTAATCACGGTGATTTAAAGTAGAATTTTATTACTTTGATCCTTGTGACTAATGAAAGCGACAGATAACGTATTTTGTGATAATTTATTTTAGTATATGAGACTATACTCAACACATTTTTAGTCATCACATCGACTTACTCGTATGTGGTACGAAAAAAATTCACGGTAAATCGTATAAGTTCACAAACAATTCTTCCACATTTTTTATTACGTATGTTATTCAGAGCTTACTTATTTCCTATCTATTTATTATCTATTCGAGAAGTTAGTTCATTATATCAAAGTGAACTTTCAATAGTTGCTCTTCCACATTCTGGATATAAATAAATGGGCTTTCAATCCGTTATGAATATATCTCCCATTTAAATTCGGCTTTGCAAGGCAGAATATTGCTTGCGTTATTTTGATAATATCCTACCTGTGCTCCCACTGAGTATTCTAGCACAATGACATAAAGTCGAGAATGCAATGACAACATCCAGGTGTACCAACGTAACATCCTATTTAGTATTTAAGCTTAACTGTATCAACTTATGTCGGTTGTTCTCCTGCAATTTTGCACTTTATTGTGTTGGCTTAAAACTCATTGTCGCTCAAACTAGTATTTCAAGCGTATAGGGTTTAAGGCAAAAATTACCCCATTCTTAGTTAGTGCCTCTAAAGTGACAGCACAAAGGAATTTGTCCTATGCTTTGAATTCGTTCCGGTGTAACCAAATAGAGATACAATCTCGTAGAGCTTTTAGGTAAAGTGATGCAATCTAGCTAGGAATGGATATTACCACTAATTAGGCAATAAATGGTACGAACTTGGTGGTTATATGACTTATGACTGTCTTTGTTTGATTAGGTAGGGTTGGGATGGTAGCGGTCAAGGGTTCGAATTCTGTTAGTGCTAAGGGTTTGTATGGAGTTAGAGTGACGTTTAAAAGTTCATGACTTCTTTGTAATGTCTCTGAGAGCTTAAATATAATTACGATTCTGCTCACCAGAATCACCACCTTTTATAAATCCACCTGTGACAGAGAAGTGACTTATCGAAAATAAAAGATCTCCAAAGCAAACGTTTCCTAATTTTGTGTAAAATTTTCTTATAATTTTTATTATTTTTATTGCACAAACGAATGAAAGAACAGATGGTGGCCCTAATGCTAAAAGCATTTTCTAGCAGTCATCCCGTGGGTGAGGCAGAAACAATTTATTTTCTTATTTTGTCTTGCCGACAAAGCCTTTACCTATGTCTTCTATATTTAAAAAATCTAATAAAAAAGAGTTGGCAGCGTCATCCTCAAGCACATAATTGTATTTTTTTTTAAGTTATTGCTACATAATAGTTACCGTTTCAAAACTGGCATTAACTAAACAAGTTTTTGAAGTAATTGGCATTTTCCTCTAGGTACATTTTTTTTACACCACATTCTATGAAAGTCTGATGTTTGAATTAGATTTTACAAAAATATTGCAAAACAATGCATTTTTTGGGGGTACTATTATTGTCAAAAAGGCCATTGATTTAGATGTCTCAAATATTTGTGAGCGTAAAAAAATTTACAGGTCTTGAAAAAGTTTTACTTTCAGGAATTGGCATGATATTTAATGAGTGAAGATGAAATTTTCAATAAAATATTAAAAGTGTGGGTATCTCGAAAATGGTGAAAAAAATTGAAAAAAAAAATGGCATATAATAGGCCATAACGTCGCCTATTTGCAGTTACAGGATTATCCTTCGCTTTTGGGACAACCTGTATATTATTGATATTAGGCTAACAATCGTCATTCGTCTGAAAACAATTCGTTAACCGGTAACGGCACGGTTTACTCACCCTTAATCAGTCAGGTATCAAACGACTGCCGGGAGTCGCATAATAATGGAATTTCTATTGTGTCTCGTTCACACATACTTGACGAGTTAATATTATTTGTACACAAAGGTAACTAAAAATTATTGTATTGACGTTTTTTTTTTCTTTTCAGGTAAGTCAAACATATCTTTCGCATTGAATGCATGTTAATGTAAGTATGCTAATAATGCATGAAGACGACATCCTTAAAAGAAAAGCTCAAAAATTTAACCTCAAACCCGTACTAGTCCTCCTTGCAATTTTTTTACGACTAGCGCCATCTGTTACATCAACCGTAAACTACATCGCAATACGAGGGGTTGCTTTCTCTAGAAGGGCGGATCGTTTCAAGAGAGCGCGCCTCTCACTAGCACCGACAGGCTCGCATACAAAGTGCCCCGTATATGAAAGTTCCAAGAACAACTCCTAGATGGCGTTTTCGCTGAAATATAAAGGATATGTATTTCAGATGTCAAACATCCTGAAATAAGAATTCTTTAATACCAATATACCTAGGTCTTTTCGATGTATAACGCAGAATATAATGCTGATGGTATTGAAAGTAAAAATTATAATGACTTGGTAAAATTTTCTTAGGGAGACTGTCCGGGTTAAAATATGAAGGGTGAAGGGTCTTCATTCAATAAAAGCTAGCTAACTGTGACGAACAGACAGATAGGTCTTTATGCACTCGTTAGACTAAACACATGTCTAATCTATCTATGACCAACTCTATGTCTAGGTATCTCATGAATTATCTTATTTTTCCGGGACTGTAAAAACCGTGATTAATAATTATTTATTCCGCCAAGTCAAAACTAGTTGCATCTGAAAAAGAAACGTTGGCAAATAAAAAACAAGAAGGATGCTCTTAGCGTGCTCTTTGTCGGCGCTGCTGCCCTAGTACTCGACGGCTTACTTTGTCTCCTGCTGCCTGCGGCCTGACGCCTGACGGGCACTTGTGCAACTGCATTGTGCAAGGGATGCTTGTTGTCTCTGAAATGCACCCCTTTTCTGTGGCTATTGCGATGGGTGGAGGATATTGGGCAAATGAAAACAAGAATATTCTTTGTGGTCGCTGATTCCCTGGTACTCGTCGGCTAACTTTGTCTTCTGGTACTTGCGGCACGCGGCTAGCTAGGTATGATTTCTGTAGTACCTTGTACCTTTAACTGAGGCTTACCCTGAAAATTATGATAATTACCCTGAATTTATTACACGACACGAGACTGATGCATATCGTAATAAATTACGGCATCAGATACTGGACACTATCGATTCAAATGAGTCAATAACATAAATAAATTGTTCATTCAAATTCATTGGTTCTTCTTAGATACATCGTAGAACTTAAAATTGATCACTAAGTGCATTTCCTTTCTTTTTTTTTTCATTTATTCATTATCATGTAATAAAAACAATAGAAAATATATGCTTTTTTTGCACTGATAAAAACCACTGAGGGTGAGGTTTGCCTTCAGTGCGTGAGACAGCCAAAATAAGTCTGCCTGCAGTAATACAATACTTAATCATACATTTTAGTAGCGTCAGCAAATTCAATGCGTGTTTCTCGACGCATCAATAAAGTTATTTGGTAAAGGTAACAGGAAGCAAAATTCTTTTTCATCTCTCCTGTTCGGAAAATATAACTTTCCTGTGTAGATAGCCGGGTGGAAAATAGCTTATCCATCCCTAGGGTGGAAAGTAATTTAGTTTTAATTGACATGGCATAGAGTCAAGGCCTGCAGTCAAAGCTTGGACCAAAGATAATTGAGTCACATCATGTTATTAAAATAACAAACATTTTTGCTTAGCTATATAAATTGAAAATCATACTGTGTAGGTATTATGTACCTCTATAATCGTTGATAAAAAAATATACAATTTCTAATTTTAATTCAATTAATAATTAAAATATTTGGCTGCCCGCCATAATGCCAAGATGTTTTGATGTCAGTGTCATTTCAGGAAGGATTCGTCCAAAGCCGTTAAAACTTTTATAAAAAAAAAGAAATTATTTTTGGACTCTGTTATTATCTGTGGAAAAAAATCGATCGATATTTTTTACAAAGATTTAATTATTTGATTTTTTCTGCTTTTTTGTACTCTGTTTTCATGTATTCGTGCCGTTATTCTTTCTAATCGTGTTAGGTGTTGTTAATACTGTAAATCTACTGTCATATTTTGTTCAAAACTTGAGTTTTCCTTTCTCGCTGAACTACATAATACCTCACCAAGACATCTACAACCACTTTTATAAATTTAATGTTTTCCTCACAGTCGAAATGAAAAATAGTATGTTTAACTCGGGTGAAAGCACTCATTTCACTCTCGAATTATTGGCGCTCTCACTTCGTTCGAGCGCCAGAAACATCTCGAGTGCAATGGGTCGCTTTCTCCACTTATATAACAATCTACTATTCAGCGTTATAACGAAGGTCAGTCGGACATAACGGATGATTTACTTTTCATTACAATACATTAAATATACTCGTAATACCTACATATAAAATAAGACAAAGTTATGTTAACTACAATGTTAAACATTATGCAATACCTACTACACTTAAAAAAACAATCTTTAAATAATTACGTGCCGTCCTAATCAACAGTACCGATGTAAGTACCGGGTCCCAGCTGTCCTTTTGGCCGGGCAATGGCGTCTCCCGTTTTGTGAGCGTTGGGCTTGTTGTGTACATAAAATGATCCTATGGCGGTTGGCTAAGTATTTGAAATTGTAGCGAGAATTTGCCTTCCTTTGTGTTGTTGATATTTTATAAAACCCCAGTCACCGAGCTAAAAGCAAGGCCATAAAAACAAATAACAAGACTAATAAATCACTACAAACTGGACGCATTGAGCAGCGAGGACACCCGTGGAATGCGGCTGGTATGCGGATGGATACGCACAAGGAATCCGGGCTGAAGAAATATGTCATTTTTTCCCCTACTAAATACAACTTGTGCCTCTATCTAATGCCTACAAACCGGCATAAAAATAATAAAAAGATAAAGGATTTTAACTAGATTCGTTTAAAATTAAAACATAATTTGCATAACATAAAAATAATGTAGTCCAAATACCAATTGGTGAAATTTGAAAGCTAGACAAACTGTTAAGATTGATATGATCACAGGATCACATTTGAGGCAGACCACTTGAAACCACTTGCAAGTTGCAACCACTTACGCTTTGGAAAATTAGCCCTTATGTTCATTATTGGACGTCATTGGAAAATTAGCCCTTATGTCCGATTTTGGTTTACATACGAGTAACAGCAACATTTTATATCATAATTGACTTATAATACACATTTCACCAGCGTACATGAAATTTTTGTCTGTTTTTTAGTATTAGCCACGGATCAACACAAACGACACAAAGCGGCAAGCCATCGTTTTTCTATCCTGTTGCAAAAACTATTCAGAGCGCTTCGAAAGCTGACAAGCTGTCCAACTAACCTAAACCTAACGTTTCCCAGCCCGTTATAGCAAAGCCGCAAAGTTTTTTGTCACAAGGGTTCAAATTGAAAGTATGGTTGCGCCCGCGGCTCGGGGCGGCCATTAAAATTAGTTTCCGCGACAGAATTCAATTCGGACCGGAACGCTCTCGCGGGACTAGGGGAGCAGAGGCAAAAGGGAACTTTTTTGCTTGTTAATGCTGACCCTGCTACGGACTCGTCAAATGAGTTGGACGTCATTATTGTTAAAATTTATATGGCCGGTTGGATTAATGCTATTGTAGTAAAGGTCGACTATTGTGATGACATGCTTACTATGGCAGTATCGTACTCGTATTACTATCGTAAGTCATTTTAGCGCTATCAATAATTTAATGAACTCCGATTATTTATAGAAATAGATATCTAATGACTGGTGTCATACACTTAACCGATTTCATAAATCAATTGAAATTCCTAGAGAAACAATATTTTTACATAATGATTTCTGAAAGCATTTGTTGAACTTATGTGATCTACATCTCCAGTGAATCGGGAAGATTAGATTTCTATACTATTGCTGCAATAAAACAGCGATTGCAATTTTGTAGGAATTGGCCATTTGATTTCTAGGCAATAGGCAGGAATTGCCCGTAATATGAGTTCAGAGGGATTATCAAGAATGGCTTGAATGATTTCAAGGGAATTGCATCTTATTTCTCCGTAATCTCCGACCTAAAGGATGCTTCGGCCGAATCGTGCCCTTAAGTGCGATTTCTTTTTACGGCCGTACATTTGTACGAGCGAAAATAACTTTGTGTTTTATGTTGGTTATGTTTCATGTGTTTTATTTTTTTAGATGGAAAGAAAATGTTATTTCTTGGACTCTTGGTTTACCTTTTTTACTAATGACACTGACATCATTATAATGCATCAAATATTAACATTACATTGCTTGAAAAGCGCGTGCAAATATATTTTAAAAAATACTTAGATATTTAAAGTTTTGATGGTTGGTGTCCTTTCAGTTATCCTTTTTTAAACTCGAATAAAAACTAAATTTTAAAAAATAAACTGAATACACTGTCTACTTAAAAAAAAATAAGCAGACAAACAAATAGTGCGGTCGTATTACCAAGACATCATGACGGTGCAAGAGGCCGCAAGTGGCAGGCAGGCAAGCCCTCCACCCACGCGTTGTTTGTTGGGCGACACGTCCCGCCGGCAAATTGGCGAATGTCGCGCTCCACATCTAGCAGGTGATATGACACAAGGTGTGTCTAAAACTGCGTATCAAGTAGAGCTACCATAAAAGATTTTCGTGACAAACCTTATGTTTCTGGTATATTTAATGTATGTAACCAAGTCATGAAATTTCCAGACAGCTACATCCGGTTGCCTTATTTATTAACTTATGGAATCTGTGATAAAGGAGATGTTTACAAAAATGCCAAGACCATGTACGGTTTCTCTAAAAATTGCTAAAAATACAGTTTTAATCTGTTCAAACAACTGATTGGCTGACAGGTATTTGTTAGATTTATTAGACATCATGAAATATTGCTACATTTTATTAGTTTATGTTACATATTACCCAAAAATTTTCTATTTTACAGATGAAAATCATTCACAAAATGATTGGGCTTCACATAAGCTATTTTTTAGTGTCATGTACCAAGTGTTGGCATTTTCCCGATACAAACGAAAACATCTCCTTTACATCTTTACATTAGTATTCTTGATATCCTTATAGGAAATGTGAGGTGATTTCTCATGAAAAAAAGATTCTCAGAAACTGTAAATTGACTGATTCTGCTTTTCTTTAATGGACACAAAAATGACATTGTTATTCAGTGCATGCATAAATCTGTGATAATATTTTTTACAACAGAACCACGCAATTTTTGTGCGAGGCCTACCAGGACTTCAAGAGCGCGTGAGTTCGTTCGCGGCCGTATGTCGCAGTAATTAAGCGGCGAGCGCACCCGCACGTGAGGAGAGTCGGCAATGAGTCGCGCCATTCACGCGACTTCCACTGCCTGCAATTAAGGGCTGTTTTGAAGGCGTTGAAAATGACAACTTAATGAGAGCATCGAGAATAATAACGTTATAATTGAAATCGATTGACTCCGTCAAGTTAATTCAAATACTAGAACGTAAACGTAAATGTAAAATAATGTAAATGCTTGTTGCTAATGGTCTGATGCATCTGTTATTTGTATTAACGATTAAAAAATGCAAAACCTTAAATGAATCCTATATAATTTGGATAGAATCAAAATCCTGTCTTCGAACGACTTAATATGATGCCAATTTATTTTACGCAATAGGATTCCTGATGTAAATGTAGGTATTAAAAAAAAGAATCTTGGAGGCGCCGGGTATCGATCCCGGTACCTCTCGCATGCTAAGCGAGCGCTCTACCATCTGAGCTACGCCCCCATCAAGAGAACTTGCGAATCGAACTATTGCTTTACGCAAATGCAGGTGAATTCTTTCGGGTCGCATCGCCTGGGGCTGGGCTGCAATATTAAAGAGCCTTTCACTTTAAGCTGAGGTCAGACGAGTCTTTAAACTAGTATGCGCTGGGCGCCAGAGTATCTTTAGAGTATTTTGATGTCTAATTCTTAAAAATTCTGTAATAGTAAGGTTTATCGAATAGATAATGGTTTAGGTACTCGACAATTAGCACTACTTCATGCATGTCAGGCGCATTATCAGTTCAAATAATAGTAAGTACTCCGTAAAATATGAGTTAACAAGGTAAAATTAGCTGTTTTGTAAGTCTTTAATAGATCAGTGTAATAATAAAGTAACCCGACCGAAGATAGTTACCAAACATAGGTAATAACCCATAAACTGCTGGACCTAGTGTTATGTGACTATCAGCAATCTTCATTACAGTACAATTGTCTGTATTACATTATTTTACGAAACTTAACAAGCAATGCTGTGTTAGCATATACCTATATGAACCCTCCGCCTAACAAATGGGTTCGGCCGGCCCGCGTTATTGAATTGAACTCTGTTCTATTTGTCTTTAGACGTTTTAGTATTGATTCTGACGAGTTGTGAAGCGCCCAGTGCAAATAGCACGATTTCGTTATTAATTTATCTTGGCCAAGTAGTGTGGTCGGTTTGTGTGCCGTTGCTGTATAGGTTATCAGGCTCGGCCTAGCACTCCCTTCCTTTGTTATTTACCCACGCCATAAAGTGGTGTCTTTCGGCGCGGGCGCCATCTTGAAACACGGGCGAAGCGTGAGGATTGCAAAGGAGACGGTCGACCCGCCATACATTGCTTGCCCCAAAAGTAAAAATCCATGCGTCACGACCAAAACTAATTTTATGGGTTCATTTCTTCGCCTTTTAAGTAATATAAGCAGTAAATAGCGGGGTTTTCACATAAAACGAAATAAAATGTGTGGGGTCAATCACTTGCACACTATCTAGCAGGTCTATCTAGATCATAGCGCCATCTGTGTCGAAAAACCGCCATCTAGGCCACCAAAACTGAAACATAGAAAACTGCCCCGCTAGGGTGCGTAACGCGTGAAAATTATTTTATTGTTTTTTCCCGAGCGTTAGCAAGGGAGGTAATTGACAATCCTGAGTGCAGCGAGGTATTTAAAAGAACAACACACTTCCTGGGACCAGTAAAATGATATTAGTAAGATAAACATCACGCACCGGCGCGCCGCGCTACATCAAATCATTTTAACAAAATAAATTAAAGAAACTTTACATGTAGACATCATCATGTTAATTGTTTTAAAACTAGCTGCTCATCTTTGCTCTAAACAAGTCATGTAGCCAATCAATTTTGTATTGATATTTTTTTTCTCTTTTCGGTGCGCGATGGCCAGTTTGATCTTCGACTTAACCTTTTTTAGTGTTCCGTAGCCGAATGGCAAAAATCGGAACCCTTATAGTTTCGTCAAGTCTGTCTGTCCGTATGTCACAGCCACTTTATTCAAAAACTACTAGCATTACACAGTTGAAACTTGGTAGGTAGATGTATCCTATTAACCGCTTTACGATTCTCATAGAAAATATAAAAATTAATTATTTTTAAGGGGGGCTCCCATACATGAAACTAAAACCAAAAAAAAAATTTTTGGTCAAACCTATACGTGTGGGGCAATGATGTTTTAAAAGTAATATGTAGATAGGTTACCCGGGCGCGCAATGTGAAGACGCGAAAAGATCCTAATTAGGATCTCTTACCCCCAGTCGGCGAAAAGCGATACAACGAGTGTGACGTCTCGGTTCGTGATTGTGAATTGGTTTGAAGCCATCAAAAGGTCATCATGTGTGTTTCGAAGGTGTACGAACTATGACAAAAAAGTTTAAAAAGCTCAGGGCATCTTATATCACAAGTAATTAAACAAGAATAATGCATAAATCATTACATTTTATAATTTATTACTTAAAATCCATTTCACATTACGACTACAAAGGCGAAAGAGAAAGTGAATAGTAATTCTACAAGTGTGAAAAGGACGCAATGTCCTGCTTGGTGCCTCGATTATTGAAGTGGGCAGTGCAGTGCCGTGATTGGTCAATAGTGACATTTGGCTGACATTTGTGCGTAGCAGAGAGTTACCAACTATCTCTTTCGTTCTTACTGTTTCAATTATGCTATCTATTTCACCTCAGTCTAGGAATGTGGTTAATAAGAAATGCGCATGTGTGCAGTCGCTCGCGACCAGCACAGATTTGTTTTGTGAGCGTATAGCGTATCTATTACTTTTAAAACATCATTGGTGTGGGGTGTCTCTGAATAGGTCTTTTAAAATAACAAAGAGGTTTCTAAAACCATTTTTTCTAAAAGTGTCCCGTTTGAGGGATAGACGCTTCCAAAGTATTAAAATAGGCGTATACCTACCCCATCTAACTTTTGAACTAAGCGAGTGTAAAATTTGAAAATAATACGTAATATCAATATTATTAAATTCTTTCAACGAACATTGGTTTGAGCAAAATCGAACTATTAGTTTTTGAGATATATAGCACATCTTCAACAATCGCAAACATAACTTTGTTCTTCTTGTTATGTTTGCGGTCAACAAAATATTGTGGTATTTTGGGTTAGTGGAAGTAAGAACCCCTAATTCAGTTAAGTTGGCTCGGAACCCTCAGTGCGCGAGTCTGACTCGCACTTGCCCGGTTTTTTTGCTTGGCCTTGCCTGCAACCGAGCATGTATTCCAAATTCAAATCTCATTACAGCTCCATGGGCTGCGATGGATTTTCATAAAATATTTTGACCCTTTTTACCGAGATGAGTCACTTTGAGTCCACATTATGTGACATGAGATTGCCGAGCAAATAGTGTGAAAAACACTTCAAGTATTTATTTTGCGCTCATTTCTTTAATAAATAAAATGTCGCTTTGAATGCTTCACAGCATCCGTGGTCACAGGCAGACGCAGGAAGCAGATGCAGGCAGGCAGTCAGCGAAATGAATCCCTATAAATGTTTCAATCAATAAGTCAAGCTATCAGCTTAGGTAAATCAATGCCTAGTAAATGTAAAACAATTCGAAAGGTAAGAGTGATTTCCAACATTATGTCATCAATATGACTCTTCTAAATCACAGGTGACAATTTATATTTTCGTAAACATACGAATACGTTGGAAAAGAGGGTACGCGACGAACATAGAACCTCCAACTTTTTTAAGTCAAATTAATAAGTATTTCAGGAAAATATGGTTTATTATTAGTCGTCTTACCTCAGACACGCCCCCGATATTAATATTATAATGAATATCAAACAGAACAAAACGCCCGCTTCATAGACAATCGCCGATCAATAATTTAAGCCGCATTAGAAGAGCCTTCAAAGGTCTCCCATGGAACTACTGCTTAAAGGGAATTCGGAAAACCTTGGGATATTTATA
The DNA here is from genome assembly GCA_963584085.1 of Pyrausta aurata. Lineage (NCBI taxonomy): Eukaryota > Metazoa > Arthropoda > Insecta > Lepidoptera > Crambidae > Pyrausta > Pyrausta aurata. The sequence goes on from OY757267.1 coordinate 277,470, forward strand.
TAGAACAGCATAGGATTATTAGTCTGTTTCAATACTTTCAATATTCTGGTTCGTTATTTGTTTGACGCTAAAAATCAATTGATATAATCATATTTAAAATTCGGATTATTTGCTGTTCCTTAATCTGATACTGGTCATTTTGATCGCCGTTTCATCAAGAAATACCTAAATAATGTTACATCAGAAGGTTTTTGCCTTTGCCTAAAAAATACAGACCATATCCTACTGTAGGTATTAATCAACTGTTTTAATTTAACGAAGTCAATTCAGTGGTGAGAGCCTTGTTTTTATCGGTTTCTATTTGTACTTTTTAAGTAAGTTAGTCCATTCGTTTAGTTGAGTTCATGAAATTTGCGGCTTGATTGAGCCATTCATTGTGGATATGAGCCTGACAGTCTGCCCAGATTTCTGCAGGTTTACTATCACAAAATATAACTATATGTATATACTTTTGGAGTATTTCATAAACGATACATTCTCTAAATATCACAACATTTCAATCATGCGAAGTGAGTCTCGTATCGATGCGTCCCACGCCCAATATGGAAAAATCAAATATGCATACTATCAGTTATTGGAAGGTGCCAATCTTCTGAGCAATATGTTGTATATCTGTCAAGATTTTCGCACACGTCTTCGCTTTATTGACTTCTTTGACACGTTTCGATACGACGTGATCGGTTCATTTTCAAGTTTATTCGAAAGCAAAAAGATTGATAGCTCCCAAGGGGTCATTAATCTTCTCTACCAGTTAATAGTTATTTATTGAACCTAGAAATTGGATCTAGACTTCCGGTCTACACTATCTAAACTAGTTATCACCGATACATTATTACTAGATTACATCATACTGATTTAGGTACTGCGAGTATACTAGGATATAATAGGTTGAATGGAGTTAATAGTGGTAGACGCGTTGTCAGAGACGGTTAGATGACCTCCGTATCAGTACTGTAATCGGATTAATTACATTTGGCGCCCTGTTAAAGCAAATAAACCAAGTCTATAATACGTAGCCTTATACCTATACGCCCATACGTATAGCTGGGTATGCAACTAACTACCTAAGGGAGGCTCGGAACAATTGGTCGGTACTTAGATTCAGGTCAGGCTCCGGTTCACGTGTTATAGCATGCATGAGAAATGTAAAGCTACATGATTTTAGTGGAAGATCTATTTTACTCAGAATAAACATGTTAGTTTTCTGCTTTTCATAACAACTTTTTTGCTTGAGAAGTGGTAGGGGTTTTTAAAGTCACTACTGAACGCCACGGTAGATAAATACACGTGCCAAATTTTGGAAAAAGGTTTGATATGAATGAAAATTTATTTTTGGACAAAAAAGTTCAATGGTAGTTAACCGAAATTAATAAACAAGATATCTGTGTAACGTCCCTATTTTTATATTAACGTTTAAGTTATTTCATATAATTAAAAGGTAGAGTTTCCCAATGACGCGTATTTTCAGATAATATGAGTTATACCATTATTTGCGAGTTATTTTAAAAGGTGCTTACCACACGGTTAATCCCGAATATTATTTCAACAGCCCACGCTCCGAAAATTCAACAGGAAAATATTGACAGACAGCACGGAATTAATTACAAAAACAATTATCGAACATTCGCGGCGCAGCTCCTCCTTTAATTAAGATAATTAGGGGAAAAATTGTAATAACAGATTTAATTAGGCGCCCGGTAGCAGAGCGGTTCAACTCTTCCGATTACTTGATTACTTACTTGTTGTTTTAGGAGTTTGCGGAATAAAATTTTGACGTAAGAAGAATTAACAGTGCCGTGGGTTGTAAGACGATCAGGATCCTGAGAGGGCTTTATTTTTATAATAAATTGTTGAGTGTTTGTTTAATGCTTTAATAGGGATTAGAGCTTAACGTGTTAATCTCAGAAAATCATTAAAAACATGACGCAAAAAGAATTACTGAAATTCTTGCCCTTTTCAGACATTATTTTGACCCTTGCTTCAATGTTCAAGTCGTCAAATGGGAATCGTCGGTAATATTACGAGCAAGTCTAGGCATTAAGTCCGCCAATTGTACAATTTACAGTGCAATAAAGTTTAAATAAATAAATAAAAATAAGTCTTGAAAAAAATATTAAGATTCCATGAAAGATCAGGTCTACTTTTAATAAGCCTGTTGTGTTTTATCTTGTAAAATATCTTCTTAGCCGAACATCTTTGACCGATAGTAAACTATCAAAGTGGATTGAAGTGGCCAAATCTATTTCTAAACAGTTCTTGATATCTTACGGACAGCATCTAAAAATTGAAGCTGGCTGCGTGTTACCACAGTTATATCACAACGTAGCAATATCCAGTTGCTGCGTTGCAGTAGGAAGAGTTTAGTTTTGAGTTAAAGAGGATCCTCCTCCTAAATTATATTTGTTATTATAAATATTATTATATTTGTGTCTCCTCTTTAACTCAAAACTTGTTAATAAAGTATTGTGATAGCTCCTTTGCCAAATAAATTATAAAGACTCCAGTAATTGCAATAACTTGCCCACAAATAACGTTGCCAAGACATGCTTAGTTATTATTAGTATCTAGTCATTAACTGAAAGGGCTGTATCGTATAAAATCGATGCTTTGCGCGACTAAATCTATTCGTAAGAGCGTTGTAATAGCGCTTCTTAGTCTTTCTCTGTTATGGTTTTGGTCACATCAAATATTGAATGGCACTTACCTTAAGGCGCTTTCACATTGGTTGCCTGGGCCGTCCTTTCGTACATTTTGTATGAAGTGGTTAAAGTTTGACCGCAGCTCTATTTGTACCAACTTTCATAGCTGCTGAAACGGCAATGTTTTCTTAAATTGCTGTTACTAGCCAATTGAGCTATAAAATTTTGAATAGATCTTCCATTTACTGATGTGAAAAAAGGTCCCTAACTAATGTACCTACCCTAGATTTGCTACTTACAAACATGCATGACAGATATTTTATTTTATTTATTATTAGGTACACCCACATATTACAATCAAAACATGCACTTATTATAATACAATATATACTCTCAAGACTAGACGATAATCCATAAATGGTATACACAGCATGATTAATTCTAGTGACAAATGAGAGATTGAGAGATGAATAATTAACGAAATGAAAACAAAGTTGAATAATGAACGAGCTGACATAGAAAAAGCCAATTTAGAATTATACAAAAATGTATGATTTCAATTAGAAAATACTGATGCATAGAGTAGCTACACGTTCTCCTGAAGATTTTGATATTTCAATGCAATCACTGTTCTTCCTTAGGTTGATGAACAGCGTTCCAGACCTTATGTCTTGGTGAATGCTATTCATCCCCCTGAATCAATAGACAATTTTCCAGATGCATAATTGTACAGTTTTTCCGCCGCCACTGGCGGATCCAATTTAAGTTTGTTCGGCTTTCGGTGACTCCGTCCTTGCTGCTAGGGCGTGGAGCAAGGCAGGAACTGGACAGGAACAGGAACATCCCGTCCTGGATTAGAGATCCAGAGTTTTAGAGTGCTCGTGTTAATTGGCTTTAAGAGACTAGCTTAACATTAAACTATTATATTCTTCTGTTAGACGATAGTAATGGCTATGAATTTTTCTTACAAGCAAGACTCATAGCCATGATCTCTTGGAAATTTAGATTCTGCCATTTGTTAGAACTTTATGCAGCTAATTTCTTTATTATTTATCTTCAAATGGTTTTAGTTAGGGTAACGTTGACGTTAGAAACTTACCCCCTTATTCATAATAACTCAAACGGTCTTTTAAACCTATTTTAGCTATTACACTGTTTTGTCTCATTCATTCTTGGCGCTGTCATCATTTTACAGAAAGTGACAAAACAGTGTAATAGCCAAAATAGGTTTAAAAGAACGTTTGAGTTATTATGAATAAGGGGGTTAATTAATAGTCAACCCGCTGTCGCGTATGCTTTTTGGCAAAGGCGCAGGCGCGATCCCTTCCTTGGCTCGCTTGTTACGGCGCGGCATTGTGCACAAGATTGGGCCGAGTTTTAATTTTGCCCCGAAGGTCACAAATTAACGTCCAATCCCGATCGCTGTTCAACCGATGAAAAGGACCTTTAAGGGCTTTTTGGGGCCCGTAACGCGGAAATCAAAACACGTGCCATGTTGTGTTGTGTGCCTGGCATCTATTGAATGATATGAAATCCTTGTTTACTTCATATTTTCTCCGGTCATCCTCTGGCTTTTTTCTGTAATAAGAACCTTCCTGCTTACATTCAGGTACCAGTCGTGTGGTTTTGAATGAATAACGTGGATATGATATCTAGGGGATAGAACTGAAAACCTTTACATGATTTTAGTCATTCCGTTTTTTTTAAATCTCATCATGCCCTATGTGCCTATAGTGCAGATGCGCAGAGCCTTCAAATTAAACGATTTTTATTGCAGATGGTGATCCTTTTTTGTCATTTCACCTCCTATCTCATCCTACCTACCTACTTGATACTGATTTTGTTTGTTAGTCATAATAGTTAACATTTCTCAAACTTACGGAGTTCGTTTCACTCTTAACCGTATTTTTAATAGCTATCGAGTTTAACATTCGGTGTGCATTGTTAAAAGTTCTGGAAGTGATGGGTTTGTGCTTTTGTCCGCTTCAGAAATGCTTGCGAATGTTCGGGGAACGAATAAAAACGGAATAACTCCAGAGTTCGCGATATAAATTATATCGTCTGCGTAGATTCCGGATTTACGGTTTGACTCGTGTGCGACTGTAATAAAAACGTTTGTGCTCTCAATCGCCGTTGCCTTTTTTATGTTTGTGTTTATTCACTGTAATCAAATGTAGAGGTATGTATTTATTTTTAACGCGGTTTCGATTTACTTAGCCTACATCAGTTTCGCTGTCCAACCGCTTTATTCAATAATATATTCTTTATTGCACTTATAAGATGTACAGAAAATACAAAAAGTCACAATGTGAACAAAGGTGGGCTTATCCCTAAAAGAGATCTCTTCCAGCCAACCCATAGGTGTTGGAAATGAAATAGTTGCGGATATTGGCAGTGCTAGATTAATAATACGGAAAAAAAGTTATAATTTATTAATATTTTTTAGATAATAATAATAAACTAAATACTATAAATAATCTAACATAACGTATATAGTATATATACATATAACCAAACAATAATAAAATATATAAATAATAATAATATATATCAATATTATGTATAAATCTATACTATCCATGTATAAATGTATACTCTACGATGAAGAGGGTATTTGAGAGAGTAGATGTTCTTTAACTCTTTTTTTGAATATTTGTATATTGGAGCTTTCTTGCAGTTCTAGAGGCAGTTTGTTCCAGAGTCTCGCAGCATAGACAATAACAGTATTATCTTTTATTAAATCTAATTACATAGCACCCGTATTACAAATTTTAACAAATATTAAAATAACCAAATACCCTTGTTAAACGAAACTCGGTTTACTCTGATTACCTAGTTTTAGGTATTAACATTTTTTTTCCAAAAGTCTAAGCCAAATTAAAACTGAAGTTGAAAAATCCAGTCCCAAGTCTGACCTTTAATTTGAAATGAAACATTGTGGGCAGCCGTATAATTATGATAATTTAATTAACGAAAGTTAATGCTACGAAAACGGAGTTAGAAACAATATAACTCTATCGGAATAATTTAAATGCTAGACTTGATAGCCTAATAGTTCATACACCTGGGAATACCACTCCAAACGTTACCGCAAATTCAGGCCCTTCCGTCTTTTTCACTCACATAGTTTAGGTTTCAAGGTTGACAGGGATAGCTCGAGCCGAAAATATGGACATAGAAGGTGCTTTGACCCATCACGGGCATTTGCTAACGAGAGGCGAAACGAATATATTTGATTGTTTGCGCAAAATATACTGAATGTCAGGCTTCTGGGATCTGATTGCTTTTTCAGTTTAATCAAGAGTTTTATTTTTAGACAGGCACGCCATTTAATCCTTGTCTGGGTGAACGAATGCTAAGTGAGCTGGAAATTCTGGGTGTCATTTCAGTCCTTTCTCTGACTAAGCTTTTCATAAAAATATACCTACAGTCGTCTTTTATCTAGCTAGACTAATGTTTATTTTCAATGGGCTTCAAGTAGTGATTGATGAAGTGATTGTAAATTGAGGAAAAGGGTATTTGTAATTTAGATATAAGTAATTTCCTTGCAGTCACGAGGCTACGAACAAAATCTGTTGCTCTTACACCAGTTTTTAATTGCGACAATCTTTCGCTAAAGTACAACAGTCGATTACGTAATAAAACCTATTTTATAACATTATATACTTGACTACGTAATTAAGTTTGTAAAATTTAATTAGTAGACGTCTTTCCCCGGTGTTTAATGTTCAATTTCTTGTCCGCAGAGCCAGGTAAAGTCGCTAAAAGTGAAACCGCTTTCGGAAACGTTATTAGTCGTAACTGTCAAGTCTGGTGAAGGGCCCAGTTTGCCCTATTAACTGTGGAATTAACTCGGCTAGTGGTGGGAACTGTTTAAAATTCATATCCAATCCGTTGTCGGTATATGAAATCCGACATAAGAAACCCAAATTTTATAAAAAATAATATCCGTTCCCCATCACGAAAAACTATCGACTTCGTATATTCGTAAGCGTATCGATAAATGTCAAAATCCATATGCAAAAAGTAATTTCTTTACGCACCGCCAGGGGCGCTAGTTCAATTTCCATACGAATTGACATTTCTCGATACGCTTACGCAGTCGATAGGTTTCCGTGATTGGGGTACCGATCCGTCTGTCGGTTTAGGACATCTGACATAAGGAACCGAAAGTAAAGCTTAAAGTTAAGTGACAGTTGTATTGAAACATCGGCAATTAGACGTTTTATTTGAATTGGTAAACACCTTTTAAGAAACCTTATATGCCAGAAATAGAACCTTATATGAAAGCTGAAAGATTTTAAATCCACTGATCTGTTCGTTTTTTTTTACTTTTAATTAAAATGCATGTCAGAGAAGACGACGTCAATATTTATAAAGTCTACAATGAATTTTAAAACTTAGTCGATTGTCGATTACGGTATCGACTTCCACAACCGCATCGCATCCCTCAAGATTTTCCCCAGAAAATTCGGTGCGTTACAATCGCTTCTTTGTTCTGAAAGTGGGCAAACTTGGGATTATGAGGCTGCTCCCAAACAGTTAGCAGAGATTGTTGGCGGTTCCGCCGGATCGGATCCGGGTAAGGTTCATGGTTCATTAACTATTGGGAGAATCGGAGAGCGTAATGCTAGATTTGCTTAACCGCTTAAAACTGACAATATTTGAACGGTAACGGTTAGTTAGATATTAGTAGAGATCAGCAATTCAGCATACTACATTATCTGACGACTCGAAATGAAAACAGAAAGAAAAATATACTAGTCTAGAATGCTAAAATATAGTGCTTGGGCGTAAACAATCTACCTACAGATGCGCTACATAATACATACGAGTATCTTTCTAAACTCTCATAGTCTGACTTTTACGTAGAAGACCACTTTTATTCTTTTCTATTTTATTCTTTGTTATACTGGTAGACAGTACATAATAACCTATTTAATTTTTAGATAAATTTACCAGCTTATTGAAAAGGTCTCCTGGGCGGATAATTACAAGCCGGAGCTTGTGATTAGTGACTGCGACACAGCCTTTCTCACTACAGCTAATTAGTACTGCGCTGGTTTGATTAGATGTACTTCTTATTGTTTTTGTTATAAGTACCTCTAAAAATATTAGAGCTGTGAAGCTTCCCAGATTGCGCATTAGACTACTTTTGTTTTGCATCTAGCTATAAACATTGGCACGCCTACGTTGATTTTATACATGAGGCATAACTGACATTTAAAAAAAAAACAAAATGTACCATTTAAAACCCCAGGATCACAACAATGTTTCAACTTAAAAAGTCTTAAACGAGTAACTGATTTTGGTTAAATTTTAATCTTGTTATATTTTATGTCTCGTTTATTTGTTATCATTCATTCATTTTGTTGCAGGTAAGATTTTTCACTTCAAAATCCTATATCTGGGGGCGTATTGCGATCCAATTTTGACGGTTTGGCTGGTTCGTTTTTGAGTAGATTAGCAAAATTCCCAATTCCGGTTCAACTCCGAGTCAACTTTTCTGACAGCGATTTAACTTTAAATCGAAAGTCTAATCGATCACTAATGCATTTCACTTCACTCATTCAGTTAATATTATTGGTTGATTCATATTTTTTGTGACTGCTATTGGACAAGAGAAGTGGTAATTAAGTCTTATTGGCGGAATGAGGTTTGGAAACGTCACACAGTGGGTCACATTACCAAATAATACTGCCAAATATATTACCATAACCACCTAGAAGATACAAACTCCTTTCCCCAAACCTCCTTGCAAATAAGACTTTAAACTATCAATTTCGACATTAGGCAGAGAACACATGCAGTAAATTCAGTCTATAGTAGTTTTCTTTCAAACATACATTAGAGCTATCTTATAACAGTATTTCGGCTAATCCAGTGATATAAGACATGACTCGCCCCACTTCATCCTCGGAAAGAAGTGAACTCTTCTACTTTGGGCCCTAAAAGTTCAGGTGCAAGCCAACAAACACGAAAGTGATGTTCTTGGATAAAATTATTCTCAGTATTAGTTACTATTTATAGTTACAAAAGGTTCAGATCATTGCTTGGCATTTTATTAAACGCCATAAGTATTTTTTAACAAGCAATGTACTATCCTATGTAATGCACATTGCAACACTTTCTGCGTTGGCTTAGTAATATTAATAAGTAACTATAATCTTGCATAAAATGCAGAGCCCTTTTGACTAAAAAAATAAAAAAATAAAAAAATAAAATCATGTGCCGAAGAACTAAGTCCTCCAATAACCAAATTAATAAACCAATCCTTTAATGAGAGCACATTTCCAGATGAACTTAAAACCGTAATAATCAAACCTATCCTAAAAAAAGGAGGCAATAGTAGAGACCTAAATCAATATCGGCCAATAGCAATACCGTCCACTATATCCAAAATATTCGAAAAAGTCATGGCAAATAGAATAATTAAATTTTTAGATAAGTTTAATATTTTAGACGCAAACCAGTATGGCTTCCGCAAAAATCGCTCGACTGCTTTGGCAGTATATACCTATACACAGGAAATACTTAATTACATAAGGGAAAAAAAGTATGCCATAGGACTACTTTTAGATATGACCAAAGCCTATGACAAAGTTTCCCACAGTATTTTGCTCCAAAAACTCACGGGAGTAGGCATTAGAGGCGCGGCTCTCGAGTGGTTACGATCGTACTTACTTAATAGACAACAATATGTACAAATACAATATTTTAATGACTCGACAGGCGAGCTACAAAACGTTAGATCTAATATTGAAACGACGAACTGGTCAATTCTTCAAGGCAGTGTCTTAGGATGCTTGCTTTTTTTAATATATATCAACGATTTGCCAAAAAATTTTAATTCTCTATGTATACTTTTTGCAGACGACATCTCCCTTCTTTTTAAAATTCCAGAAAAAAATCCTTATAATATTCAACTCATTACGGAAACTTTTAACAGTATTAAAATTTGGCTCTCGAATCATAACCTTCAAATTAATAATAAAAAAACAAAAATCATACAATTTAAACCATATCAAAAACCACCTATAGATCTTACACAGATTACAAACTTACTAAAAATTCAAGAAGAAAGCTCTGTAAATCTCCTAGGAATGACTCTAGATACCCACCTAAATTGGAAAAAACATGTTCAAATCACTAAGTCAAAACTATCCCAATTTCTATATGCTTTAAGTGTTTTGAAAACAAACTCTTCCAAAGAAGCCGCTCTGTCCGCATATTACGCCTACGCGTTCGCGTGGTTACGCTACGGAATTATTATGTGGGGCCATAGTTGTGACGCTTCCGACTTGTTCGTTACACAAAAAAAGTGCTTAACTCGTCAAGTATGCGTGAGCGAGACACAATAGAAATTCCATTGTTATGCGACTCCCTGGAGTCGTTTGATACCTGACTGATTAAGAATAATCCTTAACTTAAAATCAAGAATTAGCTGCAAACAACACTTCATACGCGAAAAAATTCTTACACTTCCTTGCATTTATATTTTAGAAATTGCAATGTTTGTTCGTAAACACACTCATTTATTTGAATTCGACAAAAACCCCAGACGCAAAATGAATTTAGTACTTCCAACCCCGTTAATAGAAATGTTCAGAAAAAGCCCATTGTACCGTTGTATCCAGATATTTAATAAAATACCTAACTCTATTAAAAGCATAGAAAAAGACCACATATTTAAAAATAAACTCAAGAACACTCTTATAAATAAAAGCTACTATAATATTAAAGATTTTATGGATGATAAATTATTGTAGTATTTTATTATTATGTTAGTTTAAGTTTAAAATACTCAATTTTAAATAACATTTTGTTAATTTTATGTGTGTGCAATATTACAGTAATATATATATTTTTTTTAATTTTAAAATATTCCTAGTTATAATGTAAGGACCATCTCGGTCCTCAAATGTTTACTACCTTTAGATAGGTTTTCACCTTGCTGTACCCTAACCGGGTGTGCACATGTAGCGAGCGATGTTCATTTTGTAATACTCTTACTAATCTGTGCTATCTACTGTGTATTTTTTGCAATAAATTGAAATTGAAATTGACTCAGAGTGCCCAAGCGTATACCTATTTAAATATGAACTCTTTTTTTACTTTTCGCTACTTAACTCACTATAAAATATGTAAAGGTAACGAAGGATTGAATTTGGACAAAATATATTTAAAAGGGCCTATGACACTTATCCATAATAGACAGGAACTAAGTCTTTAACTAACTGTTCTTTAAGTTTTTACAAACTTAAAGAACATTAAACTTTTTTACATACTTAAAGAAGTTATGACTAAAGTTTATATACGTTGTGTGCATCTTACTTTAAAATCATAAACCAAAAAAATGACTATCTTTCTCTTTTGTAGTACCTTCTTACTGTCATTTGGTGTTGGTTGTAGTGACAGTTTACGAAATCGATAATAAACCAAAATATTGTTGATTTTATGTAAATAAACTAAAATACACATTATCAGTATCACAGATTAGTAAGAGTGATTTCAATGCCCGTTGTCAATAGCAAGAACTTGCTGCTAGACAAAGTATACTGCATAATGGAGTTTCGAGCACCTATGATAGTAAACGACAAAAAGAATCCAATTGCTTTTTTCAGTTCGTGAAAGTGCTCCAATTCATTATTATTGCAAAAAACACCATTAACCAAAGCACAAGCTTTAAGATTTTAAACTTTCGCGTTGCATTGCAATAACTATTAGACATGACGGTTAATAAATCAGCGGTGGCGGAGCACATCATAGAGGAAGGAGTTAACCACTGGATGGAGTTACATAATCCTAAAATCCTCTCCACCGATCGTCATTATTATACTAGGATAATACGTGAAGCGGTTGAAATTCGAAAATACAGAAATTTCAACCGGGATGATGGATATAAGTTATCACCATTATGGAATCCAGTGATTAATAAGTGTAAACCGTGTGTAAAGCCGTCAAAACCAAACCGCGATACCGTGAGTGTTGTTTGTCGAGGTGACTGTACTGACAATAATTTATCGAGTGTAGTGAGGGTGGCGGAAGAATCTTCAAGCCGCTATACTGACAATTTATCTAGTGTTGTGAGGGTGGCAGAAGAAACTTCGGGCCGCTCGCGCAGGCGATGTCGCAATCCACCAGTTGACTCGTGACCACGGCAGTTGCAATACCGCCGAAACGTCGAGCAGTGAGTAATAGCAACTCATAAGTTTTTATTCGCGTTTAGACCCGTCATGTCTAATAGTTATCACAAGCTTTAAGTATAAACTTACCGACATAATAGATATGTAAATAGTAATCATATAGGAATATAAAGGAACTGTGCAAAACTGTGTATAACTTCTTACAATAAAATGCTTTAGTATCATAAAATTGTCTTTACTTTTAAGTTAAAATATACTGTTTAAGTACCTATGTTCTAACACTTCGGTTCCACAATACTCCGTAAACATTATAATGCATCACTAAACCACCTCCAAAGTCCAAATTCAATCCACATTTGAATCCATTAATTGTTACTGAATGGGGATCCGATTTACCATCACTTATGTTTTATTGTAATAAGATTCCATATTAGAAGTTTTGGTGATTGATTTTTTCTTCAGTGTCAGATAGATATTATTTCACTTTCTCTGTTTAGGAATCTCACTATGATGCTATGTACAATACTCCGGCTTATTTACAATTCTTAAGGCTGGGTTAGAGATATCAAGAGCACAAATATGTTTATTTCGTTAATAAAACTTTCTAAAATAAAATGTCATGTCATTGAAGCTGGACACTAACGGTCAGTTTTTGCATCAGTCTTCATCATTCGTTTTAGCGATTTAGCAAATTAGCCTCATCCAAGATGATTGTATGGAAACTAGATTTCCCCACCCTCTGGCGTCTTTCCGGCATTTCAGTTTTTCCCTGTCTTCGTTGTGTAAAAATACTGGATATATTATGATAGCCACAAAAAACCTAGAGTTCACTTCTTTACGATCAAAGACGGATGTCAGTACTGACGTGAAAATCTGAGCGTCAATGTCCAGCATAATTTTATAGTAAGGTTTTCTTGACTTTGTCAAACTTCATATTGAAATGTAATTTTATTGGCCAATGAGCCACTGGGTCGTTTGTCAACCACCCCATAGCAAGTGAGTCGGTAGCCAATGGCCAATTGGCCACTGGGTGGCTTTTATTTACCAATAAGAGTCATCTTAATTGCTTTCTTATACGCTAAAAACCAAACGGCTCAATTGCGACTCTGTGAAAAATTGGTATTGCGAACTAACTTTTCACTTTATTTTGTTGGTTGGCTGCAAAAGTGAATGATGACCGAAAATTGTCTTTGATCAGATTTAACCTTTTGTCAATAAGATGTAGTCTTACGGATACTACTCGGACATTTAAAATAAATACAAAAATATTATTATGAATTCATATAATTTTTCGAATCAAATATTTTTAAACGGCCGATAGTCCTCGCCAAATTATTATAAGAAAACTATTTTTTAACACATTCAAGCCAAGACTTACATTGGCTAGAATTGACTCTAATTTAGTTTAATTATAATCGAATGTGTTATTTGTTTAATTTTTTCTTTTATTATTATCAATCATTATTTTCTATTCCATACGTTTCATTGGTATACGGTTGTATCACAATTCACAGGCAGGTGGACGGACGGTCTTTAACGGACTAATGGTTAACAAAAAAAATGTTTCCACTACTCGACACTAGATGTCTAGTGCAAAGTGTACTCGTCCCTAGATGGCGTTGTTTACCGTCAATGGGAATTAATTGCGACTCAGTCACATGCGGGAAATATTTTAAGTAAATTACTATCAACATAACACTTCTTAAGTCTAAATTCGTTATGGCTAAGCACAATAATTTTCGGCATGCTAATTTATAAGATTTACACAAAGGAATTCAACTCTGATTTGACAACCTCGGAACGTCAACTTAATGAATGATAATATTAAATCAGAATCGATCTTGAGACAACGCTATATGAGAAGAAGAGTTAGATAATCTATTCAGCAAGTCAGCATAGGACAGCACCATACGAGTGAGTGAAATAGAAATACTTTTATTGTTTTTCAAGTTCCATCACAATACCAAATTAGCGACTCAACCAGGTGAGTCGCAATTGAAGTGTCTAGTTATTGGATAGTTATTGAACCGTAATAAGCTGCATCGCAATACGCACCCTGAACGTATCAGCGACAAAGTAAAGGTAAGTGAAAATTTTACGACGATCTGCAAATGTGAAACATCAGGACTCAAGGTAGTCTTCTCCATACCTTACATAGTGTTTTCTACGAGCAACTTGAATTTGCAGCTGCAATAAGACCGGCTATTAGTGCCTCTGGTTAAAGTTCAATTCCGATACGCAAAAAGCAAATAAATCAGCAAAATTCTTATTACATAACTTTTGTTTAAGAATTAAATGTTCATTTGATGCTGTGGATGCTACATGCAATAAAAATAATTTCTCTGAAAATTGCGGGGTGATAACAGTATAATAAATGAATAAAATATGCGCTAAATTACACACCAATTGTCTGGTTTTGTTGAAACGAATTTTCTTTCCGTGTTACGAAGTTCCAAACAACGATTATTACGGGGGCGATTTTTTTTTCGGTTATCTTAGATGTATCATTTTATTTTAGATCTTCTTACACCTCCTATCGGGATGTCACCTTATCTAGGGGTACACTGTATAGAATAAGACAAGACAAGCTAGGTAGACTAGCTAGCTAGCGTTCAATCATCATTATGTTGCTGTCAGTTTCTATAACGCAAAGTAGTGTTGATATCAAAATCAATATTAGATCTGAGCCTAATATAAGTTGTTATCTGTGTGTCTACAACTGGACATGTGACATCTCATCACCGAAACCGAACATTGAATTGAACTTACACCGAACGGCCAGTCAAACCACTGAGCCATAGCGCCGCCTAGCGTCGTCCGGCTGAAATATTCAGCGATACACGACGCCTGCTGGCAGACGAATGAAACATAGAAGCATGTGGTTTCAAAATATATGTTAGATGGCATTGAGCTATTTTTTTAATTCATTCAGAATAACCTTTTTTTCATTGATTATCACTTTATAAAAGTAAGCGGCCCAACTCCTGCTTGCAAATTCAGGGACTTAAGGCTGCTAATGAAAACTGAATACCAAGATTTGAGGCAGTTCTGGTATTGTTCAAGTGTCAAAATTAAAATAGCAATAAAAATAATTTGTTCAACCTTTATTAACTGTTATGGACCCTGATACTAGCCAATTGGTTAATTACTTATCATTGTATTACATTTCTATCTGTAGGAATAATAAAAATTACAAACGTATCTATGCTTTCCGTTCTCCATCGACCGGCCTTGAGTAAATTATTCATCAAAGAGAATGGCCGGGCTTCGGTCACTCTCTAAGACATGAGACGTCTTTATTTTATATATTATTAATTAGACGCCCCTTAATATAAATAATGGAGATGTCTTAGAGCAGTCTATGCGTTCTATTTATATTAAGGTTATACGGCAAAAGAAACTCGTTAGATATGCGTTTCTTAACCTGACTTATACACTAGTATAAAATACATGTATTAGTATTCCAGTTAGGTATTATTAAAATAAAAACAATTTTATCAGTGTACTAGGCAATAAATCTCTCTTGCGTTTAATCAATTAAAGTGTTTTGTACTGAGCGAAACGGAACGCGTGTGTCGTAAACCGACGCGAGTTTTACGCGCTCGCCCGTACGCGACCCGCACGTTAACGATGCGTAATGAGGAGACGCTGACGAAATTCCGTATATTTGTTGTTATCATTGTATAGAGAGTACCTACGTCTAGCTGATGACAGTGGTGGCTTATCCACTTACGACAGGGACGTTTTTGCAATGTTATGTGTGCATAGTTGACTAGTGACCTGAGTAAACCATACGGTGTCACTTTTGGACAATCGTAAGTGTTGAGTGTGACCACGGGATAAGAACTAAAAAATATTATCGCCCATTATTCTCGTAATCAAATAAAGTTGTCATATTTCGTGAACGTTGTACATCGTATTTTAACTGTTCCGTTAGTGTAGGTAGTAGTTAGTTTGCTGGTTGCTTACCAAGAGGCCGAATCCCGGGTTCGCGGTAAAATTTATTTTTGGGTTATTTTTGTTTTGAAAATATTCGGAAAAAGTTTTGAGTCAGGAAGTTGGTGGTGAGCCTCGGATATCACGTCAAGCCGTTGGTCAGGCGCCTGATATCTCCTCCGTCTTGAACTCTACTGTATGTACTGAATAATGAGAGTGAAGGAACAGAGAGCTTATATACAGAGTGTATTGCACACACACTTGAGCATTATAATGTCCCGCGCCGATGGCCAATCTCAATTGAGATTGACCGCCGTGGTCGGGTACGACCAGGAGAACGTTTTTATTTGCTTCGTATTTTGAAATAGGTACAAACTTATCGCCGTATGTCGTGATATCGAAGCCACTCTTCGCTGACGTACTTCTTCCTATGTTATAGAGCGATTGTAATTTCACTATCAGGTTTCAGGACCACTGTTAGCTGGACTATGTGTTCATTCTATTTAAACCTGTAATTGCCATTGCCACTATTGACCACCCTCTATCAAAAGACTCCTTACGTCATAATTAGCGTTGGGGCGGAGTCGGCTCGCAAACGATCATTACGTCCGAGCCAGTTCAACTTTTAACGAGCTTCCGATAGTGTTTGCGCAATTTTCGATAGATTTTACTAAACTTTATTGCACACTTCATCATCCGATTATGAAGGTTCCAAGCAGCAATTAAAATTTGAAAGCTGTTAAATATTATTGTTTTATTCTCGTTTTTATAGTGTTACCACACCTCGTCAAATACACTGTTAAATATTGTTAAACTGACTACATATTTCGTTTCAGAGTCCGTTGTTTATTTTTCTTAAGGATTTGATATCTTGGCACTCGAGTATCTAACACAAAGTTTTGTAATCACAAGCACGGTGTACAATAGGCACTTTTTTTAATAATAGATAACTGTTTTGTTTGCAATTTATAGCCTACTACATATTAAATGGCAGTTGTTTACACAGTAAAATAACTTCTTTGATATTGGCTTATTTATTACTATCCCAAGTACCCTTAAAATGTTCATGCACTATCGTGCACCCATTTTCCCGATCAAACAAACCGGTAAAATATTAATAAAGGCATATAGCCGGAGATGGGATCGATTCATTAATTAAATTAAGAATAAAATACTGATGCAAATATTCCGAGTAAAAACTTCGGAATGTTTAAACGAAAATTTATTTTATGATTCAATAATATGTTAGTGAATGCAATGCATCTTGCTAATTAATTAATATGGGATGGTTCGGAAATAAATACATAGTCATTTTATTCCCATTCATTACTATTATACCTACCGGCAAATACATATTCGATGAAGATTATTTGGATGTGTTTATTCAGCAAAATTATGTGGTTAAATAGTTTGCTGTGGGTGGCCCGCCCTGACTGACGGCAGATATTACAGTTAACATTACTTTGAGATTGTTTTAGAGTTAATGTTGTATCTTGTTGTTTGCATAACATTTGGATAACTAAACTCAAACAAAACACCTGGGATGTTAAGTTGCTAAGTAATATGCCATAAAATATAGATTCGTTAACGGTTTCTGGCTGTGACATATTTCGCTAGATACTTAGCTATCGGCCGTTTCATTTTACTGCTCATAATTCCTCTTTGGCTGCCTATAACTCCGTAATCGACTATCAAAGACGGCCAAATGTACCATTCTCTACAGATTAGAATCTGGATTTCAGCATTTCTAATTTTCGCCGAATAATATTTTCTTAAGATAGGCATTTCAATCATTTGCAGTCCATCGGTTCAATCATTCAGTTTTATTGACTAGACAATTTGAGCCGATGAATTCTAGTTATTTGCTATTTGTTTTTAATCTCTTACTAGTTTTAAACGTTTATTCGTAACGAACGTATATAAATATATAATGTGTATTTTTGAAACTTGATCAAACGAAATGTACGGATCCTCCTCCTCCTTGCATCGTTCTCCTCATTGCTGAGGGTCGTGACACCCCTTTATGAGTTTGCATCTGATGATGGTCTCCCTTCTGTTCCTGTTCTTGGCGTCATGGAGAACGGCGTGGAGATTAGCATCCACGTCCGCAGTGCGAATCTTGTCGGACCATCTTGTTGTGCTGCGTCCTCTCGGTCTCTTATCTATCTGCACTGCAAGTGCGGATACTAGACCCAAAATTATCGTCGTTTTTTTTATTGAAACGTGTATTTTTTTTCAAAGTAGTCTCATTTGAAATATAAACAGTTTATCTAGCTAATAAGATTAAAAAATGCAACCATAACTAACAAAAAACAAAAAAAAACTTCAAAAATTTGTATTTTTTTTTACTTTTATTGGACAACATTTTTATTATTATTTTTTTGTCGATAATATTGGGTCTAGTATCCGCACATTTCTTTTGATCAAGTTTTGCAAGTAAACATTGTATATTCACCAAGGCATCATTTTGTGTCAACCCTTTAGATATAAATAGTACCAGCAATCCATCCACGACAAGTTTATCCCTGGATTCCTGCTAGATATGGCAGGTGTCCAAAAGCGACGGTGATATTTTGCTTAGAAATTGCTGAAATTCTTCCATAGAGTGCTATAAACCACACGTAGAGTAGGTATGTTATCCACTTGTGACTTACCTTGACAAAAACTTGTAGGTACAAGTCTTGTAAGTACAATACAGGTAGGATTCTGTAATGTGACCATGTGTAAGCATATCATTAAGCAAGTAGAGTATCACTATTACACGCACAGCCTCCAATAAGCTCCTTCAATCACTACGTGTGATTACCGCCGCAACTAGAAGGTGACCAATTGATTACCTAGCTAATCCCCAGGGAATCGAATCCAACTCCATTAACAAGCCTATTACATTGGCTAACGAAGCGCGTAAGCCTAACCGTACACCTTATTTTTAGACCTATGAGGATAGACAACGATCCATTCGATGGCTTTCGTCTCATTAACTCACCAATAAAATAATTGAGAGTTTCTGTTTAGGGCGGGCGGCGCGCGGGGGCGGCGGCCCGGGCCTCTTTCAGTGATCGGCCGCCCTCCCTGGCGCCTGAACGCGTCCTCGCGTCGCCATCCCGCGTAAACAGTGCTCGCTGTAACCAGGATTGCATGAATCGATGAGTGTTAGTTGATATCAGTGGCATTCTGTTCTAATAGTGATTAATCAAAGCTCCACCTTACACCTGATCAGCCATGACACCCTAATACACGCCTGTGGTTTGTAAGAGCTTAGCGCGGATCCTAGTTTCCGTGTTTCAGATGAATTTGTATCAATTTATGCAGCACAAGGGTCTTACTTTCCTTGTAATGTATTTAAAACGTTCCATTACGACGTCTCTCTGGCTATCACAGCCCATAATACCCGTAGACTTCGCATTCAAGATGAAACCACGATTTGTATCAGCAGTGATTTTCCTTTAATCTCGCTCGCCATTCTACCATTGTATAACTTTAGCTATAACAGTTAACAGGTTATAATTCCCTAGTAGTTATTCTACCAGCGGTATAATGACTTTTTATATTGTACAGCAACATTCTTAGCCTCGAACGTCAAAAGACATTTTGCTTTAATCTGCCATCCTGTCACTCAAATGAATAACAGTCGATCGCGTTTTCCCATTCCCGACAATTCTCGTACCCTATTACATTAAGGCTCTTTGGGCTGGATATTGGGAAAGTTCTTAATTATATTAAAGTTCGGCGCAGTTATTAATAACGAATGAAACACTCGCGTTGCGACTCAATTAACTCATACGCCAAATAGAATTCTACTACCAGAAAACGTGCGCATCTTTACCGAACTAAATTAAACCTTGTTTTGATAACCCTCTAGAATTATGTTGAGGCACGATTGATATTTCTTGTGCACTGTCATTGTCTGCGTTGCATTCTTATTTTTCATCATATTTTTAGGTATCTTTGCAAAGGTTTTTAACGGTAAAACGATGATGCTCTTGTGTAGCGTTCTGTTATTTTTAGAAAAAGGTACTCATCTCAACTTAAAATTACAAATGTAGGTTAAGTTACTAACATCTTAAAATGTTTCAAAAATCGTGAATTCTGTATGATCATCTTTTATTTCGCCTTAGCTAAATAAAGAGTATCCCGACAATTTTTATACTTTCGTAAACGTTCCTGAGTATAAATCACGTTGACAGTCGAGATACAACAAACCGACAACAAAGAGATCCTATAAGGGTTTCGTTTTTACCTCTAAAAAGCTATCGTTCGAACAATCAGTCCTGCCATTCATCTCAGCGCATCGCGTTCTAACCTCTCACCCTTTAACAGTTGAATCATCCGGGGAATCTATCTCTCGAAGCTCGGGATAAGAGATCGGTTGATTGCCCGCCTAGACAAATGTGGCCATAAGTCTCCAACTCGGATTAACTCTCATTGAAAAAACCCGCCGATAGAGAATTAACCTTCGTTCGCACAAAGGAATTGATTTAACTTCGTGTTTTTCAGCGCAGCGACTATTCAATAGAGATAGAATTTGAGTACTTGGTACTCGAGAGTTTTGTTATCAATTTACCTATTGATCATAGACTTAGTTTAACATTTGATAGTAAAAAATACAACACTCTGTCATGATTCATTAAGTTTTTTAAAAATTCAGTGGTATTCTTTGAGGTTCATGTAATCAGCGATTATTTGGTTTTACAATGTAATCAGTCAGGTATCAAACGACTGCCGGGAGTCGCATAATAATGGAATTTCTATTGTCTCGTTCACACATACTTGACGAGTTAACAGAATCCCTTGTCAATGTAATTTTCATCCTAATTTTATGCTGGAAAACCTATTGTATATAAAACTTTGACTATTCCACAACTTTAACTATTCCACGTATGAAGCCATAACAAATAATTTACTAACTCTATCACAGCGTTACATTACTCAAACTAAAAGATGTGCTTACGTTACATAAAAGTGCACACACTTCTTTGCTGAACGGTTCTCTTTCATAAATGCCACAGTCAATAGGCGATAGTAGCCTTATAAGTTTTCGAGCGGACTTGCTATAAAATTGATTGAGCTTTTCAAACACTTTTTTTTAAAGAGTCTCTATGCCGCTGCTATTGAATGAAATAGTTCTATTTATTAAAGAAGCATACGAGGCGAAGTATGATATTGCCTCCAGCTAAACCACAAAGGAGTTCGGGGATCAAGGATCCAGTTTCTAAGAACGATATATTTTCACTGGTCTTGAGACTTAAATAAAGTGAATTAGAGTAACTTATTACATGTGTATTAGTTATTTATAAATCACATATTTATCGTTAATGTGATGTGAATATTATATAACCTGATAATGTTATGAAGGATTGCCGATGGAAAAACTAATGATTTGATAGTCTAAATAACTTTTTTAATACATATTGAATGATATAACTTTATTGGTATCACCTTATAGAATGTTAAAGAGATGTCGGCTGTAGCTTCTGAATATAGATAACAAATTAATATAACAAATAGTTGGTTGTTTTATCAAAACCAATGTGTTCTGAAATACTCGAAGTACCAACATCTCTATTAGAAATTGGTTTTTAATTGCCTTGTCAACGTTTGCTTTGGACCTGACTGCAGTGCATTTTCGAACTCATGTCAGAGCCATCATCTAACTTAACTAAAATTTAGAGTCTAGTCGCCTTACTTTAAGGGTTACTCAAGGGTTGAAACCTTGTTTAAAATGACCATAATGTTTTTTAAATGTTATAGCGCTTTAGGGTGTATCCCGAGTCATGTAGCAAGTTTCTAGGTTTCTTAGTCTTTTAAATGTGCGAATACCCCCGTGACACGGAAAGCCCGTTTAGCTGTTAGTCCTTCGACTGATCTCTCACCGGTCATGTTGAATTTCTTACCGAACAATGCAAGTGTAGGAACAAAGAGTGTATTGCGCACACACTAGCTAGAGCACTATAAACAATGTAGTGCTTTCCATTAACTAAGGTTTCTAAAATGTCATTTACACTAGGAGCAAATTGATGACCAACATTTCCTCGTAGTAAATCTGTACTGAAAAACCTATCATAATTCATCGTACTTAATCTGCGGATCCGTGCATCCGCATTGATTAAACAGCTGCGGATAATCCGCGTCGCGGCGCATCGGACGATTAAATAAAAACTCATTGATAGTTTGTTTGTCCGTCCTGCCGGGCTCGGCCAACGCGGGTGAGTACCGCCAGCACAAAATATATAATAGTACTACATACAGAACGGCCACGCACCTCCCCTCCCTAGTCTGACTTACCTCACTATCGCGCCGGAATTATGTATCTCATTATGCGGTCGCCTAGCAGGCATGGCACGCGCATGTTTGCGACGTTGACGGAAGAACAAAGTTTTGTGTACGAGAAATGCCTAGGTACTGTGCAGTGTACGGGTGTCTTTCTTCCTCGAGAAATGACTCCGATAGGAAGTTTTTTCGTTTCCCAAAAGATGAGAGACGGTAAGTAACTTCATACAAAATATGCAACCATAACCTATTCTAACTATTCAGTTACAGTGAACAACTTTAAAAACGTTAGGTAAAGGTAACATTCTTTAGAATTATGTGTTGTTAAGAAATTATAATTGTAATATTTATGTGATCAGTGAAATTAGGTGTTGCTTAGGTAGATACTATCTTTTTATTTCTCCACGATACCACGTGAATATGACATTTCGAAAATGAGTTCTTGTTACGTTGTATACTAAATTAAAGTAAATTACGTTGTTTAGGTATCTGTTTATTTAAGTGAAAATAGCTATGACCAGTGTAACAGACTTTGTCAACCCTTTTAGCACGCACACAAACGCAGCGTCTGTGCAACACGCCGTCTGTCAATGTATGGCCAAAATGAAAAGTTTCTTCCGAGTGTCCGGGGTGTGCCGCCAGGTAACTTGCAACTATTGATGATGAATGAAATGAAGATTTAGGTGTAGATTTCTTAAAATTAGTTATTTTTGCGTCTATACTCTGTCAACCTATTAATACTTAATGATGTTTTCTATCATTGCAATCCGATGGCTTGTGCCCTGCTGCGTACCCTTGTGGTAGTATGTGAACTTTATTATTATGAAAGAGGCTGAGGTGTCCAACTGCAGGGCAAAGGCCTTCCTGCCCTACCCATTCTCAACTCTCCACGATTTTGGACATTTATTTCCCAGTACGAGAACTTTCCTGTTACTAAATTATTAAATTTTCTTACATATAGCGTTAGTGTAGTTTTAAGCCTGAACTGTTTCGTTAATCTGAGCTATATTTCGCGTAAGCGGTCGTCCGCGAGATCCGCTTAATTTTATTATTGAGCGCGCGTTTAAGAGGTAATTTCGTTTAATTCCCAGTTCGTTCCCATGCTGTAACGGTCGATAATTAAATAAATGGCGTTTGTTTTGAGTTTGCAATTCGAATTGACATCAAATTCTACCGCAATTTAGGCCGTTAATTATGCCTTTGAAGTCCACCATTCGATGCCGGGGTGGGGCGAATGTGGTTTATTAATAGGTTGGGGTGTTTTCAATCTTGTACACTAAACTTCTACGGTAAACCACAATTAAGATTTGGCGACTGAAATCTCCCATTCTATTATTTCTATAGAGTACACCACTGCCACAGTCACATAAAAGCGAACTCGCATATCATTAACAATGTAAGTTGTCAGTATATGAAGGTGGATGGTTACTTCGTAAATAAAATCGAAAAGGAGTGGATATGATATATCATTTCAATCGTCAAATTAAATATTTCATTTGGCTCGTCTTTAACGAAATAAATGTGATAGTTCAATAGATAACAATAGAAATAGACAGAAATCCTGTCATTTCCCCGACAACGCCCCGATATCAAAATAACATGTCTACTTGGTAATTGATACTTTACTCAAAACTAGTCGATCATGCATGAACTATGATTCTTTAGATTTTGGGAAGTAATAAACTTGTCATAATGCATTTGGTTTGCCTTTACTGGCTGATACTTAGAACTGTTCTTTATTACTTTCTGTTTTTTTTTCAATAAATTGTCGTAAATTGTATGGCAACATTCTGCATATTCTCTACATCTCGCTTAAATAATACTAACTAGATGTAATTATTGTCGGTATCGTTCTGCAAGTAAATGCGAAATGGTTACACCTACGCATGTGGACGATAGATATTGCGATGTGCTGACGATCTGAAGATGTTTTACATTCGCAATATTTTCGCATCCAAGCGCTGCCGCATGCGAAAACTTAGTTGAACTAATGGCGTTAGTCGTCACTGCTACACAGCTACACGTAACTATAATAATGATGTACCTACTAGTTGTTAGATTATTATCTGAATGCAGCGTCGATCTAACTGCGGCGGTAATCGCTTGGGAATGCATGTTGCGTCGCTTTGTGCCACTACTTACAGGGCTGCCAGCATATTAAAATGCTGTCATAAGACCTATCGATAGAGACAAGATTTTGACTAGGCATGAAAATCGATAGGCATAGGCATTAAATTCAAACTTTTAATAAAAAAGGAAGCAATTAACGTAAGCGTATATGGTGTTCTTTGAAAAAACGAGCTTGCGTAGAAGAACCTTAGCACTACTTACGCATACAATTGTATGCGTAAGTAGTGCTAGATGAATTCATCATAACACTGACAACCCTAGAACTGCGACAAAACTCACCATTGCATTGTCCAAATACTGCGGCTGCGTTCACGTCCATTAGCTCATTTGCTTTATGTTTTTATATACTTTAAATACGCGCTTTTCACTCGACCGTGAAGCATTCACATTTAATGTACGCTTTTCACTATGTATTCGAGTATTCGACACACGAGTGTTAATATTAAAATGCAGTGTGCTCTCCGCATCACAGTACTGAGGGATTATGAAAGCTGATGAAATTAACACTTCAGTTAGTAGTCGATCTCTTAGTTGTGGTATTTTGCTAACAAAATACTCGTAACAGCTCAATCGCCTAATCCTTTGCTGTTCTTAATAAGACCCCGTTAAACTTATACTGTGAATAAGTTTAATGAAGTCCAAATTAGTTTAGGTAAGTACTCCAAAGTGAAAAAAAACACAAGTGTTAACTTTAGGTGCTTAAAGTTTGAGCTGGTCGGCTCCAGGGGTCAGTATCAATATAAAAGTCGTACAAAAAAAGTAACTCAACAAAACTTTGGCCGTCCCCACACTTGGCATTCATTAGTGAAGAGAAATTCATCTCGTTACGGCTGTTTCACTTTTGCGAACTTTTCTACGTGTGTAATTAGCTTGCCTAACGTTTGTTTTGTGTTGTGTGTCTGGTGACACGAAAGGACACATTGAGTGTCCTATATCACCTTTGAAAAAAGAGGTGTACGTAAACTTTAGCTCTCTCCAAATTATTATTCGTTATTCACGAGACACTGGTGTCGAGGATGCCGATAGATATGATAAACGAGATCTTATTTCTTGATAAAATTAAAATACCTTATATACATGTTTGGTTCTGAAGCTTACGCGAATACTACTGGTCGATTGAAACACTTAACGGATTTATTTCGCGTACATTTATGAGACGAAGGATTATTGTTAGG
Organism: Pyrausta aurata; assembly: GCA_963584085.1. Taxonomy (NCBI): domain Eukaryota; kingdom Metazoa; phylum Arthropoda; class Insecta; order Lepidoptera; family Crambidae; genus Pyrausta; species Pyrausta aurata. Next base: position 302,766 of record OY757267.1, read on the forward strand.
ATTATTGTGAGAGCAATCTCGCAACATTGATGAGGTCACGCAGCCTACGCGATAAAAAAGAAAGCACTTGCATAATTCAACAGACTGGTTAATGTGACGGTGGCTCAGTGGTGTACGCACGGGGTATGCACGGGGTTCGATTCTTCGTCTGTCACAGAGTCACGGTTGCTTTTTACAAGTGCAATTTATTTTTGTTAGACGTTCCGAATGCATTAGAGTATCACAGGCACACTTAATGATCAATATGAATGTGCGCGTGTTATAAAAGATAGCTAACTAGTCTGACAATTACAACATCATGTATTTGTTTCGAACAAAATTGATGAAATGTAGCCTAATATATTCTATTAACATGATCTTCAGGAGCCAAAATACAATATAGTTACGAATAACTTCGTTTATGCATATGTATGTATATTCTTTCTATCAAATGTTATAGTGGCATTTACATCAATGTTATGTAACTATAATGACTTTGCTCGTTTAGATAGTGACCTTAAATAGCAATGACGATGACTACCTATGTATAGATAGTTATTAGTCGTTTGCACAAAACCCTATGAATAGATAGTTATATTTTGTAATGGTTGTAACTCTGTTGTGTGTACCAAATAAAGAAAGAAAAAAAACGTCATGGAACCAAAACACTGATAGTAGTAGAGAAGGCTTCTAGAATAGCGTAAGTCTAGATAAGTAATAGTGTAAAAAGTTGGTCGTCTGCTCGTAGGCCCGCGTATAAAGTTCGGTAATCTCCGCCAGGCTCAACCCGGCTTATTTTAGCGGAATGGTGCTTATGCTAGTGGAGGCTTTTTTGCTAGTTATTTTATTTTGTTTACAAACGTTTTAGGGTCAGTAGAGCTGTTAATTTTCAACCAATAATCTTGGTTTAAAAAAAACCTGTACTAATATAGATTTGTCCAGGTTCTCAAATTTGTGATTATGTCTAGATTTAATATAAATCAGTATTTGTGGTAACTAAATTGGAACATCACGGCTATAACCTATAAATCTAAGTTGATTTGCCATATACTATCGTTATTATTTTATATAATTTGTAGCACACAATCACAATATCGTGTTCTATGTATATTCAATTTATTGTGAAATGCTTTAGGTATTCACTGACAAACTAAGTAGTTCCAATTCATATCGGTTCTGATCCGTAAATTTCATTAAAGCGTTCTATGTATATTCAGTTTATTATGAAATGCTTTAGGTACTGGTATTATTTAATAAATTCACTGACAAACTAAGCAGTTCCAATTCATATCGGTTTTGATCCGTGAATTTCATTAAAGCTTCTGACTAAAATGTTTTGAAGAATAACCGTCATAATCGCGAGTACGAAAATACAATTTCACAAATTCGAATTCCGATGATATAAATGTATTCCCATTAGGCTCTTTGTTGTCTAGATAGAGCTTAATTAGAAATGTCTTCCCGCGATTTCTTTTTCTCTCCCTTTGTGACCTCGTCACTTCCAAGTATTATGTTATCTACATTCTGATTATGGTGTGTTTTTTGTAATATAAATATCTCACTATAATATTTTCAACAACAAGATCGTCGATGTATACTTATGTGTTATTTTCCGCATTATTTGCTTTTCTAATGCTTGCATATAAAAAATATACCAAATACGGGCTCCATTTCAAAACGCGTTCATTTGAAACGAGAATGCACTACACTTACTACGCCATTCGTAGCTACGGCGCTTGCTCGTAGCATGTGGCACGTAGCATGCTCCCGCGCTGCTACGAAGCGTAGCGTACTCGAAGAGTTGTCTTTAGTGTCTTTTAGTAAGATAGGAAAAACAACTAAGAAGTCGCATATTAATAATAGAAAATATGTATTTCGAAAACCAGTAAATATACTACTTAACAGATTTTATTATAGAATAACGCAAAACTTTGTGTGCCATCGTACTACCTATTTAGTAGCATAAAGCACACTCCCGCCTACACTAATTGAGGTAGGTAGTGTTTGTAACAATAATATGCAGTCGCATATACTGTTAGTGCTCTTTATTGTATGGATGTCTAATGATTCCATGTATCTACTAAAGATAACATGTAAGCATTCGGGTTAATGCAGCATTTACAGTATAGATTCATACAAAAACATATACATCAAGAATTACTCCCATCACAACTCAAACAGACCCCTCGCCCCTCGGCAAACGTCGGCAAACATCGGGTCTCAGCTATTTTCGGCGCGTATTATGTGAGGACACGGCACGATAATGTCGTCGACATACATCTTGAACTAAAATAAACAAGCCGACTAATGTCAGAGCTTCGAGTCGTACCGAGTGCCTACTATGTTACACGATGATACTTGCGACTGCCTTGCACGGGGTCAACATTTATCTGCTGCTAAGCTACTTCTTTCGTAAAATCGTTGTAAAGGGGATGAAAATTCAATCAGTTTTCCAGTTTGTTTTTGCGATCGCAAAAGATAACTTACAAACAATAATGAGCGACTTTCTTTTAGCCCTGGATAAGAACCTACAACCTTACCAGGTTCTCAAAACCATTTCCTTGGCAAAGCGTATTGAAAAAACTAACCATGTAGTTCTATTTATAATTAATAGATTCTCCCTGATTTCAGTATCTGTTGTCCCCTATTATAATCGTTTATAAGTTTTTTTCCAAATTTTTACCAGTCGCTGGTATGCCTACCAAACGTTGCGTGAGCGAAAAAGTCGCGCTTAGACCCAACATACGGATTTCTTGGAATAAAACCCCCGACCTGCTTGCTCGAGGTGTTTTGTATCTTGTCATTTGATACGACAAAGAGGGATGAGCGTTTTTGCTTGCATAGTGTCCGACCTTTGGATCTACCTATAACATGTTGCCTCTTAGGTTTGACAAGCGTCTCATAATAGCAAAAACTTCTTATGAGGGCAAGTAATAAGAACTGTCGACTACTTCAAATCTTACCTCTATCCATTTCATCGTGTCCAAACTCAATTAAAAGTTACGATTCAAATAATGAAGTTTCACAGAACCGTCATTTCAGTCATTTGAACAAAGCTGAAGCGACGTTACAAATATTTTGTTGGGGGTAGTTTGAAGACGCACCAGAATTAATTAAATTTTATGACAGATTGCTGTCTCTAGGCGCCAGTAGCTACCCTGGGTATAGTTTGCATGGTTTTTATTCGACCATTAAAAGTACCACAAACGCAACTGAAATTGGTAACCTATTTTTGGTTATTCAGCAACCGAGTTGCCTTTCTCTCAATCGCCTTTTTGTCGATAATAACAGAATATTCTTACAGCTTTTTACGTAATCCTTTTTCAAAATGTAGAATTGAAAAGTTGTAAGTATTTTTTGTAATGAAATTATTAAACCGAATTAAATGATTCGTAAAACGAAGTCGTACCAACAAGTACATCGGTTCGACATGCAAGACGGCAACTCGCTATTACTAAACTTCCCGACACAAGAACCAAGTAGGTTACATCCCGTTTTCCACACGGGGTGTCGTCTCCCGGCGGATCGCAATCGGGACTATCCGTTGCAGCGCGCCCGCGTGGCCCCTCTACCGACCCAGTTTCCCTGGAACACATAATTAAAGGCAGGAACTCTAAAATGCCCACAAAGGCGCAAAGCGTCCGCTCGTGCGTAAAAAACCGACAAAAGTTGGACGTACCGATGTTTGTTGGCTGTTTGCTGGATTGTGACGTCACTGGGATTGCTATGTCTGTGCGAATTTTTGATTCTTATGTGCTTAGTGATATTTGATTATTTTATTATGATAACTTTTTAATTTGGAATGCATTTTGTTTATATCATATTTCCACCAACATGTACTTAAATTGTTAATGACTGCAAATGACGTAATTCAATTAAAATTGTTTTGTTGCATATTCAGTTAATAGTAACAATTAAAATCACAATATTGGTACTCACTCTAGAACAAATGTTTTGGCCGTTTATTAAGGGGTTACTTCCAAATTATAGTTTTATTTACCCTTACTTCGATATACAATACTAATCTCAAGTCAATTTATATTTCCATAACATACCTAAGTATAGTACAGCAATTTACATTAAAGGCACTCATACGACAATAGAATGAATACTTTATACACTTTTACGTAGGTACGGGACCCGAACTCCTTTCAGAACAAACAAACATAATGCCGTTAAAATAAGAACATTATTATGCTTTCGCTTGCGGAGTTGCTAAAGGCACACCCTGTGTAAGTTATTCATGCGAACACTCTACCATATTTTGTATTCTTCGTGGGACACATTCAAAGGATTCGCCTTTTATAACAATGAGATTTTGATATGACTCTCATTAATAACTTACATTTTATTTTTGTTACAATCAAGCCATGCTGGATGAACGAGGTCTTTGAATATATCGCTGAATGTGTAACTTCATATTCAAATTCTGTCTGTATTTCAAAAATAAATTTATTCTTAACTAGAGGCGATCGGATTTCATTGAAATTTCATTTATTCCAGTAGAATAATGAATAACTATGGTTTCTACGAGTCAAATCAAATTTAACATGTTATAAGCGTTATGTATCGATGGATAATAGTCTAGTATTCGCGTCCAGAATATTGTATTTCTTTTTCATAGAAAGAAAACATAATCGCGTAATTTTCACACAGCGATAACAGGGGCGCCGGAAACAAGATGGAAGCTCTTTTGTTAGATGTAAGGAGCTTTCCGAAGCTTGGTGAAACTATGTCGGCAACAGTATTGTGCGACACAGAGACACGGACGCATCGATAATATAAATAACGTACTTTTTGTGAGAGTTTCTCGGCGCATAGGACTTGTAAACTTTGCTATCGGTCTATAGTGTTGTCATATACTTTTTTTTCACCGTCTTCATTTTTTACTTTATTGAAAGTCATTGCTTAAGAGGATAGCTACATGAGAGATAATTCTTCGCTAGGTCTGGAATCAAGAGAAAAATATATTTATGATTTGTGTAGAATGAATCACAAGTTAATTAAATCTCTGTCTTGCTCATATAAATGATTTAGAAAACTAAGCTGACAGGGATTTTGTATTTTGTAATAGCGAAATGTAACTCAAATAGTACTTACTACTAAAAAGCCAGACAAATCGCAAAACTTAATTGTTTTATTTGTTGATTATATGAGACAGATACACAATTACTTAATAGTAGTTAGTAGAGAGTAGAATAGGGTTGTGAATTAGCCCTATAACCTTTTGTGAAAGAATTTTCAATGATTTTCATTTTAGAAAGAAGTTCCTGAACGTGGTAATGACACTCAAGATAAGAAAGATCTCGATGTTTCGTGCTAGCATCAAGTTTGTTAGCGCAACACTACGTCAACGATTTCCGAACGTCGAAACTTTTCGATAGCTCCTTTATGAAAACTCCTTTCATTCCCGCCGTTTTTCCTTTCAAGGGTTTTTTCATCAAACTTCTAAGAGCCAGATTCGATTTGTGACGGTGATTCCGCCGTTTCACGCTGTCAGAAATTCACATAAAATACTTGTGTGTACTATTTATTTATATACCTGTTTCTTACTACAAGCTACACAACTTCCTATTATTACCTAACTAAATATAATTATATTATTCTGTTCATCCTACTACAATATTAATAGTACTTTCCCTTCATGTCGCATAGCTTTGGGATGCCCTCTATAGTGCATCTTTGTGTTTCGTCAAACTAAGGTTTTTTTTTTTTTTTTTTTTCATTTATTTAGAAAACCAACAGCTTTACAGACAATATAAATAAAAAGTATGTATGTGATAGTATCGCCAATTAAAGGTTTCCCTTAAATTAACACACGACTGTAATTAAAGGAAGATGTAAAAAGAAAAATTTAGTAAAACTACAATTGGAGTGGAGTTCATGAATGTTACCTAAAAATATCCATTCTAGAACAATACTTTATTATAAAGAGTTAAATATAAAATATAAACTCAGTGTCAATTACAAATTGATATGTACATCGACTCGAATGCATGGGCGATATCCTCCCTATCAAACCTCCGATACACTTACTAGAGGAGCACGCGCGTGTGTACCGCAGGTGTACGTTCCTACAGGTGCCTGTGAGCCCTACGGAATACACAAATCCTTGGGATCGGAAACAACAATTGCCCGCGCACAGGCAGCCTGTAGGTGAGGCCGATCTAGTGAACCGATAAGCGTCGTACAACAATTCAAGGTCAGCCGATACACAGTGAGCTTTTGATGATATCGGTTACTTTCTTTTTGAAAGTTAACTTTTTAAGATGAAATAAGTCTGCTTCTTTAAAAATGTCGTTATAGAATCGGGGAAGTCTGGCCATAACAGAGTTAGCACCATAGTTAGTACGTCGGTGAGGGACATTCAATAAAGGAGTGTGACGTGTACGTCTTCTAGGCGTGCAGAAAGTAACATTGTGCAGTAGGTCTGAACAGTCCAAACGACCTTGAACAATATCAAATAAGAGAGTAACATCAAGTAATTTCCGTCTATCCTTCAACGTCAGAAGACCAAATTTATTACAAGCTTCAGGATATGATAGACTTAGTTGACGCTGCCGATACGAAATATGTTTAATGAATTTTTTTTGTAAACGCTCAACTCTCTCTATATGAATATCATACATAGGAGACCAAATCTGACTGGCGTATTCAAGTAAACTACGCACGTATGCACAATATACAACCTTAAGGGAGTCTATATTCTTAAATGTCTTACAAGCCCTTAAAACAAACCCCAAATTTTTATATCCCTTTTTTGTGATTAGGTCAATATGATCCACAAATGTTATTTTGCTATCGAGGTAGACTCCAAGATCACGGATCAAATTGACTCTCTCGATACAGATGCCGTTAAAATTGTACGTATGTAAAATGGGGCTTATCTTGCGAGTGAAAGATATACATTGGCACTTTTTAGCATTTACTGTGATTTTATTAGCTGTGTAATAATTATATAGTGCGTCTAATTCAGCTTGGAGCGTATTGCAATCATTGATGTTGTTTATCTTTAAGAAAATCTTTTTATCATCCGCGTACATAAGATGCCTAGCGTGCGAGAGATAATTAGGCAGGTCGTATATGTATGAATTGTAAAAAAGAGGTCCTAGGTGCGAGCCCTGGGGTACACCAGAGGGAATTTCCACAAAATCCGAACGAAATCCACCCAGAACAACCGCTTGTGAGCGCTTACATAAGTATGATTCTATCCATCTTAATAGATCTCCGTGGATGCCAAGTTTAGCTAACTTGTTTAAAAGTATGGAGTGATCTACGCGGTCGAACGCTTTCTCGAAATCCGTGTAGATCACGTCCACTTGGCCACCGTTCTCCATGTTCTTAGTGACATATTCTGTAAAGCATGCTAAGTTAGAAACTGTGGAGCGTTGTTTAAGAAAGCCATGTTGGGTCTCGGGTATTTGTGTGGCTAGTACGGGGTAGATCTGCGAGTAAACAATTTTTTCAAAGACTTTGCTTACCGTATTTAGTAACGAGATACCTCTGTAATTTTCAACATGACTTTTAGACCCTTTTTTATGTATTGGGACTATAAGAGCTCTCTTCCAGATATCTGGTAACACACCTTCAGTCATAGAGGCGTTAAAAATATATGTAATGGGTATCGACAAGTATTTAGCACATTTGGCCCAGAATATTGGAGGTACCCCATCACTACCAGCACCTTTATTGATATCCAAAGACTGCAGATGATTTGCAACAATACTTTCGGATATGGTAATTCTAGATATTGGATTCGAGGTGACGCACTCGATTGAGTTATTATGGACCACGGTAGACGGGGCACTAAATACACTACGAAAAAAGTCGCTGAAGGCGTTACAAATAGAAGGTCCATCAGTATAACTTATATCATTATACATTACTCTACTGGGGTAGTTGGACCCACCACGTAGTGACTTTAGATAGGACCAGAATATTTTGGAGTTACATTTTAGAGCACTTTCTGTGTTTGCTATATATTTATCGTAACAGAGACGTTGCACTCGCTTTTGCCTGTCCCTTAGCAAAGAAAAGACATCGTAATCTAGAAGGTTGTTATACTTTTTCCAGCGCTTATGAGCTTTACGCTTTTCCTTAATGATTTTAATCAGTGCTGGACTATACCATACAGGATATTTGAGACCGCTAGAAAAGTGTTTATGATAAGGAATATGTTTGTGAATTAAATCATTTAATATTTTGTATAACGTATCGGTGCAATGTTTTGTGTCTTGCGCATGGAAAAGTGAATGCCAGTCGCACTTGCTAAGTGATTCATTAATGCTATCATAATCTCCCTTTCTGAAATTATATCTTGGTGAAGACATTTCTTGTAACGGCTGCAAGGAAAGATCAAGAATTTCGATGTAAAACGGAGGGTGAGCGATGTCCAACTTGCTAAGAGGTTGCGTACATGGGCTTATTATTAGAGGCAAGTTCGAAAAGGCAAGATCGAGCGTATTGTCGGCATAATTCTTCAGAGTATTGTATTGGTTGAGATTTAAAAAGCTTAAACTATCAACAAGACGGATGCCAGCATTTTGTACGTCTACACAACCATATTTTGTATGATGGGGTCCATACTGGTCCCATTTAATACATGGTAGATTAAAGTCTCCAACCAATAAAAGTTGAATATCCGGGTACGAAATTAACAATTGCTCGACTAATGTGATAGTGTATTCAATATCGACCTGAATTTTTAAGGACTCAGGAGGTATGTATAAAGCCAATAGATAAAGATCATTAAGCGAAGTGAGTGTGCGCGAAGGTATTTTGACTAACATAATTTCTGTGGAGTGGGAATCAGTGAGATCAATGTGAACGGCATCCATTTCCCGGCGAGTCAGTATCATTATACCTCCACCGAATTCCTTTCCACTCAACCCTGGGTCGCGATCCGATCGAAATACGTCGTATCGACTGTCACACAGTTCACCATCGCAGATACCATCACAAAGCCATGTTTCGGTTAAAATAATAATGTCCAGGTCAGTGCTTAGTAAGTTTTGCCTAAGATTCAAAGTTTTTGTTCGTAGACCTCGAACATTCTGATAATAAATGTTGATACGTGAATTAGCCATCTCTGCAACAAATACACCAGTAGTAAATAACAAAAAGAACAAAAACACACCAAGCATAATAAGTGCGGGAGAAGTATTTAGGTGAAGTTATCAAGCTCACAGATAAGAATATCAAGCATATGCAAAAGCTATTAAAATATCTAAGCTTCATGTTATATGAATGCGAGACCTTGCAAATCTTTAAACAAATGGAGGTATATTTGAAAAAACACATTTCTTTAACAAAATTGTGCGCGGCGTAAGCACCATTAAGTTGTTTACGAATAGATGTGAATAAAGGTGACACACCAAACACGGATGCGCGCTTTATACGAGTAAAAAATAAGCTTCCGCTTGAGATGCACTGAGCTCCTATAATATTGAGGATAGTATATCTTTTTTGCATTGTGCCGCTAGGTGACTTTAAAAAAAGTTTGAATATTGTTACACAATTGTAAAAACATATTATTATTTTAGTGTTATTAGTGGGATTAAGAAGCACATAATAAGTCAACTTAAAGACAATGCAATAAAAAATGAAATGTATTAATGCGTGTTTTGAGGTAAAATGTGTGTTAGGTATGACTTTTAATAACTTATATATCAAAATCAGACGTAGCCGTCGCACCATAATTGTGTGAATGGTTGGCAATAGATCCATGCGTTCGCAGTTTGTTGACACAGAGTAATACCAATTATAGAAGAAACAAAAGTGTAGTCGAGTCTTCTTAGCAACATTCATGAACTCACCCTTTAATGCCCTAATATAAAACATTAACAAAGTTATTAATGACATGTCTAAATAATAAATGCTGACATTGTAGTTTAAAAAAATACGTAAATTGAAAAAAATAAAAAAAGCACAGTATAAGAAATGAATACAAAATTTCATACAATCTTCCTTAGATCCTCCTCTGTGGATATCAATATTGGTGGAGAAGTATCTCCCTTGCGAGCGAAGATTCTTCCGTTTTTTGTCCAGGCGTACAAAAATTCGCGTTTCTTGGCCGTGTCCTTCGTTTTTTTTAAGAGCATTTTATTGTAAACTGTCAGGTGTTCGTTCACATATATGGGTCTTCGATCTCCCTTTAATTGAATATCAGCTGAGGTTATACGGCGTTTGCGTGAAGCAGATATCAGATTATCTTATAGCAATCTAGACTTCAACTTTGCTACTATGACCCTCGGTCTGCCTTGAATGTTTGTTTTAGGTGTGACTCTGTTAGCTTGAATAATGTCTTCGAGCTCCATTGTAACTCCAACGTGGCATCCCATCGCAATAATTATGTCTTTTATGTTCTCATTTTTATCCTCGGGAAGGCCCACTATTTCTATATTCAAGAGACGATCCATTTGTTCCTTGTGGTTGATGCCGGCACGTAACTCACCATTATCCTTTTTCAAATCAGCGATTTCACGACGCATCTCGTCTACAATTTTGCATGTAGTAGTCAATGTATGAATACCTTTTTTCATAGTGTCTTGCTCATCCATAGTGAATTGTGTCGATTCTTTGAGTGAAATCAACTCTTGGTCTAGTTTAGCTTGTTTTTCGTATAAATCTTGGATATTCGTGTTTACTTTGCGGTAATCCTCCCGGATACCGTTCATATCTGTTTTTATCTCCATAACGGTGTTGTTGAGTTTGGTAATATCTTGCTTCATCACAATGTTTATGCTGTCATTTAATTGCGATTTTTTTTTATCAAAATCAACTTTCATTGTGTCAAGTTTAGATAGTATAGAATCCGTGAAGGTCTTCAAAGAATCCGTAAGATCCTGATCGTGTTTACGTTTTCGGAGTGTAACTCTCATTTCGGAGAGGTCAGGATCACTATCGCAGCGTTTTGTTGGCGTCATCACGAAAGAGTCCTCTAAGTATGATATTGCTCTGCGCACACGGTGACGCAGTATGAAGGAGCAAGATGCAGTAGCAGCGGTGTATGAGTGAGACAACCTACTAGCCGACGCCAACCGTGAAACTTGGGTACACTAAAAAGAATCGTATTCGCGAGACTTTAAGGTATAAATTCGTAAGGAGAGGCCGCACAAAAATATTTATGAGGATTATTACAGATCGCTCGCGTCCGGCCACTACGAGCGCACCGGCTTGAAGGTTTTGTATTTGTTCTATGTTGTTGTGAGGTGCTCTTAGCCCAGTGGTGGCAGCGCTTTAGTAGTGATACTGAAATTAAGCAACTTACGAGTACAGCGCGGTCGTGTTTAAATGGGTGACCATTCCGACCACATAAGTGACGTTTATCATGAGCATCTCCGTACTTCGAAAGGCACTTTAAGCAGTTGGTCCCGGCTAATATCGGTTGATATCGGTAGTTAAGCCTAGTCAGATGCCCTATGGGGGTGGCTTGATAAAAATCTGACAGCGAGGTTGGTCGCTTGCCTTGCAAATACCCCTCCGCCAATCCGCATTGAGCCTTCGTGGTGGAGTATGGCCCATACTACCTCATACTTGATAGATAAGGCCTTTGTCCAGCAGCTTATGCTTGCAGGCTAAGTTTATATTTTTTCCTATAAGCTGTTGTAGTGTTATTTATGTTAGTTGGGTTTGCTTTTGATCACGTCTATGTGAAAGCAATATGTATTTTTCATCTCTCCTGTTCGGAAAATAGCACTTTCCTGTGTAGATAGCCGGGTGGAAAATAGCTTATCCATCCCTAGGGTGGAAAGTAATTTAGTTTTAATTGGCATGGTATAGAGTCAAGGCATGCAGTCAAAGCTTGGACCAAAGATAATTGAGTCACATCATATTATAAAAATAATAAACATTTTTGCTTAGCTATACATTGATAAACATGTTTATTATGATCGTTGATATAAAAAATATTCAATTGATTCAATCTATAATTAAAATATACATTAACTAATCTGTGATTAAAATATTTGGCTTCCCGCCATAATACCAAGATGACACTTTTTTTTTACATTGTCAGTGACATTTTTTCTTTTTGAACTCTATGCCTACTTTTTAAAATTTTTACAATTATTATCTGTGGGGAAAATTCGATCGATATTTTTTACAAGGATTTTAATTATTTCATATCGTCTGCTTTTTCGTACTGTTTTCATGTATTTATGTTGTTATTCTTTCTAATCATGCTAGATGTTTGGAGAACTGTAAATTAACTGTCTTTTTGTGCAAAAACTTGAGTTTTCCTTTCTCGCTGTACTACATAATACCTGACCATGACATCTACAACCACTATTGTAAATTTAATGTTTTTCCTCACAGTCGAAATGAAAAATAGTATGTTTAACTCGGGTGAAAGCACCATTTTACTCTCGAATTATTGGCGCTCTCACTTCGTTCGAGCGCCAGAAACATCTCGAGTGAAATGGGTCGCTTTCTCCCCTTGTATAACAATCTACTATTGTCCTGTATATCCTGTATTTTTTTTAGCTTCCATTTACCGTTCGTATTGTACAATGTGTTTCTGTTTCTCAACTGGCGCAATTTACCTCTATATCCGTCGTACGCCCGTTCCACTTGTTCCTGTGTATTGGATTCCGGGCCGATATATGCTTTTCCTGTTTTTTTCCCATTGATAAGTTTTTCTATTTCGCGGAATGTGTACGTCAAATTGATCAATTAGGTAATTGTTTAGTGAGGGGATAATTGTAACGTCCACTTACTCAATACAACAAGTCATTAGCTTAAAGCTTAGCAGTTTGTGTTGTTAATTGCCTGTGCCGGCGTGGCTTAGCGGTAATTTAAAGCAAAATAATTTCATAAAATTACTACTTCTACTTAATAATGGATTTCCGCAAAATAACGCCTGATTCTATTTATTGCGTTTAGCTATTGAACGTTATGATTGTTCAAGATAAATTAAGGTGTATCAAATGCGCTTAGTTGGATTGCTAATTGTGATCTTAGGTATCATCTGATCTAGAGCTTATTGATCAATATACCTAATTAATATCGTAATGTACATGTATTAATTAATCATCCAATTAAATAGTGGGTTATATAGACTAGATTACTATGTACTACTTGTATATAATACTGATAACGTATCTGCCCTTTGATTGGATTGTCAATTTTAAACTTTATCAACCATCTGCTGGCCGTAGGCACCCAAACTCTCGTAAAATTGACAACATCGTCGCTTCATCTTTTTTGGATCGACCTTTATGGCTTTATTTATCTTTTTGACGGCATTCATTGTGTGATGATTTGGTCCATCTCTACTGTTATAGAATATATAAATTATAGGGTATCGTCTATTGTTTTGGTTTAAGTATAGCATATTGATTAATGTGTTTCTTGTTAATAATAATAAATAAAAACACTTTATAGCACACCATAAACAATTAAGTATACAGGATAACTTCTTAAATAATTAATAAATATAGTTTCTTTCGAATAAACGGTAGTTGTACAATTTAGGCGGTCTTATTGCTTGAAGCAATTTCTTTCAGACAACCTTCAGGTAAGGCTTGAAGAATAAAAGAAGAGGCGTTGCAATTATTGTAATTATTTGGAAATTTGAATAATTTCGCTATTTGAACAATATTCTTTGTAACTTTAAGCAAGATCAATTAGTAAAGGTAATTTTCTCGAACTATCGAATTCCCAACTTATCAATATTTGTCTACATTGGTTTCAAAGGCATCCACGAATAAATGAAAACCTTAAGCATAAAGTTTCGTCTCACTTTGTATAGTCAGCACACCATCCAAATCCTATTCCATTATCCAAATATCAAAATATTTCAAACCTAACGTTTGCCACAATAGGGTCTAAATCCGATCTTGTCAAGTGGTCCGAGCCTGAACTAGAATGCGTTCGGGTCGGTCGCGCGACATCACTCGCCACTCGGCATTCCTTGTCCGTCCCTTGCGCGAATTCCGTCTCAGACACTCCTAACCGCATTAGCTTTACAGTACAGTACTGGTGTTAGATGTAGTAGATCGACTTGAGAATGTACTGGTTTCTGACGCATCTTGCATAAGGGCAGAGAACTTGTCTTCAAGCGGTCATAAGCTGGCTGGAAATATAATTCAATCCTATAAGAATGAAAAGAATTATTAAAATAAAAGAATGCCGCAAGTGCCGGTGATTTTCCAATAATCGGTAACTGGTTTTCTACATTAATTCTGTAGTTTGTAGATGAAATCACGTAAACATTGTACGTGGCGAAAGAAAAACGATAATTTGATGAAGCCATGTGCGTTTACGCATCTAGATAGTTCCTAAACTAGCCGCATAAATACGCAACAAAATCGACTTTTGTTCCGTGACGTTCCGTTCTCCTGTTCTACTTATTTTTGCGTCCTTCTGCGTCTATGTTTACTGTGGCATTACTCACCGGCTGACTAAACAGCTAATAATATTAACAGAATCCTCTCTAATCCCATCTACACTGCTCTGTTCCAGTCCTCCAGCTAATTGCATTCAGTAATGATGTCGCCAGGCTCAAGGTGATGTCTTGAGAAGGGAATAACTTGAGATAAGTAGCTCAGCTAAGCGGAAACTTTTGCCAATTTAAACAGTGCCGCATAGTTATCGTAGGGTAAGGGCAGATTGTCACTTCTTAAGTCTAGTGGATCAAAAGCAAGTAAATTCCGAGTACATGGCTACTAACTGAAAAAGTTTGCCATAACACAAGTTTCGGCAAATATCTTCGTATACATCGAAGAGTGTGTAGGCGCCTTCAGAAACTCGCGTCTGCAGATTGTGGCAAATATTAAAATTGTTTTTCCCGCGAAGGAAAATTTTATTAGCTGAGGCATCCAGTCCTCTGGTGAACCGGGTATATTGTCACTTTGGGAGTCGCTGAGAAAGCGTTTTTATGTATTTTTATAATATTTTATCTTACAAAATGTATGCTTGTACACATCTAAGGTCTTTACACAAAGACGGCGGTTTGTCGACGACAAAAGGCGGCGGCTGATGTTGTTGTTGATGTGCCGTCAGTTACGTCGTAAAAATGTATTTTCAGAAGCATTATGAAACTATATAACAGTCCAGTTTGGTTTGTTAAAAATAAAATTATTATTTTCATAAACGTTTGAGCTTTTTAATTTTATTCTATAAATCTTGGAGGAGTAACTAATTCAAACAATTTGTTGAATTAAATAAAAAAATAATTGCTTTCTTTAAATTTAAAGGTTGCCTTTGCCAGATTTTGTAGACGGAACTCAACAGTCTTGTCAAGATTGTAATCCGTCGAGAACAAGTATTTAAATACTTCGTAACTGAAGTGTTTATTTTAGCTATTAGGTCTTACTATGTCAACTGTCCGACAGATATGATAATCTTCAGAGTTTATGCTAAACTGAAATTCAGGGCTCCTACTCAGTGAGTCGTTGTTCGTTTTTCAGCTCTAGTGATCGCATCTGTTCTCACGTTCATGCTACTATAAATGACTGGGGTGGATATAAATAATCTATAATGTAGACAAAGTTATTCAGAATAGAGCCCCAGGGCTGGCTCGTATTTGCATTCGCAAGCGTTACATTGTTTCCGCTTTCGACGCGGGAGGCGATGGGAACGCGAATTTGAATAAATCTCAGATTCTTTTGTAAATAACATTTTGTTTAATGAATTTGACAAAGGAACGTTTGAGCGTGGGAGTTCTTTGATTTTAAGCCACTGAATTAAATATGAGTAATACAGACTTAAACAGGTTCGAACCCTACAAGAACAAATAAGGAAATACGCCTTTATACCAATCCCAAAATGATAATCTAACTGAGACGTTTACAACAGAATGACAACGCTACCTATAGTAAATCTTCTCACGCAGTGATAAGCGCCAAGTATAACCTGATGAATTACATAACATGTCGAGTTCGTTTTCGGTATAAAGCGATTTCTTTTGATGTTCCCGTAGCTAATCAATTCCGTTTCCATCCGACGGCGCCCTTTGAGCCGCCTAATCCGAGCTGGTGCAAGGATTAGTGCCGCACACCTGTAGGTTATATACTTGCTCATTAAGGTGTTTGCTTACCTTTTGTGAGGTGCACTGCGTCTTTAGGTGTTTAGGTTATTTCAGGTATAAGGGCTTGCACACAAAACTGTGTTCGTAAAATATCTACTCTCATAAGTTTATTCCCATTTATTAACCCCCGACGTTAAACGAGGGGTTGTTATAGATAAGCCAAACGTGTCTGTTTATCTATCTATCTGTTTGTGGTAACGTAGACCCCAAACGGATGAACTGATTCAGGTGTGCAGGTTTATTCATGTCAAGTATCTGGTTTCCATTTTGAAGTTTACCAAGCAACAAAGGTACATGATACTAAATAAACGTGGGTCCTTATACGTGGTCTAAAAAAGTTTATGTAAACTGACATTGGAAAGTCAGGTCTGTTTTGTTAAAATAATGCAATAACATACCACAATCAAATACAAACCCACATTACTGTTCCAGGATTAACCTGGACCATTAATTCTTGAGCGTTTGAGCGACACCGAACTAAACACAAATTAGTATTCGAATATGAAATCCCTTGGCGCATATCGCGTTTTCGGCCTATTATTTTACGAGCGTCCGCTAATGTTCTAAGCTCGAGTTTCGGTTAGTAGAGGCTGTAATAGTAGTGGCTTTATCGATAATTTGATTAATTGGGTACGGGGTTCGGTGTTGGTGTATTTGTGAGATAGTTACGAGTATGTATTGCTTTTAGATATATGGTCGAGCCCTAGTCTGCGTCTCTGTGACATAATATTGAAAGTAAGTTTTTGACGAAGTTTTGTCTTTCATAAGACTTGTCTCTCAGAGTTATACCGTATGTACCAGATTTAGTTTACGCCATAACGGTTTTGGATTACAACAACACGTGGTTATACCTGTTTTCCTATTTAAAATTAGGTTGTCTCTGTGTACCTACGTTGTTTAAACTTTGGCAATCAACATCGCTTAATCATTCTCATGTCACAAATTCTACCGGTATAAACTGACTCGATTGCTTTCATATTGCAATCCTTTATTACAGTATTTTGAACGCTCCGTAAAAGTATTGTGGTAAAAGCTCATTCACTTTTTGGCAGCACTTATAAATTAATCCATGGTCATGGTAAATTAATCTATAAAAGCTATCGCAATTATATGATGTAAGTTACGTAATATCCTTTTGGATTCCGGATATAGACGAGCGTATTATTAATACGTACCCTCAATGTGATGAATTAACCATAGGTACTGTACTGGCAGACAGTTTATCACTCATCCTTATTGGCAAAGTATTATCTTTCATACGAGGGATGCTTTGTTTTTGTTATGGCGCCTTCTTTTATTTGCCGGTCTTTGTCCTGCCTGTTGTAAGCCGATACAAACTGAATAAGTGAATAATATCTGCAAGACGTAAGGGCGACAGTGACATGCCTTTGTTGTTTATTTATGAAAGTACGTTGTTATTACGGTCCTCGTTCTAGTTTGTTGCAAAAAGACTATAAGTAGGTAGGTATTATACATTAATGATCAAGTTTTTCAGAAAAATACAAACTCTTTATCCTTAGACGATTTATGAAATCTTATTTTTCAACTTCTTTGATTAATAGCTAGTTTACTTATGTTGTCACATGTAACACTCTGAATACTTTTAGGAAGCAATTGTGTTTTTAAACGCTCCTATTTCTCTGCTGGAAAGTTTTAGTATTGAAAAAAATATTTCATAACAGGGATTGTACAGTTTAATTGATATTAAAATGTTCCACGTTGATTGGCATCAATTTGTCGGAACTTCGCAATACAAACACGAATCGGAAACTTCGGCATAATTGAGTAATTTTAGTTCGAATCGAATGTAATTCCAACAGAATAGCCTTTCAAGAAACATAATATTGTTGGAAGTGCTGTATTTGTAGATAGCTCCGTTAATAGATACGGCGGTCTTAACAAGTTAGGCAAGTTAGATAGTGACCAGGAGTAAAATAATTACCAGAATGCAGGAGAGAGTCCAGTGGGATGGGCTTCTCTATTTAAAATTACAATGTTCAGTGACAATCCTGTGACATGGCGAGTAAACGCCACCATTAAATAGCGTTCCCCTGGTCTTGGGCAGCAGCAAGATCAGTACTGCCAGAAGGCTAAAGATATACTGCCTTACCTCAAATAATAAAACAAGGTTTCGAACACTGTTTAATCAGTCAGGTATCAAACGAATGCCGAGAGTCGCATAACAATGGAATTTTTATTGTGTCTCGTTTACACATACTTGACGAGTTAAATATAATATGGCTAGTATAAAATCAACGTCAATCAAGTCAAATGACATAAGAGTGACATACATTTTATTTTAGCCGCATAACATTTTAAACAGTTGTTCAAACCTTGTTTATTTATTTGTGGTAAGGCCGATAGTATATTAGGATAGGTTTTATGACTGGGCATGAAGAGGCGGAGTATAACCCCCGGTTCTTAAGCTGCGGTGTGGAAGGCAACAGGAAAACCTACTATCTTCCCTAATTTGGACTTTTGGAAAAAACTCTACCGACAAGAGGTTAGCTCTTGATGACGATGATGAGTTAAATGAAAAAAATACTGTCTGCTAGAATTAACTAACCTTACCAAAGAGACTTGACGTAAATAAAATTATTAAAACTGTGTTATTTATGTTTCTTGCTCCATTGCAGTACTCGTAGTTTATGTAGTTTGATTTCGACTGGGGTATTCAATTCGACAAAACTGTAGTCCCGCAAACAGCTGTTATGGTGTCGGAAAAACTCGACACTTTTTGAAATTTGCAGTGTCTTTGCAACTCAGTTGTCTGTACTTGTATCCAACAAGGAAACGAACAAAGTGCGGAACCAAATATTGGTTTAATTCCAACTCTCATACCTCGCGTCGATTTGTGACGCCTCCAATATGAATTGGAAATGTCTGTTTTGGAAAGGAGATCACTTGTTTTCGCCGTGTTCTCGATTGGAAGGTACGAGTATGCATCTATGCCCGAGTGCGGTGAAGTTGTTCTGTTTGTCTGGGGCCAGCTGTTAAAATAGTTGATGTAATGTTGAAATTGGTAGGTAATTTTAACAAGCATATTGCCATATTTATGGAATTTTGTCATCATCTTACCAGATGTATATGGATTCTGTTTTAATGTAGCTCTTATATTTGTTATAGATCAATGAAGCAATGCGTTGACGTCTTATTTCTGATATATATTACTAATCATGTCATCAATGTCAGTTCAATTTTTTTTAATAGTCAATACACAATCAAACAATACAATACGTGTGTAATCTCAATCCGAGATTTCAAAACCCTCTTGAACAATGGGTTCTGTTATGTGAGACTTGCGATTGAGACGGATCGGAACGAGGCGAAAGGAAATGCGTTAAAAACGGACGCGTTCGTTATGTCACCCGCTTATACGCAATCTCTTTGAGAGGGTGCGTTTATGATTGTGTTTTTAGATTGGAAAACGCAACACAATTTGAAAAAATAGATAGGTGCTCATTGTACTATAACTTTTTAAAGTGATTATTTATAATGGTAAAGCTTTTTTAAGAGAAAGTATGCGTGAACCTTTTTTACCCAAGGTCGGTCTGTGCATGTCTGTCTCCGAAACGCATGAATGTAATAAAAACGTTACAATAGTCTATGACCCGGGATGACCTCGTGTGTTGATAAGTGATGCTATTATTGGAAAACTCTTCGACAGATATACTCATCATAGCTCTAGCAAATATTTTTGGGACGGCAAATTGAAATTAAGTCAATTCACGTGATCCGCAATTGCTGGATAAGTATGTTCCGATTCCGAAAGGCTCTGATTGGTCGCCGCGCACAATGAGCCCAATCATGAGA
The DNA here is from genome assembly GCA_963584085.1 of Pyrausta aurata. NCBI lineage: Eukaryota > Metazoa > Arthropoda > Insecta > Lepidoptera > Crambidae > Pyrausta > Pyrausta aurata. Next base: position 322,588 of record OY757267.1, read on the forward strand.
ATGACCCTGTTTATACCCTCTTATTGTCCACCGAAAAGTGGAGGCTATGAAGGGAAAATATTTTTAATAAAGGATAAATTGGGTACGGTTGTGATGGAAAATCAGCTCTTAGTATTTTTTCTTTTGTAGTAGGTACTCTATTGCTTAAAATAAATCAGCGCTTTTAATTTTACTATAACCTCACATTTGAGGCCTTTGGCCAGCAGTGGGATGCTTACAGGCTGCTGACTTTTTACTTATACTACAGATGCTTACGTTTTACTTACACTAAATGACTGCCTTGATGGTGTGGTATGTAGGTTAGTTCACTGGTTACTACCCAATAGTTCCCGGGTTCAAATCTCCGGTCGGGCCTACATTTGTTTCTGGGTTTTTCTGTTTTGAAAAAACTCGGAAACAGCTCGGAGTCAGGAAGTTGTTGGCGATGACCCAATTTATTTATGAAAGCGACGGGCAATATGTACGTATTTTAATTAAAAAACATTTTAAAAACCTAAATAAAATAACAATTAAATCCACTTTGCCTTATGTAGGTATTGCGCACATACTGGTGTCCCGCGCCGGTGGCCAATCTCAATTAAGATTGACTAAAGTGGTCGCAGTGATGTGCAAATGCCATCGCATTCATCGTCTCCAAGTACTGGGCACAACAAATAAATGGTTTGCCATCGAAACGCTATTAAGAAGAAAAAGCGTTTTTTCAAGCATGTCTTATTACGTATGTATTGTAGTATACACATAGTCGTACCCTACAAACGTTTCGTTGCGTTAAATGTGAATGTGTCCTGATTGGCGACGCGAGACATGGAGGCGCAATGAGTTAATCACGAGAGTTTGTGCCCTGCCGCGCCCGACATGGAACTGACATAATTATCCCGGTGCTCGGGAATCGATTGTCGGCTGGTCTTAATCATCAGGAAAATACTATTTATATAAATATTGCAACTAAAATTTATCCACCTATCGAGGTAATCACTCAAAAGATAAAAATATAGCACACATGTAACAAAACGAATGTCACTTCTTACAAAAGACGACATTTCGTGCAAATAAATTTAGCTTGGAAACTGCTGGTAAGGTGTGACAAAGTTACGGGTGTGTGTGTAGGTACTATCAATGACACACACCTGTCACTTTTGGGTTCTATGAGTGAGTAGGTATTTTATTACCAGTTACCATCATTTCACCGAAAAGATTGTGGTAACACAATCCATCAATTATTGAGTTCACCAGTAACTGCCAATTCAGGCTAACATGTAGAATGTATTCAAATAACGCTTAGGATTCCATGCTAAAATCCCAAACCGCAGGCCTGTAATGTTAGAAACGAGAAGCGAATTACAATGTTCGGAATTCAACTTCAAAACTCGGAATTAACTGTGTTGTTATTGAATGCCCAACAGCGCGCAATGTTACAGTTTTTGTATGCAAAGCAGCCATGTCCCAATGATTCCATTTCTCGCCGCGCGCGCCACGTAAATCATCCGATGAAAACAAACCGTCGTTAAAATGATAAACGTAACGCATTCGATTTTATTACAACACCGATATTGCTAAACCGTTTAATACCCTCTTATTAAAATATTCCGCTCGTGTCTCGCACCCGAATGTCACTGATCTCATCCGAATTACTCTCGCAGGTCAACTAAGTGCCAAAAACAGTGCCAAATTCGACCTACTGTGCATGATGGAAATATACATAATAATTGGAATGGCTGTGTTGATCTACTCGTTCATCACGATACTGTACAACAGCAAGTGTTGGAGCCAGGAGCATCAGAAGTGCCAGTGCGAGGAGTGCAAGAGCCTCTGTCAGTACCGCTCGATCACTCCCTCGGTTCTCTCCGTGTCTTCCAAGATCGACGTAATCACGCGTCCGTAAGAACTCTTAGCTTTTGTCTGAGCTCTTGGTACTTTCTTAAACCCTTTTATCTCAAGTGTTTAGAATAATCAAATTAGTGATAAATAAGTGCCAAAGTTAATGATGGAGTTAGTGGAAATGTGGTAACGGGTATGGACCCGTTGGCGAGGCTGATGGACGGGGCTCCGCTTCCCGGCGTGTTGGGGGCCACGAGGGACGCCCGGCCGCGGGGGGCTCTGGTCCACGCAAGCTTGGCGGCGGCGCCGGCCATTGGAGACAAGAAGGGCCGTCATCTCACTGGCACCTTCTGTCTTACCGGAGACACAATGGAGGGGATCATACAGTGCCTGGTCTTCCTTAAGGCTTTTTCGGTGAGTCGGTAGATCATAGAGAACGCTTTTCAGTAATATACAGTTAGCTCTGAATTGTTTGTGTTATCCTGAACCTGCCAGTTAATGATTATTTTGAACAACTCGCTAGCAGCAATTAGTCTGCCATTGAAACTATGCTAGACAACGTTATTAACCATAAAACAGACCTCTCACAATATCCTGTTGCTAAATGTGGTCGTAACGTTATAAACGTAGTTCAAATAACATAACAATGTTGAGTTACCAGAATTTACGAGAATTTCGTTACACCCGTGTGTTTATTATTAGTATCGTCGTACCATGTATTTATTGGATTTTAAATTATATTACGCGTTTTAAAGTTTTTAGTACCTAATAAGCACTGCTTAAAAATCCTTATGCTTCCTCAATCTTCCAGTAAAGTGATCCAAAATAATCTAAAATAAATTGCTTAACCCGTCAAGTGATTCCTGGACACACCTTTGTCTTTGAGCGAAAAGAGCTCGACGCGTTTTACGGACAAACCTCTGTCCGTAACTAAATTCGTTATCTTTGGCGCCTACCTTCACTCAGTTTCTGTGGTTGGCCGGGCGTATAAATTTGCACAACCAATCAGAGAATACTTCTGAACATATTTCTAGTACTGACCAATTGGCAACAAGCAACAACATTTCTGCAAGATAATATTTTTTTCGTCCTGGCCTCAGTGTCCGCCATTACTGTTGTTGTTACGCAATTGTTCCGTGAGTGCTAAAGGTAAAACTGTCTCAAGCAGTTAAACGGGATGTGTATATTACGATAATTATAGATGAAATTACTAAGAAAGAAGTGTAGAATATGTTTTAAGCATTGGTTTTAGCAATTTTAGTAAATAAGTTGGTGAAAAAAGGGCCAAACTTTTCTATCGGAACGGTCAGTCCGCCATTACGATTTCGCGGTCGGTGTCGCTGCGTAAATAATTATAATTTGGGTAGTCATTTGTCTTATTTCTTGTGAACTTTGTTGTGAAAATTAATGGCAAGTAGTTAATCTATAGAATAGAGTAGTGTATAAGTGTCAATACTATCACACATTTGTGTTTCAAAGTGTTGTTTACAGTGACGAAAGTTTACAAAAACAAAGTGGAGATTTTAACCAATGGATTAAATATTATGTAAGTTATAAAACTCTATTAAACATTTTTCAGTGTATAGGTTATTTCCTATACTTTATAATGGTATATGATTTATAAGGTATAATTATAACCACAATGTGATATTTTGATAAATCCTGATGAAGGTCATCAAAAATTTAGGTACATAAATTACCCTGAGCACTACTGCCATCTTCCGTTTCGAAAGGCTCGACGCGTGACGGGTTAATTTACTTATGTTTACTTAATTAATATTGAATTCGAACCAGAGATTTACAATTAGGCAGAGTACACATTAAGTCCTTATCTGTTATTCAAACGTTTGTGGGATGGTATCTCGGGACTTTCGTTTCTGTGACAACATCTGCTGCGATAATATGGCCAACCTTTTATTTGATTTGTTATAAAAGACCTATACCTTGACCTATTATTTGCGAATTCTCACATTTGTATTGTTAAGAAATGTTTTTTTATTCTTTTGAATAAATATTACAGCTCGAATTTATATTATTTCAGTTAAGATAATTGTTGAGACGTAAGACGCTTAAACAAAGTTATTTATATGGCAATACTTAAAGAAGAGCGCTCGCGCGTAGAGTCGCGAATAGTGTTTTTTCACTAAAACATTATTCAAACGCTTACGCCCACTTCTAACAAGTAATATTGAAAGATTGCGCATAAATAACTATGAAAATAACTGTAAACTTTGTAAGCAACTGAGTCTAGTTTTGGGAAGCGTGGGAGTCTAGATACTGAAGTGCCAGGGGCTTAGCAAGAGAGAAGAGTTGTCAGATATTAATGAACGAAGAATTTACGCTAGGAGTTCACCACGCCTACTCAGACGATATTGTATTCAATTATCCTTGTCAACGATAGACACTGGATGATCAAGGAACAAAGTAAATCGCATAAATGATGTGATTTATGCGATTTACTTTGTTGTTAATTTGCTGTATCGCGCTCAGATTTGTAAATCAGTGAAAACTTAATTAATGCTAGCGTTCCTTACATGATTTTTAGAAAGTGTGAATATTTCTTACGTTTTCTTTGTTATGATATTGTACTTGTTATTTTATGTCCTTGTACCTTTGCATTTAAAAATCTACCTTCTTCAAAAATAAGTACTGGTTGGTAAAATCTTTCTTGTCTTACAAAATTGTCTTTCTATTTGTAAATTTTGTAATAATAATATCCTTCCATGAAAATGTCGAGTGAAAGCGAGCGTAAAACCGCGTAGTCTCGCGCGAGCACCGAACGCCGTAATCAAGTTAACCTTTTTGCATTCCTGCCAACCTGGTACCTCGACAAACCTTCCACTCGGATTGTCAAATTCAAAATGATTTTACTCGATTAGGAAAAATGGAGAGCAAGGATGAAATGTATGAAACCCATGAAGCGCGGCCGCTTCATGGGTTTCATACATTTCATATCTTGGCCACATTTTTTCGAGTGATATCGTATTCACAACGTTAATAAATATTCATCTCGGCTTCACACGGCACTACAAAAGTAACCGAATTCCTTTTTTTCTCAACCTTTGCTCCACAATTTAGCCGAATGAGTTTTATGAGCTTAGTGTCATGCTCACACTTATTACCGGAACTTATTATTTACCAATATACTTTCCCTTTGTTGCGATCGTGTTAGCTTACGAATATATCTAGCCGAGAGGCGTTCGTGTGCCGACACACAGGCGGAATTGCAAATCCGCTTTGTGACGTGACGGGTGTTGCCGACACGGGTGTTTTATTTTTCGCAACGTTACGCGCCCGCGAGATCATTCGGTGTGCTGTTTTGTTTCATGTCCGCCTAGATTTGCCGGGTTTTATTTTATTGATCGTAAAACACGCCTTTGTATTGTTATTGTGCTGTCTGATTGTAGTGTAGACTCCGACGATTGGCGCCTTGGTTAGGGAGTACATGACTACACTAACAACTTGGTATTTTAAGCTTGCCTGCTAGACTAGGAAATAATATTATTTACATAATACAAATAATACTATTATTCAGCGGTTTTTGTCAAATTTAATCTTGAATCTGATTTGAAAATTCAAACGAAGAATTTTCGCTGTATTCCGTTTTGGGTTGCGGCAAATTTTGTCCTTTTGCTACTAGACGGCGAGAAGAAGATATAGATAGACATCGCACTTATAGTGTTTGTACCTTTTATCTTGTGATTAATCATTCCTTTCACCAGAATTATGAGCAGTTCAAACAAATCCATTCACTGCTTTCTAGAGCCTCGGAATATTGTTAGGAATAATAATGGGAATCTAAATCTGATTATAATTTCTCATTATTTGACGTCCTAAATAAATGGGCTTTCACCGCTGTTTGAATATTTCAGTGCTTTAGGTACCTACGCCTCCACTCAGCTCATGATTCCCTGGTACATATTTTAACTCGCCACTCTTGTTTTAACTTGTACATTATGGAATAATCATCTCGAGGTATCAGATTGCGGAATATCTAATGCCTGCTTACATTGTGATTACTTTTAAAATATTCTATTAACTCACGAGTGGGCTTAGCTACATACCTGCTTACGAATTCGGTAGGTATGCTAAATAAATAAGCACCTCTTAATAAGGTAAGGTAATAGACATAATTAGTATCTCCTTTCGCGTTCTTGAAATGCTGCATAGGAGATACATGCCGGTACAATGGAGCATTCTGTACATCTTAAGTCGTTGATTTAAAGGAATACCTGATTTTTTTGTCAGTTTTAAATGTCAGCAAAGAAAATGCGAATGGTAAATGAAATAGTAGGATACAAATAAACATAGAAATGTGTACTAGTGGGTATAGATATGTTCGTATTGTATAATACCGGGAATCGTTAATAAGTACGACGGTAACGAGCCGGCACAATGGCGACCGCGAGGCGTCGGCTAACACCGCGCGATTTAAATTCACTCGGGGTTTTAATGGACCCCCGCCAAATCGCTGTTTTGGGACTTCTTACGCGGATTATGAATAAAACATTGTCTCCGCAGGGCTGTGTCTAAGCTCTGATTGCTAAATAAGAAGAAGAAATACAAAATTGTTTTGTCTAAGAAAAATCTATCTGTGTAAACACGTAATATTTTATGTAGAACATCTGTGTGATCCGAATAACAATTTCCTTCTTATCAAGACACTATTCGTAATTTCATATTTAAACTTCAAGATTAAGGCAAGCTTTCATCGTTTCCGTAACTTCGCCAATCAAGTCTTGCGTTCGATAGAGGTACCATCGAAGTATCACCTGTCACTGTCAACTAAAACTTTCGTCCATGGTAGCTACATTAACAGATGTCAAAGAAAAACATTTTAGCTTGTTGTTATTTTTTAAATTAATTGGTAAAGTAATCAAAATCTGTGGTTCTTGTGTATGTCTTAATTATTTCTGTGGTGATAAACCTGTTACTATAAGGCGGAGAGGGGTGCTTTATGGTGTCCTTAGAGCGGGAGAGGATCACTCCTCATCTCTGAAACATCCGATGACGTGCAATAAACACTTTAAAATCAAGTGTTTTCCAATTTGGGATTCAAATTAAAAGCTCTCAGATGTTTTGATGTAAAGCAAATGCCATTGTTTGGATTACGAATGAATTGTAATAAAGGAATTGTGTCTTCAAAACAGACAAGGTGCTTTGACATCGAATAATGACGAAAATCTGCTTCTCAGAACATTGTAATCAATAAGATCTCATAAATAATAAAGTTAAAGTTACGTTGAGGACGTTCAGTTCAGGATTACTAATTTGTAGTTCTGGAATATCATTAATTCTTGTAAGCAGTGAATTCCCTCTCTGAGTCTTGCAAATGGCAGGAAACACCAAATCCTTCTCCTGGAATACTTTCGCGTCAGCCTTAAAACAAGAGTGATTGGTGTTGATGTGTTTGCTCCATTCCCCTTAAGTACAGTTGTCATCATGCCGGACTTCACATTATTATTGCAAAATCGCACTTATGCCAACGACAGAAAACGCCACAGAGTTTGGCTTCGAGTGCTGTCGCACTGAGTAAGGGCTTTCTCAGTTTCCTCAAACCTCTCAGGTGTTTTCTTTCCATTTCAACCGTCTTGCTCTGTTGGGTGTACGGAATAGTGAAAACACTCGTAAGTTCTTATTTTTTATTTCATTTCTAGTGGCTCTCTCTACTAGTGACTGAACAAAGGTAGGCACTTTAATTGGAAACTGGATGAAGTAATTACAGAAAGTCGACCGATAGAAAATAAAACCTCTACGTAGGTTAGTCTTTTTTCGATACTTCTGTTCAAAATAGTAAAAGCATTTATTTCCTCGTGTTTGAAGTTATTAAATCGGGCGATGAAGTGTTAACGTGTTAAAGTTAAGCGAATGCGTTCTGCATCCGAGCGTTATTCTACAATATCTAAAACTCGCTTCTCATGTAAGCTTCAGACGCTCTAACACGGTTATCCCATAACGTTATCGTATACCGTTACCGTATACCGCTATCGCATACGTAACGTTATTGTCGCGGGTTATGATTGCATTTCATCCACTTTGCCGACGGGTAGTTTCGATCGCATTTGCCAGATTCGATTTGCTACCTTTTTCCACTATTGATGTGTTTGATGCAGGATACATTAAATTTATGAAGGGATTGATACGGGAACCTCTACGGTGCAATATAAAGTAATGGCCGATGAAATTTGATTTGGATTCGCTCAGCGTTTTTTGAGTTTTATCGTGACGAGTATTATTTAGAAATAAATGATCAAGTGTGACTTGAGATCAAATTCTGAAACCCACGTATTGTGCTCATCGAAATGTAAAAATCTTTATTCCTAAATATTTAAACTATTACAAAGAAATGAAGTCTTGAACATGGTAAAGGAAAAGAGAAATCTAATAGAAAGAAATGAGAGTAGAAGAGTTTCATCAGAACGATAATTGAGGGAAGAATAGAAGGAAGAGAGAAAGACCAAGAAAAAGCTGTATGCATCAAATAAAGCAAAAGTTGAATGTTGCGTCGTATCAAGAGGTCAAGAGAATGGCGGAAGAGCGGTAAGAATTGAAAAAAACCGGCCAAGTGCGAGTCGGACTCGCGCACTAAGGGTTCCGTGCCCTTAGTGCGCGATTAGGGATCCTTACTTCCACTTAGCCAAAATACCACAATATTTTGTTGACCGCAAATATAACTTTGTTTTTCATAGTGTTTGTATGAAAGACAAAGTTATATTTGCGGTTGATAAAAAAAATGCTGGGGGGGGGGGACACGCCCATTTTACCATTTTGGAAGCGTCTATATCTCAAACGTTAGACTTTTATAAAAAATGGTATTAGAAACCTCAATGTCATTTTGAAAGACCTATCCATAGACACCCCACACGTATAGGTTTGGGTAAAAATTTTTTTTAAGGTTTTAGTTTCACGTATGGGACTCCCTTAAATATTTTTTTTTTACTTTTAGTATATAAATCGGAAAGCGGTGCACAAGATACATCTACTTACCAAGTTTCAGATGTGTGATGATAGTAGTTTTAGAATAAAGTGACTGTGACATACGGACGGACAGACAGACAGACAGACAGACAGACTTGACGAAACTATAAGGGTTCCATTTTTGCCATTCGGCTACGGAACCCTAATAAACTACACCGACAAGAGCTTAGCTCTGACAAAGAAATGCTATCGGAAATTTAGATCATAATATGGAATATGTCTCCTCCCACTGTTTTCTAAAGATAGCTTTGCTAATTGGTATCTCGCATTATCGTTTACGAAAACAGGTACAGCGTCGGCGGTAATTGCTTGTTATCCAATATTAATTCCTACTCTCGATTTATGTCGCTCTTACGAAAGCCTGCAGCGCATCATAATAGGTCCCTTATAATAATAATATACTTCTGTATAAGATCCACTATTTTTCATTTCAAACAAACATAATAATTTTTAAAATAAGGATTTAATTAACAAGTCTTCAATATTAATGACCATCAATAACATAGGAAGTAACATTCCAAAATCTTTGTAATAATAAGTGACCCCAGTAGGACTACATGCAATAATAAATTATTATTAAGACTTGGAATTAAATGAGCATGATCATTTGTTGTTAAAATAACTTGCTATATCGAAAATGATTTACATTAACAGCTTATGGAGAATAACTTTTCTAACAATAGTTTTCGCTCTCGAAATATAACTCCATTTGAACAGCGAATTGAATATGTTTTGTTCGATGCAACTTCTCCTTTGTTAGGGCTGCCTCGTGCTGCTGCTTTGTGGAAATAAATCGCGTCAATTCTCTCCCGCGAACGGAACTTCGATTCCAAAGCACTGTATTCTATTATTGACGAATGTATTAACGTCTACCTCGACTGTGCTATTGATTTGCAGATGTCTCTTCAATCGTATGCTTGCCTGGTAAAGGAGTTGTAATGTCATACTTCACCTAGTGTAACAGAATACTTAGCTAACTCCTCATATTTCTTTCCCTTTATCATCTGATATTAAAGGAGTCAAAGTTTTGGGTTGAGTATAATTTAAGGTTACGCCTATTAAGCAGAAAGATGACACATAATATTGGAACCATACTTATGTATGTGAACCTTTCATACCTACACGTATATGATAAAATAAACCCTGCGTTGTTACAGAAACTGTCTATATATTGTAGATTACCCCTTAGTTTGAAATTTTTCATTGTGAATATCAGAAATAGCGTGAGTTTTTTTTTCTAGAGATACCAGTGTGTCATGTAGTGCGTCGTGCACTGTAGGTGCTCTTGTTATTGATTTAATGCCATAGCTCTCTATTTGGAATACAATGGGGCTTTGTCGTGGCAAAATCAGTGACCGAACTCCAACTGGGAATGCAGAATTTGTGCATGGGCATGTATCCCTTGTGAAGACTTGTTATTATGGGCTGGGCTGACAAGGAAGCCGCGTTACCGCATACACTCCATACTATCTCTACGCCAACTTATATTTGATGGAAGTTTCGTTTGAATAATATATTTAAAATGTCCACTGACAAAATATTGATGTCTTTTCGTAAATGATCTTACTTATTTGTAACGGAAGCTACCGATAAGAGACGGCGTCTGCCATCAACATGTCGTCAACTTGCCTTCGGCATGTTGTCAACTTGCCATCGACGTTTCGTCAACTTGCCGTCGACATAACGTCGTCAAGTGCCGCTCTTGTGTCAGAGCACTAACAAATTTGAAGTTTCATCCACGTATACACTCAGAGCCCTCAAAGTTTACTTGAATGGAATTGCTGGTAGCCCAGTTGCCAGTGCATTTGAGAAGACATGACAATGCGGAAGACGCATGTATGTACTTGTAAGTGTGCTATAATACATAGAGAACTCGCTACAGCGCTTGAACTGCTTTCGATTGTTCAGCCAGGACAATGCAGCGTTTTGTGCTGCAAGAGTTGAAAGGTCCTGAATGGTCTATTTCAGTATCAAAGCAAATACATAATAGTTTTCATAACGGACTGACGGTTTGAAACATTTTTAAAACTATTTGTGTTGTATGAATTATTCTTTGAACACGATCGTGTTATCGTGATGTCGTGTGACGTGTGATATGTGATCGTTGCGAGTATTAATTCTGATATGATCTGTATACAGAATGTAAAAAAAAGTTCGAGCCAAATTCAAGAGGGTGGTTGTCAATCGAGAAAAGTATACAGGAAAAATTAAAGATCATTTTTTTATAGGAAAATTTTGATAATTATTTTTCAAGTTTAATTTTTCTGCTTCTAGACGCGACTTTTAACTACCCCCTTGTATTTGGCGCGTAATTTTTTACACCCTTAATAGAATTTTAGGGATCCGTGGACATTTTATCTTATTAATACTTTTATTCTTTCTTATACAGAGTGTTAAAAGTAGAAGCCAAATTCAAGAGGGTGGTTAAGAGTCAAGTCTAGAAAACAAGAAAAATTAATCTTCTTTTTTTATATTTTTCCCGAATTCCAAACACGATTGACAACCACCCCCTTGAATTTGGCTCGTACTTTTTTAACACCCTGTCTGGTCTGTGCCATATCGAGAGTGCGAAAACATTTTTAAAAAACCGGCCAAGTGCGAGTCGGACTCGCGCACTGAGGGTTCCGTGCCAACTTTAACTGAATTAGGGATTCTTACTTCCACTTAGCCAAAATACCACAATATTTTGTTGACCGCAAACATAACTTTGTATTTCATAGTGTTTGTATGAAAGACAAAGTTATATTTGCGGTTGATAAAAATGTGCTATATCTCAAAAAACTACTCTTCCGATTTCGCTCAAACTAATTTTCGTTGAAAGTTTTTATTAAGATCTACATCATATATTTTTTTCAAAATTTACACTTCCTTAGTTCAAAAGTTAGATGGGGGGGACGCCCATTTTACCACTTTGGAAGCGTCTACATCTCAAACGTTAGACTTTTTGAAAAAATGGTTTTAGAAACCTCAATGTCATTTTGAAAGATCTATCCATAGACACCTCACACGTATAGGTTTGGGTAAAAAAAATTTTTTAGGTTTTAGTTTCATGTATGGGAGCCCCCCCTATAATTTCATTTTTTTAGCTTTTAGTACATGAATCGGAAAGCGGTTCACAAGATACATAGACTTACCAAGTTTCAGCTGTGTGATGCTAATAGTTTTAGAATAAAGTGGCTGTGACATACGGACGGACAGACAGACAGACAGACAGACAGACAGACAGACAGACAGACAGACAGACAGACAGACTTGACGAAACTATAAGGGTTCCGTTTTTTGCCATTCGGCTACGGAACCCTAAAAACACCTCATTTCAATCTAAGTTTTACTGTATTTTGTGGTATAAGTCATATGCATTATGTCATGGTTTCGTCATGTTTCCCAGAAGTCTCCGTGTCCGCTAGAGGTCGCACGTCGGAACTCCCAAGAGGACCGCTAATGCCCTCATTCCGAATGGATTTATTCCCGATACGGACATCTGAGGTGCCGACCAACAAATCTGGGAGACAAGTTAATGTATTCAGGCGCGACAACATACTATGGGTGCCACCATCTTACTTTGACCTTCTTATTATATCCGTCAATAGTGGTTTTTCATGCGGTTGCTGACAACTATTTTTAACTGCCTTGGTGGCGCAGCGAATAGAGGGTCGCATTTTAAATCGACGGCTACGCCAGAGGTGCCGGGCTCGATCCCCGGGTCTGGCCAAAAAAGTGTACCTGGGTTTTTCTGTTCAGAAATTCTCAGGGAAGCCCGGAATTTGGCGATGTTTCACCCCGTGCCTCGGAAAGCACGTAAAGCCGTTGGTCCTGCGCCTGATCTCTCGCCGGTCGTGTCTGATTGCTGTCCGACGGGCTATGAAAGTGAAAAGAATAGAGTTCACCTGTGTTTGCGCACACACTTATGCACTATAATATGTCCCGCGCAGTCGGTTTTAGTCTTTGTGACTGGCCACCGTAGCCGAAATCGACTAGACTGGGCTATTATCGCACAAATAAACGCACAAGAAAAATGAAGTTGTCGTCATGGCCTGTAGAGTTAATACTCTATTGCCGGATGATAAAAACGCTTTTTATTCATTTCAATAAGTACAAGACTTGTACAAGTACCTACATGACTTAGTCATAACTTATACTTTATTATACAAATTAAAGATTCACCTGTATTCAGAAAATTCCATACCTGGTCGCACCCTCAAGTAAGTATTCATAACGTCTTTTCGTTATTCTTGTACTTTCATTATACCATTGATGTTCTTTACAGATTAAAGTCAGTACAGATTAAGAGCTTCTATTAATAGAATCACTATCGTTCGAATCGCCTTAGTTTCGAAGAAGCGAAAATATATTTACATCTGAATTGACGATTATTCGTCGGCTCTCAAAGTGTATTTTTAAAACAAGTAAAACAAAACTTTTATAATTAAATATTGGTATTGTCCAAAAATGCAAATCCTATAGCTAGTTTGTTTTTTTACATTCAAATTCAAATTCTTTATTTCAATTTAGGTCATGAAATGACACTTATGACGTCATAACATTAACTTTCATAGGATAATTTTAATCCCAAAAATCATTTCAAGCGGGTGATAGTGCAAGAAATCCAATAAGTGCTTGAGAAATCGAGAAAAACCACTAAATACAAACGAACAATCTTTCATCCGTCACCCACTTTTGAGCATTTTGTTAACCAATACCGAGTTGGGACGGTCGAGATATTTATCAAAGGGTCTGCCCTATGGAAAAGTTTTGCAAGCGGTGGACTAAAGAGAATACTTGGTAAACTCCGAACGCAATTTGGCAGTACAGTTCGTTTGGTTGCTAAACGGGTTTCGAGCCAACTAGAAGATTCTGATTTGTTTAACGTTTTTCTTTTGAAATCGTAATGAAAGATTCGTTTGTTCTGGATATTTTAATTTGGTTATTTCGGGTCTTTAGAAAGAGACTGAGCTTTAGATTCGCTCGGATTGATATTTTGTATCAACGTGGTTTTATTGTTAATTCACTCCGTCGGATTTAAGATAACTCTGTATTGCACATCACAAAGAATATTTAAAAAAATATTTAAAGGGAATGTTCAATTTAGGCGGTCTTATAGCTAGAATGTATTAGGATTTCACCCTTTTTTTTACTTACATCGTTTTTGCTTCATTTCTTATGAGTTGTGGTGTGGATGTTTTATTGCACCATATTGTTAATGTTATAATATTTAAGTTTTTATTATACCTTCGGCCATATCCGTTACTTTAACCTTAACCTACCATATTGTTTAATTGATTATATTTATCCCATGTCTATCTATAATTATAAATATTTCTAAAAATCTCCATATTAACAATTACTCCACTACTAACAACTTGGTATCGATAACTTTGACGAGCAATTGCAGCTTGTGTTGCAAATTATCTTCATCGTATCTCGATTAATTAATAAAATGTTAACGGCTCCTTTGTCCAGCCTGTTGGAAATCTCAGCGGCTTCTAATTCAGACGAGAAAGGAATTACTATCGGCGTAGTAATTATCAGTGGAAAATATTCGACCTCCGAGGGCAGTCTGATTGCATATTGATTCGCTCATCAGCGAGGGACCGGGGGATCGGGTGGTAAAGGTGCGGGCATACTTTGTGTGTACATAGAACATCGTAAAAAGGCCTAATTGAAATTATACCCATTTTGAATTATTAAAAAATACAAGCTTTTTGGGTATTGTTAGAGCAATAGCTACATAAAAGTTTATTTTATTGCATCGCGATTCTGCCAAGTTTTTTATTTATTTATTCAATAAAACAAATCGATGACAGGAAATAAAATCTGCCAAACTGTGGATGCAGTTTATCAGCAGGTGTTCTAGTTCCTTAAATATCTAGTTATAGATTATATACTTGACTATATATCTCCGCCAATTATGACCCGATTCTTGTGTTAAATACCAAACGAAAATCATTTATATTAAGCTTTACCGCAGTAAGAAATAAAAAAAAACTTTTAATCAAAAAAGAGGGTTACGTAACAATGTTATAAAGAAAGTAAACTATTTATAAAAATTAAATAACATTTAGGTAAGGTTAATTAAGGGCCTGCTTCCTCATTGAAACATATGAACAATATATAATTAAATTGTGTATGAAATAAATGGCATATAGCATTAACCAAAACCTTTTAGTAAGACATTAAACATTTAACTTACTTAATGATTTCTTTCGTTATTATTTATTTTTGTATCTTTTTGACGAGTCTATTTGTCTACAACTGTACTGTAACTGTATTTCTTGTTTAAAAGCATATCCGGTGCTCGGCATATTAAAAATGGCTTACTAGCTCTAAATCAAATCAAATCAAATCAATTTTATTTGCGAATCACAGGTAAATATGGTGTTATTGCAGATAAGGTGAAAAAGGTACATGCTGTGATCAGCCATATTGGCATACAAATAATTAAGGTTAAAATACAAATTAAATACACAATGTCAAAGAAAGTCAAGGTGGTCAAGTCAATCCAATCCAAAAAAAATCCAAAGTCAATCCAAATTAACAATGTCGTTAGCCTCTTTTTAAATGTATCATAATTCCTTAATTTAGTCAGGGAGATTATTATATTATATTTTTGGAGCCATTGTGAAGAAACTTTCTCTATCTCGTAGCATGTGTCCTCAGCTTTAGGAATTTAGGTAACGAGGTTATTTGTGTTTGGAAGAAGGAATTTTCGCCAATCACAAGATTTGGAACAGACCGGGCCAATGTCTGAAAATAATAGTGGTAGCGTGCGGCACAGATAAAAGACATTTTCATTTTTTTTTCACTCATCGTTAAAAACATTTATATTGGTTGGTACGGTCGAGGGCTCTGGCGCCTAACCAGTTTTCAACGAAAATTGCTTGCACTCACAGATACGGCTGTCATTTCATACAAAAGATGATGCGTGGCGCAATCGATTTTGGATCGGTATATCGATATCGGTGGTGACCGTACATGGCCACCTAAAATTTCTGTCACACGAGCGGAAGCGGCAGCCTTCGACATTTCGTCGGCCATATGACATCGGCGGCTGTCGTCTTGTCGTTTACGTTACTTTACGTCGTCAGCAAACTAACCGTTCATATCAATCATGTGCCAACATACGACTCGCAAATAAATAACAACTATTACATATTTAGGATTCACCAATGAAAATATATTAGTCAGAAATAACCGCTTAACTCGTCAAGTATATGTGAACGAGACACAATAGAAATTCCATTATAATGCGACTCCCGGGAGTCGTTTGATACCTGAATGATTAATTAAGTAGGAGTTTTATTGTGAATCGGAAATATATTAATATTAAACAAGCAAACCAGAATAATGTGTGCCTAATAGAAGACCTGCCTTGTAATTAATCCTTTGTTGAACAACATCCCTTTGTTAAAGTTATTAATAAGTAATACAACTTCCATTTGAGTAACCTGTTAATTAATCTTTTGTTTCAGGTAAGTTATGGTGCGAGTGCGAAGGTTTACCTATGCCCGTTTCACCTTTGTGGTGTTAAGTAAGTTTTGACTCGGTCGCTTTTACAAGTGCCATGTACAGTGAGTCCAGTCATGTAGTAATCATAATTCACTGCAGTATGGTGGGGATTTAGATTTGACCCCCCATAAGGGTATTTTTTTCTATGAAATTCACTGTACATATTGCCCTTCTAAGTTTTATTACAACATGGCTGGACACACTGTATAGCCTTTACAAGTAAAACCATTGTTGATGCTGTCATAAGTTAGACTATAGCTGAATGGAAGATGCAGTTATTGGAGATATTAAACAATTACCATAGTCGCGAACTATCGTTCATAGAACGTTTGAAAGAAACCATTTTTATTTAAATAATACTTTAATATGCTGATACTTAAATGCACCCTCTCGTTTCTGTGGGTGGACTGTCAATAATGGCTGACGCTGAAAGGTACTTAAAAACGAGTCGCAGAGTATTACCGTCATCGCCACGGACAGGCCTGCCCGCTGTTTGCGACGCTATTATATGCTATGTTAGCTTTAACATTACCATCTAGCAATCGCCATGCTATTGCAATCAAAGTGCGACACGGGCAAAGTATATGGCGTATCCTTCAAATTGTGAACGTAGCGTCAAGCGTGTACTTCTGTTCCTGTTAACATCGTAGAAATTAGCAGCAACATACTTTTACCTTGGTTAAATCATTAGATAACCCTCAACTATGCAATTATAGGACCACGTGTAGAACCCGAGACTTTTTAATTCGTTTTTAACACACCAAATTGATGATCATTTAACACAGAGTTACATAACCGGGGTCTCCGCAAGTGACCCTAAGTTACTAATTAGTAAATGCACACTCCTGAACTTTCAAAAGTACAGGATGTCATTAACAATAGCAATACGAAAGCGATCGCGTTAGCACATGACGTCACTGCGGGTCAGCCTCGAGTGTTTATGATCCCGACTCGACTCGAGAGCGGCCGAACGATGTGTACTATCGACTCAGGGTATGGCTCTGTGTTATTTTAGTTTTTTTTTTTTTTATTTGAAATGGGTTCGCTCTTGTCTCCAGGCTAGACCAGTGGCATAGACAGAGTCGATGAAAGTTGATTTGGCAAAGCGGGATAGTCATATTGTGAATGAAAAGAACCGGCAAAGTGCGAGTCGGACTCGCGCACTGAGGGTTCCGTGACAACTTTAACTGAATTAGGGATTCTTACTTCCACTTAGCCAAAATACCACAATATTTTGTTGACCGCAAATATAACTTTGTTTTTCATAGTGTTTGTATGAAAGACAAAGTTATATTTGCGGTTGATAAAAATGTGCTATATGTCAAAAACTGCTTGTTCGATTTCGCTCAAACCAATTTTCGTTGAAAGTTTATGTTGAAATCTACAGTATATTTTTTTTTCAAAATTGTCACTTCTTTAGTTCAAAAGTTAGATGGGGGGACGCCCATTTTACCACTTTGGAAACGTCTATATCTCAAACGTTAGACTTTTAGAAAAAATGGTTTTAGGAACCTCAATGTCATTTTGAAAGACCTATCCATAGACACCCCACACGTATAGGTTTGAGTAAAAAAAAATTTTTTGGTTTTAGTTTCATGTATGGGAGACCCCCCTTTAATATCTTTTTTTCAAATTTTTTATACCTGAATCGGAAAGCGGTAAAAAGGATACACCTACCTACCAAGTTTCATCGGTGTGATGCTAATAGTTTCAGAATAAAGTGGCTGTGACATACGGACGGACAGACAGACAGACAGACTTGACGAAACTATAAGGGTTCCGTTTTTTGCCGTTCGGCTACGGAACCCTAAAAACGAGTATATTTATTATAATGCCAGCTTAAGTGTTTTGGACTCCGCAAAGAAATATATCAGAATACAATGCATCTGTCCACTTTATCTGTTGTTTAAAATGTTTCATTGCCATGCCACTTCGTTCATTCTTTATGCTTTTCCTTACCTGAAGGTTGTCTGGAAGAAATTGCTCCAAGCAATAAGACTGCCTGAATTGTACTCCTATTTAATATTTAAGATGTTTTTGTGTTATTTATTGTTTATGGTGTGAATTAAAGAATATTTATTATTAATGCAAGAAGCGCGAGTATTTACACACACAGCTAATACACTCATAAAGATAGGTATTATTATTCGTTATTATGATATCACAATTTATGACTAAATTTGTGTATAATGAATATGAAGCCTAAATTAGGGATATATTTGTAGTATTTGCAAATTTCTCGTTTTCAAGTTTATTCATTAAAAGCGTATTTTAAGAAACTAATATCGTGTAAAAATATGATATTCTTATAAGAAACTAATGATATTTTATAAGTAGTCACATTGTTTTTTAATTTCAAATTCACATGTCTGCTAAGCTACGCCGACCTGTGGTCGAGAGAGGGGTCCAGTGTCAACATACGACACTCAACGAATTTCCTATTTGTCTTCCTCTGAATGTCCTCGCGACTTGTTTGTCTTCACTGGAACATTTCGGGCTGTTTTACAATTAAATTAACGTACTGACGGATATATTCATTCGCTAAAGTAATGTCGATATTACGTCTAGTAGTAGAATAGTTCTATTTCACGGCATTCGTAATAATCATACTAATGTTATTAAGAAGAAAACAGATCTAAATATTTGCGGTACCTACGCATTTATTAGTACAGTGTAGCTTTGTTTCATTTTAACTAAATATTACATGAATATATAATTCTTAACTCCAAAAGGATCTACACAACCAACCCCGAGAAAGAGCTTTAATTCAATTTATTTATTAAATTTGTGTTCTCTTAAAACGTTTGTGAACAACCGAGTGTTCTATAAATACTCATTTAGTCGCCGAGTGCTTGTTACGTTTTCTTTTAATTTAATCAAAAATTAAATTAATAAAAAGCGGCCGACCCGGCCCCCTATCACGGAAACTCAAAAGGAAAAGTATGCGACCCGAAAATTGGGAAATATTTATTAAATATCAGATGATGGAAATGGTCGGTGCTCTGAGAACTGTAAGACTTCAACCGCTTTTAAATGTTAAAAAAAATTTTTTTGGTTTCATATCTCATCTTTTAAGATTAAAAAAAAATGATTATATCTAAGCATAAAGTTAACAATAAATACTCTTCAAATTATATGGCTCAACGTTCGTGTAAATGAATTTTATCGATTCGTCGGGTAATGTATTTCACAAATAGGTATCGCCAATCGACGCTCATGGTCCTGAGTGCTCATAAATATTGTAAGGATCCGTCGCGCCTGGGCCGTGTTTTCTCTGATTCGGGTTTCTTTCAGCCTTGTACCTAATTTATGCGAGTGAAACCAATCTGCAGGCTGATGAGATCACACGAACCACCTTATGAATCAGTAATCGTAATACTGTGAGGCACATACTCGTAGTCTTGTTATAAAAGTCTTCACCGAAATTCAGAAAACATGTTCACTAAAGCGATTTGTGATCACTGGTGTTAGTTAGTAATTATGCCATGTGCTTGTTTATACCATGCTGTTTTGGTTGATCAATGCCGCGGAAATACTTTCCTTGATAACGAAACCAGTTTGTTATCATGTAATTCATACAATTTTCCAAAAGCATACTGTCATAGTTGTAATTAGCAATCAAAATTCAATATTGAGACTAATGCGACAATTTTAGAATTATTTGGGTCTCGTTTATGTGATACATCATTTTAATCCGTTCCGACCACACGAAATCATTTTGAAAACGAAAATGTGGAATTATTTACGATACATGGTGAGGTTTATCGTTAAATACACCAGGGCGGCATACTCAAGTGTAGGTGTAATATCCTCGGCTGGTATCGCCTCATTAATCGGCACAAGGGTTCCCGTAGCTAATTGAACATGGCTGTATTAAAATTGCTTTGTTCTCATAATTGCCTGGTATATCGAACCGAGTGCTCGCACTGAAGAGCCGTTGTCTTTGATTTCCAATTTATTGCGTGTCTCTTCCCAATTTCGGTACGTTGTTTACGTTGATATGGTAATAAAGTGTAGTCAATTACATTCGTGATTTAAAGGTAGATACGAGTATCATTATCATAGGCTTATTTTATGTTCCAGAGTATTGAATAAACTTGCTATGATTAGATATCTTATTCTCTCTTATTTAACAAAAGTGACCTAGCGTTAGCTAACCTTGTGAATACCGATTTGCATGTCTTGTTATTTTGATCGCCAACGTTTTTTGTATTGGAAAGGATTTTTTTAATGCCTTTCAGTAATATTTAAAAAATAATACTGAATGATGAAAAACAAGCCTATTACGATAATTATGACACAGGCGTCTCCAGGTAATTCGGCGAGTCAGTTAGCGGATCCAGTGTCTTTGGTGTTCATTACCATCTCTTTTGGGACCCCATCCATCAGGAGCCTTCTAATTCAGACGTGCGAGATGGATCGGGCGCCTTCGCCGCGTCACGCGACAACTTGGGTGTGGACGACGAGACCCATTTTTGGTACATTTACCTTACAGATTGCTTGGGAGACAAAATTCGAGGTTTGATTTAGGGAGACGATTGAGTCCCCATGTACATTGTTTGCCCCAAAAGTAAAATTCTATGCGACCGACCAAACTTTAATTAATATAAACTCATTTTTATTCTTGTTTTAGAATATACAATATAGCAAATGCAAATGTATAGCAAATTTATCCATAGATAGAAGGAGTTTTATATGATGAACCATAAAATTACAATAATTTAAATGAACTAATACTATGTCACAACTCTAGATTATGCCCCCTCGAGGTAAAAATGCCAACGTGCCTTTCAATCTCTGACAACATGAAAGAAATTGTCAGCAACAAAAAAACGATTTTACCCGGGGTTCGTACAGTGGGACCTTAATTATTCAATCTTAAACATATTACGCAACAACGTGGAAGCCACTTTTATAAATTATCGAAATGGAAACCATGTACCTACACCCGAAATTAAATTGATCAGACTTCATTTACAATTATTATATTATTACTTTTCGTTGCTAAGTCGGTACCAAATTGCAGATTTATTTGAGCGAACGGTAAAGGACAGGGACATAATACCAAAATTGCTCGTTCAAATAATGAGGATGCCAAAGAAAAATAAAGCTAATAAGTCAGTTGTCAATATGGTTACTAAAAATATTGTGAAAAATTTCATTAAAGACGATTGGGACATTCTTTCACGGCTATATTACGGAATCCTAATAAAACGCGTATTAAAAATGGCGGCTCGTCGGGGGAATAAAACGAAACACCGCATCGGCGATCAATCAGACTTGTCGAAATCTCGGTTGTCGTGAAGTTTTAGCGCCACGCCTCGCGCCGCCCTCGCGGCGGTAAACCGTTTGACATTTTCGCATTTGAAGCAATGCTGATGATAAGTGACAAGCTTGTCGCCTGGATAATATACCTTTAATAGGGGAGCTGTTATCGTAGTTTTCAGCCATGATCTTCTTTACTTTCACATGGACATCACTCCATCATTATTTTCATTTTTGTTCTATCACATCCTATCTACACCTGCTTGAAGAGTTTGTTTGCTTGTTTGTACGGGCTAATCTCAGGAACTACTAGACAGATTAAATAATTTGGGTTGGATAGTTTATTTATCGGGAAAGGCTGTAGGCGATAAATAAAACATCACGCTGCGACGGGAGGCAGGGAGCAAACTGAAAACGCGCGGACGCAGTCGCGGGGATCGCTAGTCATTAATATACTTACGACAGTGTTGAACATTCTGAATTAAGATTGCTTTGATCTAGCCTGATAATAACGTAGTGTGTCGGAAATAAGATTATAAATGTTGAATTAATATAACGCTTGATTGTTCTAAAATCTATAAATTAACCAAATAGCCTGCTCTTACTCGTACGTCAAAACTAGTCAAATAGGATATTCGAATGCTAAAAGCATTTGTCAACAGCCATCATAATTCCTTTATCTTCACAACTCCTAAGTTTGGTCTCGAAAAAATATCGATAAAAATAAAAGCGAGACTCAATCAATCAGTCCAAAAGCAGGCGTCGTATGCCTAAAAATCCGTAGCCGGCACTGTAAATGATTTTTGCCTGGCGCATTAGCCGCTCTCAGAGCTACCGGATTAAACTGCTTAGAGCAAGGAATTTTAATCACTTCTTTTGGAGTAAATATTTTAATGGCCTGATTTAGTTTTTGCACATTTTAATGCATTTTTATAATGCAGTTAACTCTTGTTTGCACCACTGGCTTACGTCTGCCTGAGTTTAAATAACGCTTTTAATCTCCACCGCCCATCAGCAAGGCCGCCGTAATAAAACCAAAAAATGGCCGAAACAATTAGGTTTAGCAGCTCTGCCGTAGGCAGTGCCGGCAAGCCGCCAAAATAACGAATCGCTAATGCCAAGATTCAATTTGCTGTGCACTCCTGCTGCCCTGGTAGCGCGATGCCCGTAGCTTGCCAAATTGGACAATCCTGCGGGAAAACTGACTGGATACCCCGTTCAGGGAAAATTTCCACTGAGTTTGCCCAACTAACTGTTCCCGGTTTGCGGATTTAGGGAGGGATTTGCAATTCGCGAATTGTGCTCAGTTTCGTTCAAGTTAATTAAAAACAGGGATATATTCTGTTGAAGATTTTAGGCCGATTTTAGATAACGGAGGGCTTTTCAATTTAAATTGCAGTTTAATTAAATACGTTTCAACTTTTGAAAAACATGCTGCTCCGACGATCTCCCACAAAAATGAAATTAATTGACAAGATAAATATTAATGGCTGCAGAAATTTAAATATTATACGCCTTATTCAGTCTGTAATATTTACCGTTGCAACATTTTTATGTTAATGAACAGTTTTTACATAAACATGATGCAACCGTAAATGACAATGCTATCTAAAAGTGATCAAGATTATAATAATATGAATTCAATATAAGGGACAAACTTGTTCTAACCAAACGTGTCTAAAATTGGCTATTTTTAGGGTTCCGTAGCCGTACATACATAAAAAAATACCTATTTTTTTTACTCTAACCTATGCGTGTGGGGTAGGTCTGTAAAAGTCCAGTTCATTTCTAAAAAACACATCAAAATTGAATACGAACAACAGCACGTCAAGGTAAACACTGCGGTATCTTATACAGTTGCAATAAGAGCTAGTTTGCAACAAGTGGGTAACCGATGTACTGGCGACTGTACCTACCCATTTCGATAATCGCGGACATACATACGGGTTAAACTTAGAAACTCGTTTTTTAAGTCGATTAAAATTCTAAAACTAAACGTCACAAATACTCATATGAAAACCACATGACTATGGGTTCAGCCAAACGAGAGATATTCGATGCATTCACAGGTCAAACTGAGAACCTAATTTTTTAATTCGGCTAACAAGCCGAGAACGTCCTTTTAACAATAGGTTAAAAATAAGTTCCGTATTGCTTACGATTTTTGCATCCTACCTGTGTAAGACAGGATAAAATATGACTCAGTACTTATTGTAGCGGACCCCACCCGAATCCTGAATCGCGCTATTAAAGTTTTTGATCTTGCTTACCTTATATACCCGCCGACTTCATAGTCCGTCGGGAGTCCGATTCTACACGGTAATAAGTCCTATGAGCGCAGTAATCACTGCGTCTCTGTCGGCGTCAGTCAAGCACTCAATGGAAGTGATAACTTGCAGCTATCCGGACTCCGGTCCGTGTGTCCTTGCCTAAGCGGTCACACCCGAGCCGCCTGTAAAGGCCGTCTCTTGGTTGCACTGCGCGCCTTCGTGGTATACGGTTATAAGGAAACTTAACACCGATGCAGAGCTTTGACTTCCTTTTTGCAGTTAAATGTTGTATTTGATAGTTAAAACTTATGTACGGCTCCGTTGCTTATGTGCTCTTGTATTGTGCAATAATTGAAGTTTAAAGTTCTTTAATAAAAACAATTATCCACTTTAAATTGTTAGTCTAATTAAAAATATACACAACAATAAAGTGGTTTTTGTATAACAACATCTTAAATCTCACATGATAAAGTGTAGTTTGATAGTCTCATCAACATAATTCCAAAGAATCATCACGCATGTGTAACCCAAACCGCGTTACTTACACCCTGAAATATCGCCCAGATCCATCAAAGTCCATTACTCTGTTAGTGTCACATCAGCGGCCATCTTCTTATCTCACGACCGCCTCATTAATGTCTTTGTCGAGCCTCACAAATTCTGCAGGGTGTGTCTTTGTATGCGGGCCTTGATTTTTGGAGTGCGTTACAATTTATTGACTTGACGCTGATTTAATAGTTAATGAAAAAAGGTTTTTAAACTTTTCTATTATTGTAAACAGTCTTATTTATTTTAAAAAATACATAGTATCAGTTAATCAAATATATTAACTATTTGATTTTTAAAGATCTCAGTCTTAAACGATGAATTATTACAATATTCAACACGTAAAGAATAACTGAATTTACGTACGCTTCGTAGTAAATTTGTACCTACCTCCATTATTATAGAGATGAGATAGAGATACAAAATTGCGGTACTTAACATTTGTGGTACTTAACTGTGTACTTCACCAATATTTTTTTTACCTATAGAAATAAAGATTAAGTTTGATCTTATTAACTAACGATCCCGCTGTATTTGACAGTGCGACCTCACCTATCACCTGTAGTGCGGAAGATTAACCGACTCACTCCCCCCGTGTTACAGTGATTGGGCTTGATCGATTACAAGCCATTGTCTGGTCTGTTACCCAGAGATGCTGAGTGAGACCGAGGCTGTAATTAAGTGGCTTGTTTATTAACGATTTAATTCAGAATATTTGGAAGAATATCACTATTTACTTAGTAAAGCTGTTTTACCATTTCTGTATAAAAGATGTAAAGTGTCTTGTTTGGTATAAATTCATCATGATTTCTTGTTGAAGTTCTTATACGATGTTTCCTGGTTGCCATAAGTTTTTCATAAAAGAGGCTTCTGGCGTGTCACGTGCAGCAGGTAATTAAGGCATCATAACAAGCGAGTGGGTGGGTGGAGTGTTACCGTGAATGTCAATTAGCAAAACTTTCGCAATATGCCACGGAAACTACTCGATAATAGAAACTTACCGCCGCCTCGTGTTTATTGCCTCCTGGTACTCAGATATTGTGGCGCTTGATAAATTTTCTTTATTGCTACCGTGACGGGAATAATTTTTTCATCTCTCCTGTTCGGAAAATAGCACTTTCCTGTGTAGATAGCCGGGTGGAAAATAGCTTTTCCATCCCTAGGGTGGAAAGTAATTTAGTTTTAATTGGCATGGTATAGAGTCAAGGTATGCAGTCAAAGCTTGGATCAAAGATAATTGAGTCACATCATATTATAAAAATAATAAAAATTTTTGCTTAGCTATACATTGAAAAACATGTTTATTATGATCATTGATATAAAAAATATTCAATTGATTCAATCTATAATAAAAATATACATTATCTAATCTGTGATTAAAATATTCGGCTTCCCGCCATAATACCAAGATGACACTTTATTTTTATATTGTCAGTGTCATTTTTTTTTTAACTCTATGCCTACTTTTTTAAATTTTGACATTTATTATCTGTGGGGAAAATTCGATCGATATTTTTTACAAGGATTTTAATTATTTCGTATCGTCTGCTTTTTCGTACTGTTTTCATGTATTCGTGTCGTTATTCTTTCTAATCATGTTAGATGTTTGGAGAACTGTAAATTAACTGTCTTTTTGTGCAAAAACTTGAGTTTTCCTTTCTCTCTGTACTACATAATTACCTGACCATGACATCTACAACCACTATTGTAAATTTAATGTTTTTCCTCACAGTCGAAATGAAAAATAGTATGTTTAACTCGGGTGAAAGCACCATTTCACTCTCGAATTATTGGCGCTCTCACTTCGTTCGAGCGCCAGAAACATCTCGAGTGAAATGGGTCGCTTTCTCCCCTTGTATAACAATCTACTAATGTTATGATTACGCAACAAACTACGTGATGTTTATCAAATGGTACAGGGAATAATTTGTGTGTTATTTATTCAAACGGTCCAGATAACCAACAGCAGCAACATTTTGCGTTATTACTATTAACAATAATAATAAAAAAAATATAAACTGATTAAGAGTATCATCAGTTTGACTTGTGTCTGATTTATTTTATTTTATTCATGAAACTCTACTGAGGCCATAAATAAAATCAATATCAGAGCAAAAAGTCTCCCAACTTTTTGCTCTTTTAAAAGTCTGATTCCTCAGGGCGACATTAATTTACTTTGAAACTAATGAAAACAGAGTCGGTGAGTCCGATTACCGATCCAATCCTATTAGCGCGTGGTGGGGCGCAGAAACCGGCAAATAAACAAACAGTCGTAATGGCAAACGCGCAAAAACGGAATTGAGACAAATAGCCAGGGCTGCTACCATGCTTAAGCTGCTTTTCTGACGAAACCTCATGTCTTTGAGTAAATCATGGCTTGACTGACCCTTACTTTGGACAGTCTCAGAACAATCACGTCGGTCAGTAGGTATAACGTTAACCTATAAAACATCTATTGTAACTAAGCCTAAACTAGCGTGAGTCTAAGTACAAGTCACATCTAAGTACTATCGAGGTCTCAGATACCTTAATTAAATAAATAACGATCGCGTGTGTGAGCAACACACGCGACAATAATTGGGTGTCACTTTAAAGAAAGGACGACGTTGTGTGTCTTCCATAGTACATGCGATAGTTGGCTATAAAATCTACAAATAAATTAGTATTTCATCCAGCATGATGGTTTTTGGGGACCCTGTGGCATGTCTTCAATCACGACGGCGACAGTCGCAGCGGTGCGATCCATCCGTCTCTTTTTAGTTAACGTGACCTGTCCACACCCCAAAAATATTAAACAAAGATAGCCTTTGTTTTCGAAGAATTTTTATGTTCAGAATATGGGATATTGATAGAGGTTCTATTAATTCCTATGAAAGTTTAAAACAAATTGTAATAAGATGAATGTACAAATTCTAATAGATCAGCTGCATACATTTAACTAGATGTTTTATCATAATCAGGCGCAGCAGGACGCCCACTACTAAACATAGGCTTACACTATGCTTTTCAATAACAAACCCTGTCGTTTAGTTAGATGATTGTCAATATTAACTTCGTTTATTAAAAATGGCGAAATAAGGGCTTATTGAGTCACTCAATAATGTCTCGGTATTAGGCTGTAGGCATTTGTCAGCGTGCCGCGACGCAGGCAGTGTGAGAACTTTATCAGGCGACGCGACATAACTAAGCGCCGGTCTAGGGTTGCCAAGGGAGGTATAAAAGGAGATACATGGGTTGCTGAGATAAGAAGTTCAGGAAATGTATCAATGATGCTGACCACTTGGTTTTTCTCAACATGCGTAAGTTTTTGAAGTCAATTTGGAAATCGACGACGAATATTGTAAGACTATTGCAGACCCACAGGATATTATTTAACAATTTTACTATAGCATTAAGGCTTCCACATCTACGTCCATTTCGTATGTAATTGCTCAGAGTTGCCGAAATGATGATTTGAATTCCGATACACCACGGCCTTCACTTTAAACGAGAAAGGTAAACGCAAAATGCCAATATACAAAAATGACTTTGAAACGTTTAGTACTTTCCTCATAATGATTGATTGGCAGATAAGTGCCTCGTCTCAGCCGTACTCCCGGGAAGTTTGCGAGAGTGACGGGAGTGACAGGCTGCCGAACTCGCGACGGGCTGGAGTTCTGAGTTGCGCGGCTGTCGTGTCACGCGCATGTTTACATTAACTAATGACGCGAGTATTACACGCGAAGACGACGAGAAGTGGTAAAAACGTCAAACGTAGGTACCACTCAGACAACTGAAGAAACAAATAAAGTGACTTTGCAAGGAGTGAAAATAACTATAACATTTTTAACGATACATCAACATAGAATAAAATGTAGTATTATACATTTTTGCCACTGCGATTGTGTTCTTATCTGAAAATAATATTATTTCCATAACAAAGTAGAGGAGGAGTCACGAGTTTGGTTAGTGCGGGTGCGGTATTTTTGTATTGTATATTTTATAAACCTGTACGTACAGCCATTTTCATACTTGTATCCTAAATTATGTATGTATGTTATTTAATAAGATTACATCAAATTTAAACTCATATGGTCTAAAAATATTATATCAATTTGCAAGCAGTTCGGTTATGCAACAGCAAACAAAACTCCCGAACTTCATATTACACGTAGGGGAGGGACTTTATGAATTCACCATTCCCTGCAAAAAGCGGTAATCCATAAAGAGGCATTGACAAATTGAAACATTGTTCGCGTCATGGAACTGTCGTTAGCGCAACATGTGACCTGGCCTTGTTCGAACTCTGTAGAGACGGGGCAAAAAACTGGGGCCCAAATCTCCTAAG
This sequence comes from Pyrausta aurata, assembly GCA_963584085.1. Classification (NCBI taxonomy): domain Eukaryota; kingdom Metazoa; phylum Arthropoda; class Insecta; order Lepidoptera; family Crambidae; genus Pyrausta; species Pyrausta aurata. The sequence goes on from OY757267.1 coordinate 351,298, forward strand.
GGAACATACGCACAAGGACGACAGTTTGTTTATGAAATGACTAACGGCAGACGCCGGCAAGAGTTTGAATTTGAATTTGAATTTGAATTTGAATTGAATTTTATTTATTTGAATTTATTTATTTGCTTGTCACATGGTAAATTACAGGTGTTATTACAATTAAAAGTACATTGCACACATAACACCCCGTAGGGGCACCGCAAACCAATATTGGTAGGGAAATTATACAAATAAAAAATAGGTGATTATTATAAAAATTAAATTAAATAGATTAAATACAAATTAAATGAACATACTCCCAACGGCCAAATACACAATACAATATGCCATTCACTACATTTGCAACTTTTTTTGCTTTGCTTACAGTTGACCAGTTCCTTGAGGACAAGTCTCAAAGAACTCGTCCAGTGTGTAATAAGCTTTGTCTAAAAGATATAATTTCAGTCTGGAAGCAAATACATTAAACTTTTCTATGTCTTTAATACTATTTGGGATACAGTTATAAATTTTAATAGACATCCAATGTGGACCTGATTTAGCAATTTGGAGATGTCTACCTAACGGAAAAATTAATTTATTTTTATATCTATTATTGCGCCTAACTTGTGTGTTTTCAGAATAAAGGTACATATGTTTTTTTACAAATTTACAAGATTCTAAAATGTATAAACATGTCACAGTAAGTATTTTTTCTTTAATAAAATATGGTTTGCAAGAAGTCATTTGATCAATTTGAAAAATAATTCTTATACATTTTTTTTGTAGAACTTTAATTACTTGAACGTCTGTACTGTTGCCCCAAAGGATTATACCGTACGTAAGCCATGAGTGAGCATACGCGTAATATGCAGCAAGAGCTGTTTTAGTATCTGTCACTCTTTTTAAGTGATAAAGACCATAAATGAACGAAGACATTTTTTTTGTTATTTTTTGGATGTGTGATTTCCAATTTAAATGACAATCGACATCTAAACCCAATAAGGTAGCAGTCGGTTCCGTATTTATTGCAAAGTTTTTATATTCATATTTAATGTTAAGTGGTGTTTTCTGATAAGGCCTAAATTGAACGAGTTTAGTTTTGTTGAAATTAAGATGTAGGTTGCGGGCATATAGCCAATTAGTGATTGTGTCTAAATTATAATCAAGTTTTAATTTTAATTCTTCCAAGTTAGTACAAGGTATGCTGATAGAAATGTCATCTATACCAATAAAATGCTTTGTCCTGAACGACTGACTTATTGATTGACTGACTGACTGACTGACTGATGGATCAACGCACAGCCTAAACCGCTGATTGTAGAGACCTGAAACTGGGAGGGTGTGTTCTTTGTATGGCGAAGGGATCCGATAAGAAAGGATTTTCAGAAATTCCACCCCTAAGGGGGTAAAAAAGGGGTGCAAAGTTTGTATGGGACAACCAGATCCCTTGGTCCAATCTACTTCAAATTTTGCATACACATTCTTTTACAAAATTGACGGAAGACTTATTTTGTATTTTATTGAAATTCATCTCCTAGGGGGGTTAAAAAGGGGTGCAAAGTTATTATGGGGGTGATTTGCTTCGAATTTGATATCAATACTCTTTAGTGCTTACGATAAACAATTTTTTTTTCTTTTTTGACAGTCATTTGACATATCTGAGACAATATTTGACACATGTTTGTTATTGATGTTGCTCTCGAGAAGAGATTTTATTGCTTAGAATAGTAAATAACATTTTTTTGTGTTTAAACAGCGAACAGCAATCGGTTTGTGTCCAGTGTAGATAGCAGATCGAATGTTCATATTGTCGGTGGACATTCTACTCTGCTCCTGTGGTCGAAAGGTGTCCAATCAGGAACTTTTCTGCAAACTTTTCGTGGGGGACCTATGTTTAGCAGTGGACGGCTTTTGGATGTTGATGGTGATGGTGGCGTAGATCTTTACATAGAATTGTCCCTTCCAATTTAAGTATGGGTTGTAGGTATTTTCTATAACCAATAACCATAAACAAAGCTCAAATTCAAACTCTTAAGATAGCGGGCGAAGATTTGAGGGAATTTGCTTCTCTCACGGCCATGATGCTGTGTAAGCGCAGAGAGTAGCCTGGTCATTGTAGTACCCGAAATAAATATACGATTGACGATAGGGCGTACGAAGTATTTCCATTTCGTTGTAAAATAAAAAGATTATATCCCTATGTAAGTTTAACCATTATACAGGGCTACGTGTTGTGTGTACATAAAATATAACATTTATCTGTACGCATTTCTTTGTATATATTTAAAAACTGGATGTTTTTGTTTGTTTGTTTGAATGCGCTACTCACAGGAACTATTGGTAAGGTTATAAAATATGATAGATAGCTAATTTATCAGGGAAGGCTATAGTTTAAGGCTTATAAATTTTCGCTACGATCTATGGGAACGGAGTTAAACTAATACGCGCGTATGATGTCGCGGGCGGGCCGCTAGTCTGCAAATAAAGTGCAATGATCACTTACAAATTTTGGCAAATCGTTAATATAGATTAAGAATAAAATACATCCCAAGACGCTACCTTGTGGGATAGAGTTATATACGTTTATTTTCTCTGATCTTATGTACTTAATTTTACCCGTTTTAAAATCTGTATGTTCCATTTCTACAAATTGTTCCCGATTTGTAAGATATGATATGAACCATTTATGTGCCAATCCACGAATTCCAGCTCTGTAGAGTTTATCCAAAAGAATGTCATACCGAACTCTATCATATGCTTTACTTAGGTCCAATAATAACCCTACCACATATTTTTTGTTATTTATCGATTCTAAAATGCTCTCAATATATTTATAGACAGCAAGAGTTGTTGACCTATTTTGTCTGAAGCCGTTTTGACTGTCATCAAGAATTTCATATTTCTCAAAAAAGTTGTACAGCTTCATAGACATTGCTTGTTCTATTATTTTAGATGACGTGGGCAATAATGCTATAGGACGGTAATTGTTAGGATCAGATCTATCACCCTTCTTGTGAAGTGGTTTTAATATAGATACTTTAAGGGCATCGGGGAATTGACCCTCGGATAAAGATTGATTGATAAGAAAGGTATACGGCATTACCAATAAATCCATACATTTTTTAATTAATAGAGGGGGGATTTCATCTATACCATAACTAGATTTGTTTTTTAACTTTTTTATTATAGAATAGACTTCGTTTGACTCAAGAGGTTTCAGGAATATAGAATTGTCAATTTGGTCAGGTAAGCGTTTCAGGTATTGATAATTTTTATGACTATCCTTCGGCAAAGTGGTGGATGTAACCAGTGAAAAATAATTATTGAATGTATCTGCTATGATTTTCGGATCTGTTTGAGATGTGCCGCCAATTTTTAATGTTATGTTTTGTCTATTTATTGTGTTGTTTTTATTTGTTTCCGTATGTATTATTTGCCACATGGTTTTAATTTTGTTAGTTGATTTTTTATATTTATTGATATTTTTCAACTTTTTATTTTTATGAATAATTTTTTTAAGCAATTTTTCGTATTTTTTATAATATGCATGTATTGTTTCGTTATTTGTATAGGACAAGAGATTTTTCAGATATCTTTTATTTTTACAAGACGTTCTAATGCCTTTGGTGAGCCAAGTCGTTCGATGTTTAAACTGAATTTTAATTTCTTTTTTTGGTATAGTTTCATCTAATATGCGTTTCAGAATAGTTATAAAAATACTATAGTTTTCATTTATATTCTTGTCTGCTTTAAGTACTTCTTTCCAGTTTACCGACTTTAGTTGTTCTTTGAATTTATTTATGTTTGTTTCATTGAATATTCTTTTAAATATAGTAATTTTTTTCAGTGAATCTAATTTTACCCTTAATGAAAATAAAACTCCTCTGTGATCTGAGAGTTGATGGCTGCCGTCGACATGTCAGCTGCTAGCTGTTAATGCGCCGCGGCGCCGACGGCTACAGCTTCGTCAAGTGCCGCTCGTGTGTCAGAGCACTTCATCATGCCATGCTAAATTAAACTTATGAAATTAAAACAACACCCTTCATTATTTATTGTTTTTGTTTAAAAATATTTCAGTACAAATATTTACGGTCGGAGTCACCCACGCCTAACCAACTTGAGAATGAAAATCGCTTGCACCTTGCGTCTTCTCTTGTTTGTCCGCTTTTGTGTCTTGTGGGCAAGCGATTTTCGTGGCAAAGTGGTTGGGTATGAGAGACTTCGCTTCGACGTAATATACATCTTTTGATTGAATACAACGTATTCAATCAAAAGATGTACAGTCGAATATATCAGTCGTGCCTTTGGAGCACAAATCGTGTATCTAAAAAGATGTATGTCTGTAAACTACCTACATTAGAAAATCACTGCTTCAAATCTCCTAAGATTGAATTAATGTGGCCCGGTTAAGATGAGATCAAGTTTAAGCTAAGTACTAAGTTCTCATAAGCTAGATAGAAGAGCACTTAGGTACTCGTCACCCGGCACTTGAGCCCTACAGCTGCCCTTCACTTCGGTCCCGAAACTTGCCTAATGTAAAGAGGATCAGGGAATACTTTTTCTTTCCTCTTTATAACTTTTTTTTAATTTCTAAGGGGCAATCTCGTGTGCTCTAGAATCGTAGAAGGTCACAATAGTTAACCATTTACATAAGTGATGTCTATTCACTTCGTAGGTACTTAATATTAATGGGTATTGGGTGAGCGTTCACTTGAAATTAAATTTAATCTCCAGACATCAAAGTTTCTTAAGCTCTAATGCCTTGAACTGAGACGACATCGAGCACTTAGCTTAGGCTGACTGAGCACCTGAAGAGATTATGAATATTAAGCCAGCCACCTACGCACATTACTTACAGGTTGGTAAACTAACATTTGCCACACACAGTAAAGATTGACCTTTTTGATCTCAACTTAAACTTTTACTTGCCCTTGCGATATTACGCTCTTGTTTGTCACACATACTTGCAAACCTCTTTTGCACAGAGAGGTAGGCTAGTGATAGATTTAGGTTCACATACATTTGGATTACTTTTTCCAGTACGTTTTAGTTGATAATGTAAAACATTTTTAAATAACTGAAGACTTATAAGCTGACTTTATCGTGTCTTTAAATGTTTTAAATAAGATCAAATAAAAGTAAACACGTTTTCATTTAACTAGGTAAAAGTATCCTTGACATAAACTGAAATCAACACGGTTTGTTTAAGCAGGCTCTAACTTTGTCCTTTTGGCGCCTACGCTAAATCGATCTCAGTTTACTCAGGTGTACTTATAACTTTGCTGACGAGGACAGACGATTACAGCTTATTTATAGTTTCCTTGGGATTCACCTGGGTATACACATTTCTAGTATTTTTCTAACAGTGGAAGTTTAAAATGGATGGGTAGTGGGTACTTCTTTTTTTAATCAGGATGTTACTGTAGTACGATTCCATCAATTATTAAACGTTCATAAAACATCAATATTCATTTAATTAGTATACCTATTGATGATGTTGATGATACAAATGCATAAGTGTTTGTTTACATTTCGCAATTAAACTACTAGATGCACATAAGCAGATATCAATTCATATCATGAGTGGCTTTTTGTTCCCTTTATGCCCTTGACGAGGGTATCTGATGAGGGATGGTGCCCTCATCCTTAATTTTCTCGCACACCTACGGGTTTCTAATATCCTGGTATCTGATTATTCAAGTATAGGTCGTATATCGAGTTATATTTGAAAAGTATTTGTGTGACATTTTCTACGGAATCTCTATTGTCTTTTAAAATGTATTTCTTCTGGTTTGTTGTATTCTCCTTTATTTGCTTCTATTATGGCTGTGTTATTTTATACACTGTACGTGGGATCAACTTTTTTTTATTTTCAAATTAAGAGTCTTTTTATAAAGGACACGGACGACACGCCATACATTGCTTGCCCCAAAAGTAAAAATCCATGCGTCACGACCAAAACTAATTTTATGGGTTCCTTTCTTCGCGTTTTAAAATAATATAAAGTAATATAAGCCGTAAATAGCGGGATTTTCACATAAAACGAAATCAAATGTGTGGGGTCAATCTCTTGCACAGGTCTTTCTAGATCATAGCGCCATCTGTGTCGAAAACCCGCAATCTAGGCCACCAAAACTAAAACATAGAAAACTGCCCCGCTAGGGTGCGTAACGCGTGAAAATTATGAAGACGCAAACAATAGCCAACGATAAGAAGTTCCTTGTCACAGTTTTTTTTCAAGTTTTAGGAAGAGGTTGGTAGGTTTAAAGGTTAGTACATATGGGAGGCAAACGTCATCTTCCGTCTTAATATAGCGATTGCGAGCGCTTACTTATTTAACTAACTGCCAGTTCTATGACACAGTACGACACAATATGCCATTTCGTTAAGCGGTCGTCAGTTTGCTTATAAGTGCTCGAAACCGCTATTTTCTGCCAAACACAACAATTGTTGGGGACAGGAAATTGTATTCAATCGTTGTCCTATTTATTTTGTAGATTTATATGCCGCTAGATAAAAGCAAAGTAAATAAACAATATTGTATTAAAAATTCAATATATTTTTTGCAAAATGATATAGTCAAGTCTCTTAATGCTTTTCTTTACTCAAACATGAAACGACTCTGGGGCAGGATACGAACGTCTCCTTTACATTGCATTTCTCTTTTGCTTACTTTAGTAACATTATTTCAACACACGTAATTTTGTATTATATTTCTCTCGGTGACAGTTTGAATATTTTGCGTCTCATCAGCTAAATCCGCTTACATGCCTAAAGGAAATGGATTATCACACTCACAGAAATTCCTTTTCGGTTGAAAGGATCAGAATGTTATGTTTTGTTTGCTACATACAACTATTGTGAATATCCAACTGAAAACAACAATCTTAGCATAAGACGGAACAGCCTCACATTTAACTTATATAATGTTTTAGGCGGCACATCGGTCGAATAAAACATGTTCCAAGTAGAAATACGTACTTTCTTGATGCGGTCTTACTTCTCAATGATTGGTACTATGAGAAAGGCTCGCTCTTCTATAGGGTATAGGTAAGAGTAGGAGTTTGCGCGTAAATGAGAAAATACAATAATTTCTTTACTTTTTCACCGTTCACCATAGATGTCAATGCATTGGTGACATCAATCCCAAGCAATATCGGGTATTCGCACGCGTCTCACGACACCTCGCATTTGTCATCTGTCAGTCGACAATGGCTCGTTGGCGGCTTAGCACCTTGGGGTCTGCGATGCGACGGCGACGCGTGGTGCAGGGCTGTCAGTGAAAATATATTGCATGAATATGAATGATGTATCACAACACAACTGATATATAAGTCTGGGTCTTGTGCCTTATCACCTCAAATCAACGACAGGTCGTCTGAACTCCGAATATTTGTAAGGATCTTTTCTTTCACTAACACTAACTACCACATAATTGAAATATTAGTGAGCTGAATAGGTCAACGGTTGTCTGTTGGTTTGATGAAGAACGTAGAGGTAGACATATTAACTGGCAAATATTCAGTTGGTCACCTTAAAAACATAGACGAAGCTCACAAACAATTCATTCAGTTCACTTTTCACCTTACGTCAAAATATCAGTCAAATTACAAGCGATTTTTCGACAAACACCTTGTCCATCTCCATTCAAAACGCAGACCAATCACATTAAAATGCCGGTCTGTCCCGAAAAATCCCTCCGGACGTCTCAGCGCGTAAAAAGGGGACGCCATCCGGGAAATAGGGGGCTCTGTCCCGGAATACGGTCGTGTGTCAAATGAACGCCATTCAACCTGCGGCCGCGCAGGGCTGCGGCCTGCATCATTAATGATGGGAGGAAAGTCTTTTCAGTTATCGCCAAAGATTGTCGTATTCAAGACGTGTTTTTTGTTATGTATGAGAAATGTCAGTACAGACCGTTTTGCACTGCATACTATCCAAATGCTTTCCGTGGTTTTGCTAAATATTTAAGAGTCTATTGTAGAGTACTTAACGGACAAGGTTTGATTTCAGATTGACCTATATCTGGTAAAGTTTCAAAAAACAGCAAAATAAGTATACGTGCCTAAAGACTGGGTGCAGCGGGAATCCTAGTTAAATTCAGGTTTGGCAATCTGGTTTTCAATAAAAACAAAAAATAATCTAGCATTACGCATACGCCTTTGAAATGGATGCAATGTAAAACACGAGCTTTGTCGATGTTTATGGCATGATTAGGCATTATATTATTATTACATAGGCATAAAAAATATGTTATCAGAATAAGATGAAATCAAGGATGACCTAAAATTATACATATAAACGTGTGTAGGTACTTTGACACCAACCCTAAAGTCTCGGGTCCCTGTCTCCGACATCGCGATCGATACGCGTCCAGTTGATAGCTTTATAGTTCCCAGTGACGTCACGCCTTTGTGATAATTAAATCATCCGGCGCGATAGGCCCGTCCTAACGACGATTTATCAATACGAGTGCACACGGACCTTTTGACAGAGCGAGTGTATAAAGGTCAACCTTACGTAGGCGGCATCTTTGAAAAAATGTAGTTATTGTTACCGCCCTGTCTTACTTTGATATTGATTCTGTTGCGTTCTAGTTTATCGCAATAAAGTGCTTTTACTTTTACCCGTCCAGAAAGATATGATAACCAATTATGTATATAAAAATCTATCATGAGATGAATGTTGGTAATATTTTAGATTCGATCGGACTTGGAAGCATGGCTTAATGAATTGGATCGAAAATTTCAAGATGCGTAATATTAATAATAGTAACCAAAGAAATTAACGTAATTTTTTTTTCACATGTAATTTACATTATATCTGACAATTGGTTTAAAACTTGAAATAAAAAATTATGTGTTATAAAAGCTTATTTGATGACGATGCTGAAAAATTGCTAAAATCAGACCAATAATTGCTCATTATTTCTTAAAGTCGGCAAAAAATAACAAAATCAAGTAATTTTACAAAATTTCCTCTACTGTAAAAAAACTGTACTAGGCGAAGACTTTTTTAAACGTATCAACTAGTCGAGTAGTGTAAAACCTTAAAATTTTATAGATATTAATAGTCTTATTTTTTTTGCCTAGCAAGTAAGCACCTAATTGTCGTACATACAATAATAATAATCTTGACTTGGCGAATAAGTGTTCATCAGACGATTGACTGAAGCGTCAGATTGGTCAAGGACTTGGTATTGCTTATAATCTCTTGGGTGGTTATGTATAGTACTCAATTAACGATAAGTTTATCATTTATAAATATAATCTGCTGTAGATAGATATAAAGGGATTTTGACACTAAGCATCCCACTTCAGGGTTTGAATAGACCTTTCAGACGAGAGAGAGAGATTGTGAAATTGTCTCTATTATTATTTAATCGATTCCTAATGCTGTGTAAACTTTATTAAGATACGTATAGAAATTACGGTCAACTTTACCAAGTTCTTCTAGAGGAACTGTAAATAGGTTATCCATAAAGCTAAATTACAACATTAGGCTAAGGGCCTTTGGGCTATTATTGGCACTACAGGCGATTTGGTCTAAACCGAAACGTTAGGGACCTCTCGAGCTACTTGAGAGCACCAGAGGGAAGAGAAAACGTCGTTCAGTTCAATTTAAATCGATTCGATGGCCAATAATAATAATAATTCATCACCATTTCACCAGAGTTCTAAGTTAATTAGTAAAGTGTTGATAATACATACAAACATATATTTTAAAATCAGCTTTTATAATGTAGCTGCTACAGTCTTCTTATCAGAGTCAGAGAGCTAACAGATGATCCGAAGTCTTATTTTTTTAGTAATAACAGACGGATAAATCAATCGATGAAATGATTAAACATGAAATTCAATATGCCATGCGCCCATTAGGGTCGATTTCCACATGGGAAAGAAGAAAAAGTGCATGTTTTTGACTCAAAAGGAACAAATCATCATCTCCTCTCTTCGTCGTGATCCGGTGTCTTCATATCGTCTATCGACAACACTATCGATACTGTGACACACCCTGCAGCCCTAATCTCTTTAATTGGCCCTGAACTCGACGGCCCTCGCGCCGAGTGGCTGATACACGCGTCTGAGGAACCATTAGCGTCGGCTCGATGGGATTTTGATAAACCGCACACTAACATGACGGGTGACTGGTTAACTGGTTATTCGGCGGTCGCGAGAGGTCTTTCTCAGAACTAACAGCATCTTCTTTATCCGTTTAACTTCAGCAACTTTTGCTTGGACGTGCCAAAATGCTTTCTTTTGACAAATACGCACTCAAAGCTTTACATAATACATTCATCAAGAATTAGAAATGTATATATGTAGGCTTTTTTCTCTTCCCGTTAAGGTATGTCATATTTTATATGAGTACAAAGTACATACATACATAGCAAATTAAAAGAGATCCCTTAACTGCACTATTAAATTTTGAGTGCCATAAGTGTCTGTTGTTATTGCACTAAGCATATGAGTACAACAAGAAAAAGCTAAATATGAAGATACATCTTAACTTAACATTACTCCAAGCCTTTTTCATCAACTGCCGCATCAAGGAGGCTTGTCCAAAATGATTTTGTCTTAGAAGAGTCGCTCGTAGGCCTCTTCGACGAGGGCCCTCGTGGCTGCGGGCCTACTCTGATCACGATGGATGTATTTTTGACTCATGCCATCTTGCTCGCCTTTTATATGGAAATATAATTGTTCCGTTTTCCCGCTAAATCAAAGCGATCATAAATTGATTTTAACGTACGAGTAGATGTATAATGGACAATGGACCTACGAAATCATTTCCTAAGTATAAAATATGACATCTGATAATTGCGTCGAGTAAGCGGTGTGGAGCCGCTAATGTTTAATATTTCTTACGGAGGTAAGGAGATTGCTTCGTACACTTCTTTGTAGCCAGGATCTACAGTTAGACATAATTGAATACCACAACCAGTACAAGCCAGGGAGTCCCAGGAGGAAGCTTTGATCCCGCAACAAAACTGATCAGACAGAATGATGTGATACGAAGAATGTCAGGGTAGGGCTCCTAAGGCGATAGTGAATACTTAAGCGGTGGGCTGCCGGGGGCTAATTGGCCCTACGCTGAAGGGCCCTCGCCAAGAGGCCTTAACGTTTGATACCCGCTGCGTGGCTGATATTGTTTCTTTGCTTTACAATTTTACATTAAATACGAAGCAATCGTAGTAACATTCTCATACTGGTGATAACTACTAAACTAAGAACTTTCTGACTCTTCATGTAGAGTTGCTTCTCAATCCTCATCAACATGTCAGCCGCAAGGAGTCCACTGTTGAACTTAAGCCGCCCGCAATAATAACTTAAGTGACCGGTTCCAAGTGCCCCTCATTAACCACATTGCTTCTAAGTATCCTTAAAAGAAACAAACTGTATACACATTATAAATTATAATATTTTTTCTTCATTCAACCATCACAGCGTTTTTACAGCGACTTGCAAAACAATCTGGCTAGTTCTCGTTTCCCGGAGTCCAATTATCCGGAATAAACATCCGGACCCGCGGGACGAGGGTACTGGATTAACTTTATTGCTATAAACAGGACTATCATTCTTTAAACAACCTTTATTAAATTGCCTGAATAATTCTTAGATAGTTATACAGTGGCGCTTTTTATAGTAACCGGTGCAAGTGCCTTGTAGTTATATTCTTAGGCACCCTGTTCTATTGCTTTGTTGATACGTTACACAGCTTGTCTACATCTCAGTATACTGCGTTTGGTTAATATCTGTTCGTGTTGGAACTGATACACGGTGGAAAAAGCAATATCTAGATATGTACTAACTCTCCTTATATAGGCGGTATTATAGTCCACGCGGTATCGACTAACTTTAATTAGTTATAAGTAAGAAGTTGGTAGGTAGCATAGATTTGATTTCTTAATCACTACACTAACACACTATAGGTGGTACCTATGGGATATGAGTAAAAACACCAGCCCCGATTACATAAGATTTATTTAATAAAATAAATGGACAGATACAGCCATGAGAAAACCCATAGAGAAAGAAAAAAATCTTCGCTTTAAAAAGAGCGTGCTACTTAGTGAAATTCTATAGGATTTGACAGCGAAATACCTTATGACAGCGAGACCGTTTTCTAAGAAATAATGGATTTAGTGGAAACGTCAAGTTTCCGTCGTTGGAATTTTTGAAAAATTATGAATGGATATAATTATAATTTAAGTTTTGTATAACAATTTCAGATGAAATGACTTGTGCTTTCAGCAACTGTGAAGTGCGCCGAGGATACAATCCCGAAAATCATAGTTTCCACCAGTAAATATGAATCATTGATAAAAAAATTAATTCCAAATTTTATAAAATTTGTGAGTGAAATCGACTCCGATGCCAAATTCAACAGTAAATTTAGGACTTTCTTTGTGATTTGCAGCCATTTATCAAAGTTTCCAATAGATTAATTCAGGTATTTTCAGTAAAATAAGAAACCGTTTCTTTACACTAGGGCTTGACTAAATGATGACGTCATCAGTATCGATAAATTTTTTGACTGTTTTTTTTAGGTAACCGTAATTCTTGCACAGCTTCTTCTCAGCACTGGCCCACACAACTGGCCCGAACCTGTGCTGTGGTAAGGTCTATGTTGGAACGTGTATAAGTGCTTCTAGCAAGTCTTCATACATAAATAAATAAATATGTAATTTAACAAAAATGAGGTTGTCTTGTTTATCAAATAAAAAGTATTATGTAATTAAAAGTGCATTAATTTAATTATTTTTGTTTCAATTTACATGATTTATCGTAACCTCGTCGATAAAACTTGGACCACCATAAGATACACATCACTATTGAACGCACACATGTAAAGTAACTTTTTGGTTTCGCTGAAAATCCGCGTTTGTCATTCTATACTATACTACTTTCTATGACAAAACCGGACATGAAGAGAGCGAACAGAAAGAACGACAAATGTGACGTTTACTTACTTTGACACATCATCGTGTATTAACACGGCTAGTATAAATTGACAAGATTGCAAAACAAAACTTACGTTTATACGGCATTAAGTTTACAAGACAGTTGTATTAATAATAGGCTTACTAGACTTAACATGTATGTTTCTTCGAATTAATTAAATGGCTTCAAATCATTTACCGAAAGTCTTACGCACGAAAATTAGCGAAGACCCGAAGCTGTGTGTACTCCCATAATCCTCTATGTCGGACAAAGCCGGCCCGTCCAGATTATGCTTATTGTTATGGGCCCCGCGTTGCTGCCCTTACTCCAGCACACAATCTTACGTATGCATCCACACTGACCTATATTACCTATGCGCGAAGGTCGATAATAAGAAATGCAAGAGACGAACAACTTATACGAACTGTCCATCCCATCCGGACGCGGGCAGATTGTTTCCGCATGAATATTTCATTATTAATGCTAGCCCTGTATTTTTGTAGGTTAATTTGTATGTGGGTCAACCTTGATGATGATTGTTAATGTAATATTAACGTTCAATCTGGCGAGGTGGCCACTTAAAATTTGTAGTAAATTTCGATTGTATTTTCTTACATCTGTTAATATTTTTTCTGATATAACATCGGTCGTTACATACATCCAAAGATGGCTCACTGGCACTACGGATCCGTCAAAGCACGTCTAAATTAGTTACTTCTTCTTTTTTGTGCCGTCGTTTTGCTTTTCAGTTATAGATAGTGCCATCCACGAAGGCGCGCCCCACTCTTTTTTTGATTGCTGAAGGTGCGGGGTGCGGGGGGTGACACGCGCGTCAGTTGCGAGCCGGCCGTCATTCAAATATTCAGACTCGTCACGAAAGTGGCTCTGCTTAAATTATTTTTAAAATGTCATGGAAAACCCAGTGTGTTGTACTAAAAAATAAACCTGGTATAATCTACTTTCATTATAAAATTTACTGAAAGAATTATAATGGTAACTTAAACACCATAAACAATTTTAATTAAAAAAAACCAAGCGGTAACGTATGATATTACCGGGATGTACTTTATCGGGGAAGGCTAAAAAACATTACGCTAGGACCTACGTGTACGAAGAAAAAACAATTCACGCGTATAAAGTCCCGGTGGACCGATGGTTCTCTTATAAAGAAAGTTTTTAAACATTTTTTCAAATGTTATAAAACGTTCTTACGTATTTCGTTTACGTCAATAGTAAAAATGATGCTTGTGCAGTTTAAAAATAATATTTTAGTTTTCTAGTAACTAACCATACCTATTTAAAACCATATCCAAGTAGAGCATCTTTCCCTTTGAGTGTATTTTTTGAAGTGTGCTTGTCATTCATTAGTCATTAAGATGTTCCAAATTCAATTCAAAAGCTTGCACACATGTACTATAAACGATTTGGACGAGTGGTGGGGCGCGCCTTCGTGGATGGCACTATCTATAGTTAAAGATTAGCTGCTGGATTGACAGATGTCACTCAGCACTTAGTGGATGAACTGAGCACCAGAAAGCTTACTTTTAGTGTAACCCATTTATAGCTTTTGACATATTTATTTATTGTAACTATTTTGTTTCAGGTAAGTGATATATCACTTTTCTTCACGTAAGGTGTCTGAACTTCACAATGTCCTACTCTTGTGAGTATGTATTATCCATTTTTCTTTCATCACAAATTCAGAGGTATTTCTGGCTTCGAAGAAAAGGTATTATAAGCGTGCCGAAGGAAGCACAATACTTAAATTATGTAAAGATAACAATGGCGTCATTTCGAAAACACGACATGTATTGTTTCTAAGCATAGACGCACAGTAGATGTTACATTCCAGTATCTCTTTTGTTGCTGACAGTTTCTTAGGTGTTGAGTTGAGACACAGAAAGACATGGTGATATATTTTGATCCGATACACAACTTCGGGTAAATTAATTAATAATGCGCTAGTGGGCGAAATTTCTGTCAAAATGGTATCATTATGAATGCTAGCTACCGAATCTGGCTATTGGTTTGATACTTGAAGGTGAGTGAGTACTACATTTGGCGATCACAATTGAGCAACGATTACTGATTACCTTGTATTGCACTGTGGATAAATTCGTATGTAATATTATGTTGGTATGTACGGTAAAATCCGTAAGGTATTGTTTTTCTTAAATTACTACGAAACTCAGGAGAGACCTTTATTATTCTTGGCAGGTTATCACGACTACCCGTTGGATCGAAATATTATTTCATTCAAGATATATTTATATTGAAACAGAAATAATTAAAAGAACCGTGTTATGTAAGGGACAGAACTTACTATCTTTCTCGTTAAGCCATCGTGAGTAAGAAGAAATTAAAAAAAAAATGTTTACTTAGAAAACGTAGTTAATGGTACCTACTCACTCTTTGACTTTCTTTGTTCAGACAACTAGGCGACGGTGGTAGAAAAAGTTGACGTGTGTGTTTTTAAACTGCAAGTTATTTTATCTTACAATCACACTGACTTGTGGCAGGATGATGACGACAAGACAGCTAGCTACTCATTCCTAATTGAAGAATAAACCTAGACATGTATGACGATTACGAAAAAGAAATCACTGTAATTTACATAGTATCGATGTACATCGTCGCCTCTATTGCAAAGCCTATGTACTTATGTTACATACAATAATGCAGGCTGAGAACATTAATTGTGCCTTGAGTCCTTTGCCGTATTAACATACTAGGGTATTATGATCTCAAAGAGACGCTCAGCGATGCGTGCCGAGGTATTGATTGATTGATACTCCTAATATGGTCTTTGAGGGCTCAAAGTGTACACCTAGTAGTAGATACGCTATGTGCGCGCAACATACACAACGAACATATCAGAATAAAATTTGTGAGACATTATGATCTTTGAGTGATCTTAATATGATAAGAGGATGTACTTAACAGAAATAAGGAATGAAATGAATGAAACCTGTATCATGATGCAGATATTTATTTATCAGGATCGCGCATCGGAATAAGCAAGTGCTAAAACTTTTCCTAAAAAGTGAGGCGAGGGAATCGATCCATAAAGAAAGCCGATCTTTATCCTTGACGCTGATACCCAAATCCCTTCCCAATAAGCGCTCAGACAATAGACCTCCAGCGGCGTTATGCGGTCCTGGTACATTTAAGGCTATTTGTCCGAAGAGGGTTTTAATGAAGTTCTTTTTTTTCTGCGAGAGCACAGTCCATATTTGCAGTTGCAGTGGGTTCATTTCCAAGTTAACTATCTGTCTATTGTTTCACCAGTAATGATGTGTTGACATTCTTTTTATGACTCGGTGGAGGCTATGTTTGCCTATTTCAAGAGGAAAAGATTCGTATTTCTTTCTTCCCTCAGTTGTGGTAGAACGCTCGGTCGATGCCCTAATTGCTTCGTTACGATTTGGTGTGTTTTGTCGTTTTCTTTAATTACTGACTGGACTGGACTTTTAAATCGTTGGTCCTCCCCTTAGTTATATTGTTCGTTTAATTTCTAGTTTTGAACTACAGTACACCACAATGTAGATATGTACGAAATTTTTATTTCCTTAATATTTAAATCCATTTCTTTGATCTAATTGCCAGCCACTGTATGGTACAAATCATGCCACACAATAATATTTATGTTAAATGTGTCATGATTTTGAATTAAAAATGTAATATTTGTCATATTTTTGAATAGTAGTAGTTATTTTTATTTAATATTGGCAACACTGCTCAGCCCCGCCAGGCGTAGTGGGGTTGAGTGGTGGGGGCCGAATTAACGGAGCGATGGAAGCGGGATGCTCTGGCAGTTCTCGTCCGATCATCGCGAAGTGAAGTGTTGTCCGTTATTTAGTGAAGCACTGACCTTACTTGTAGCGAAAATGATTATTGTGAAATTATTGAATAAAGGTTTGTTATTACTACGACTGGAGTTTTCTTGAAACTTCAGAAGCGGGATGAACCAAGGTATGTACGCTCACATCTTTTGAAACGTTAAAATGAAGGAAGTTTTCAAGCAGTTATTTTAAAGCGATATTTTCATGAATTATAAGAAAATGATTTGAGTATCGAGTCAAATGAAGACTGATTTCATACGATGCCGAATTGGCGAACGAGGTGTCTATTTTATGCATGTGGTCGTGGCGACTCTTCGACCATGCATTTGTAACACCTCTTACGCTCATTATACGTGGTCGAGGCTACTCTTCGATCGTATATAAGTTTGGCTCGTTTGAACATTAAGAAACAGTGAGACACGCAGAAAAATAAAGATAAGCTACGAATTACTGAGGAAATAACTGCTTGCTTACTATTTTACCTTGATTTTAATAAATAACTATATGATGTTATATCTTACAATCTTTATCGATATTTTAAGAAAGATCCACTCTAAATACAAATGGATTATCAAATGGATGAGTAAACTATTTTTGTTTACTCGATTACTATGAGTGAACCGTGTGGGTTCGCTGGAAAAGTAAACTATGTTTGTTTATTAAATATGAAATGAAAGTAAATGTGAAATAAAATGAAATTTGTAATTTATTTGCGTGAGAAAACTGTCACATTTTTGGTAGGATTCAGATACAGTTAAGTTCTTTTTTTTTTACAAACTATTCAAAAATAGCATGCAAATAATACGGTAGATTCACAATAAATAAAGTAGCAGAATATCACTTTTCATTCCTAGATCACTGTAAATGAACCATGTAGGTTCGCTGGATGATTAAACTTTGTATGTTTGCAGGATTATTATGAGTGAACCATGTAGGTTCGCTGGATGATTAAACTTTGTATGTTTGCAGGATTATTATGAGTGAACCATGTTGGTTCACTGAATTGTAACTACATTGTACTAAATGGTAACAGTCTGGTCTTGATGGACTCCACTGTATTTTTGGGCATTGCACTTGACTCAGGATTACAGTGGAGACCTCATATTGAAGCCCTAGCTGTGGGGCTGGGCTCAGCTGCCTTTGCAGTTGGGAGGATTGGGTACCTGACTGATGTTGAAACGGCGAGGCTTGTATGTTTTGGTTGCTTCCACAGTATTGTGTCTTGCGGTCTTCTCTTGTGGGGTTCTGCTACGGACATTGAAACCATATTTGTTTTGCGGAAAGGAGCCATTCGTGCTATTTATGGACTTGGTCCTCGTGACTCCCTGAGAGAGGTCTTTGGGAGGATCAACATGTTAACTGTGGCTTCTCAATACATTTTTGATAGTGTAATGTACGTCCGTAAAAATTTGGATGATTTCATGAAGAGGGGCGACATTCGCCCATATAGCACGGGAAGTGAGCGCGAGCTTGTCGTTCCTAACTTCAGATTGGTTAGGGCTAGTGATTCGTTTATGGGAAATTGTATGGAATTCTTTAATAATGTGCCACGCAGTCTTGTCGAGTTGCCGGTTGATGAATTTAAGAAGCACGTTGGAAGCGCGCTTATGTCTGAGGGCTATTATAACGAAACCGAGGCACTATTGTTTATTCAAAAATAATTATATCTTAAATTTTTTATTAAGTTTCACTATAGAGAATCCATTTTCTTTAGATTTTGTTATATCATTTCTTTATTTTTATTTCTAATCGTTTTTTGTACCATTTTTATGTAACGCAGTCCAACCTATGACATTGGAAGTATTTAATTGCCTACGATACAGGTTTTACCTAGTGTAGGCGGTTATCGATTCATGTACTAATACTGTTATGTTTTGTGCTAAAATAGATATATTTTGTTTTTGTTTGTTTTTTGTTATTGTGGGGTTCGGGACTATCTGGGCGACACGAATGTGTGGTCCGTCCGGCCTGCACCGACTGATGTACTTGCCTTTGGTGGTTTCGATTTTACGGCGGCTGGTGGTGGCTGGGTTTGTTCCGGCGTTTCTTCTCGGTACTTGCCTAGTTGTCTGTGTTCTGTCTCGAAGCGCTGGTGGGGCCCAAAAGATAAGGAGACATGTTTCGGCCCTTTCAGGGCACATTTATTTTTGTTTTTTTTCACTGTATATTTTGACGTTCATAAGTGTCATTTCATGACCTAAATTGAAATAAAGATTTTGAATTTGAATTTTGAATTGAATTTGAATAATTAAACTTTGTATGGTTGCAGGATTATTATGGAGGTTCGCTGGATGAGTAAACTATGTTTGTTTACTGGATTACTATGAGTGAACTTGGAGGTTCGCTGGATGAGTAAACTATGTTTGTTTACTGGATAACTATGAGTGAACTTGGAGGTTCGCTGGATGAGTAAACTATGTTTGTTTACTGGATTACTATGAGTGAACTTGGAGGTTCGCTGGATGAGTAAACTATGTTTGTTTACTGGATAACTATGAGTGAACTTGGAGGTTCGCTGGATGAGTAAACTATGTATGTTTACTGGATTACTATGAGTGAGCTATGGAGATTCGCTGGGTCAGTAAATAGTTTATTTATATTTATTAATTATGGAAACACAAACGAAATAAATATTAAGTCGAAATATACGAGTAAGTTACATTGGTATAATATCACGTTAAGTTTGCATTCCGATAATAGCTAAACGCACCCTTTTTATTTGGTAGTTGTTACTAACATATGCTGTAACTATGCAAGTTTAATGAGAAATACGGATTAAATAAATTATATAGTGTTACTATCGAATTAGTTAAGCTTAAAGTTACATAATATTATTTAGAAAAGAATTGAATATCCAAAAATGAAATGAACAGCAAAGGTCACACACAATCACTTTTTGGGAAACTTGAACTTGACCTGATGATCCCTTATAGGTTGACAACACTATATTTATTGAAATGATTAATAATGTTCGCTGGATTTTACAATGATTTAGTCAACTATTATGGTCACTAG
Organism: Pyrausta aurata; assembly: GCA_963584085.1. Taxonomy (NCBI): domain Eukaryota; kingdom Metazoa; phylum Arthropoda; class Insecta; order Lepidoptera; family Crambidae; genus Pyrausta; species Pyrausta aurata. The sequence goes on from OY757267.1 coordinate 371,075, forward strand.
ACTACACATTAATATATATACAAAATATATTGCTGATTTACTAAGTTTGGAATTACCCATGATTTGAGTTTATTTTTCATTAGTAACCGTCTTAAGAAGTTTTAACAATTGATACAGTTCATAGTCAACGAAGTCAATGAAGTTCGTTAAATTCAGCTGTTTGTATACTGTTTAAATCAAACACAGTAGGCATAGAGTGGGTAACTACTCAGAGGAATTTATTTGGATTTCAGGATGCCTCGTTAAGATGATGATTGGAAAACGCCGCGCTCAATATGACCAAGGAGGAGGCAACGGATGAGGAGGAGTCCTTCAACATCGTCTTCATCGAGTGAAGGAAGGAAAGAACAAGGAAGTCACGTAAGCAGTCTAGAAAAATGGGAGTCCGGTTCGGTGAAGGATCGGGAATAGGAGTAATACAAATATATCTAACGAAAATAGCGGTTTGACATGTTTTAACTGTGGCTGACATGGACATAGGTTTAAAAATCTTTATTCTCATACGAAATGACATTCCATTTATGAGTTGAGAAAAAAAAAATCTTATGTAATTAGCCGGTATTCGACTCTAAATACATTTTTAGCTTATTTTTAATATGTTCATACTTTCACACTCTTTTATGGGGTTTGGTAGTGTATTGAATAGCTGTGCTCCCTCAAACAAAATAGTGTTATTTCCATAGTTAGTTCTAGGCGCGGATAGTCCTTCCGCTGATATACCTTTTACGAATGCCCGAATAAGTACTTTAGTGAACATCCAGGTCTTAGTCCCACACGTGAGCATAGAAGAATTCACTGATTATAGATTCTGGGTTTTGATCAGCTGGGTTTTCCTTTTTGAAAGCGAAGTCAAGTTTAGAATAAACCGCCGACATATGTTTTATTTGCTTATGAAGTACCTTTATTTGATTATCTTTGCCCATACAGATTTCCTGTTCCAAGTACACGTACCTTGTCTACCTATTCCATGGTGTTTTGATTAATGGTTATATTGATGTTGTTACCATCTTCTAAGTTCTTATTCAAACCAACTTCCCCCTAGAGGCTTCACTTAGTTCCTGCATCATTATTTGCAGTTATTAGGGATTGTCTGTCAGTGGAACTATGATTATCTATGAACCTAAAGTTATTCATTTAAAGTCCTCCCGTTTTTCCCAGTACAGTTTTTAAAGACGTCTGCTGGAACAAGGGTTAATTGCCCTGCGTGGCATTTTCGTATAAATTTTTGATTAGATTTACATATTAACGATCTATTCAAGAGTTATGTAATGCCTGGAAAGCGGTCCACGATTCTTCACTATCAAATGACTTATTAGGGTCGGTAAATCGATGAAGGCATCTGGTATTCGGTTACCATTTCGATAACTGTTGCATCGTCAAAATGTGATCCATGGTACAGATTAAAAACCGAACATCTTCGATAGGTTGATAAAAGAATCAAACTTGTTGGTGAAGCAAATAGTGCCAAAATTTGACATGAGTTTTAGTTCAGTTATTATTTATTAGCATAGTTGCGCTTAGTTAAGGAAGTCAACTTGATGAGCGGTAATTGCTTAAATTCGCTTTGTTACCTTTTTCTTGATAGCGATATGATATTAGAACATTCCCATTCTTTAGACATCTTCCCATATTGAAGAATTGACAGTTAGCCCTTGTAAGAGAGCGCTAGCAATAGTTATATATATATTTTTATTGTGAAGACCACAGCTCTTAATGATGATAACATAAAATACAAAGACAAAAGACAAACTGACGGATTGCTGTGGTCGATTATGTTAGTAATTCTTGACGGTTCTGGTAGGGGCCAAAGTTAGGGGTCTATTCCAATGTGATTACAGTAATTTGGCGAAGTTGCAGTCCTAGTGAGGAAGAGACGTTAAACGTGCTATTGCAGGATAGTTAGGGCAGGATTGGGAAACGAATTCATATTGATTTAGTTTTGGTCCGACGCGTGAAATTTTGCTTTTGGGACAGGTGATGTGTGACGCGACTATTTCCTCTATAACATATAAAGAACCTGGGTGACCGGTATTTTATTTAAAATTAAATGTAAAAAGTTAACGTTGACCCAACTGAACATTGATAGCCAAATTTACTTTGATATTCAAATGATTTTGTAGCAAGTTTTCAGTGCCTGAAAACACGGTGATAACATCATTTGCTGAGAATGAAACCTATCTATATCGATTTTTGCCTTACAAACCCCCTATTTACAAAATTTCATTACAATAATTGAAGCCATTTCCGATATTTAAAATATGTACAAGAATTGCTCGTTTCAAGTATAAGATAATGTAAAATTGGTATGAGTTATACTATAATGTCAAACTAAACGATTGTTTAGCTCTCAGTTAGCATAAAGTATTATGATAAGAACAGTAAATGCAGGACTATTATACAATATTTCTATTGTATAATAATTATTTATACACTATCGCATCAGACCGAATGTCATGATTTTAAACAGTCAGGCACCGGGATTTCAGTTGAATGTTGTTGCGTCCCAGATAACGTCGTTGGGGTTTGAGATATATATTAATGTACAAGATAGTTTTAAGAAAACTTTGTTATTACTGTACATGTTCTTCATTAGTAATTATTAAACTAGATGTATGTCGCAAACATTCTTATTAGTTATAGGTATTATAAGTTTCAACTTATTTTGTAAATTGATTACTGATAAGATTAAATTTAATGTGAGGATAAACTGAGCAACAGCCTTGTCAATTAGGTATTGTTATGACCCGTGCGCCGGGAGGCTGCACGTTGTAGGATGGCCGAATGTCATGATTTTGAATTAAAAATGTAATATTTGTCATATTTTTGAATAGTAGTAGTTATTTTTATTTAATATTGGCAACACTGCTCAGCCCCGCCAGGCGTAGTGGGGTTGAGTGGTGGGGGCCGAATTAACGGAGCGATGGAAGCGGGATGCTCTGGCAGTTCTCGTCCGATCATCGCGAAGTGAAGTGTTGTCCGTTATTTAGTGAAGCACTGACCTTACTTGTAGCGAAAATGATTATTGTGAAATTATTGAATAAAGGTTTGTTATTACTACGACTGGAGTTTTCTTGAAAAATGCAAATGATATTAGTCCCCCTAGCCGATTTCGACTACGGTGGCCAGTCACAACGACTAACCGACTGCGCGGGACATATTAAGTGCACAAGTGTGTGCGAAAACACGGGTGCACTCTCTATTCCTTTCACTCTCATAGCCCGATGGGACAGCAATCTGACACGACCGGAGAGAGATCAGGCGCAGGACCAACGGCTTTACGTGCTTTCCGAGGCACGGGGGTGAAACACCGCCAACTTCCAAACTCCTGACTACCCTGAGAATTGCTGAACAGAAAAACTCCGGTACATATTTTTGACCCGACCAGGGAATGGAACCAGGGACCTCCGGCGCAGCCGTCGCAAATGATACTCATGTTACAAAGCACTGCGTTGGTTCGATGGGTAAGTGTTTATCGATGAAGTAAAAATGTAGTATTGAAGAGAATTAATAGATGGCCAGAAAATTGATGGTTCGTTTTACAATAGATTTTTACTAAAACCTAAATGTTCAATGCATATTTTATTTATGCTACCTCACATTGGTTTTGTTTGAACAGGCTTTTGCTACATGTGGGTATTTTCAGCAAAAGTTTTATTTTTTAAAGTAAATTTTGTTCAGAGAATAGATTCTAAACGTTTGGCTCCAAACTAAGGCGCTGCTTCTATTATAACTTAAAATTCAGCACTTTCTTCTGAAACTATTCAATTAATATCGTATTCATTTATATGACGTACATCCCTTCTTTACATTGCTCGGGTGGTGTACCAAATGAACCGTTTCCTGTGATATTTAGCCGATTTGAGCACGGATGAGCAGTATGTTAGTCCGGTTAAGCCAGATTAATGTGCAGGGTCAGTTGTAGCCTGCAAAGCTGTGCGAAAATTTTATTTTTTTACACAATAGCGAATGGATGTGCATGCAAACAGAAGCCAACGCACACCAGTAGTTGGTAGTTGATAACATACACATAAAATTTTCGCAATGCTTTTATCTGATGGCTTGTTATTTTTTCCTCCGCGCCTATGTTTTTTTATTGCAAGTTTCTGTGAAAATCGTCATAGGTGTTTACGCCTTTTTAATTAAAAATAAATACATTAGTGGTATCAACATCGATTCAAAAGGCGCAGATTTAATTGATATTTACGAGCATATTTATTTACCCAAAGGTTGTCTGGAAGAGATCGCTTATAGCGATAAGACCGCCTAAATTGTACATTTCCTTTAAACAAATTTGTAAATTCAGTAATTCTGTGTGCAACAAAGAGTTATCTATCTATCTATCTATGACTTGCTCTATAATATGCCAATCAATTTCACTACTTATCTGACATATTAATTTCGGTGTTAGTGCTGACGGTCCTTATTGCCTTGACGTCAATAGACATGACGGTTTAAATGACGGAATTATGCTCCTGATTAATGAGGGTCTAATTGAGGATATAGCCTTTAAGCGGGTGTATTCAAAGCGCATTAGAGAATATGCCAGCTGCGGTTTAACTCGTCATTTACTTGAAAGGATTGCGATGAGATGTATATAAACTCTTTATGTCCCCCGCAAAACAAATAATGTATAAAACTTAAGCCTCTTCACCTCTTCTCTTGCGCCCAAAGAAAGTGCCCTCAAAAAGTATCCTCGAATTTAATTATTTACCCCGTTCGATGCCAACAGAGGGCGCCTTGCCAGTTGATTAAAAGTCCTTTGTAAATAAGCGTACGTTTCACCGGAATACTAAAAAGTGGAGTGCCCGTATTCAATTTGTCCGCAAGACGCACTCGAAGCTACCAGGCACCCAGAGATATGTGGATTTTGTAAGATGGTTTGGGGTCGAGGAAGTACTCGTAACTTGGAAAACATGCGCCGTCCTCAGTTGACGCTTCGAAGGTAGGAGAAAAGCTATTGTCTTTTTTTAATGAGCACAGTAGCTTTTTGGTTTTGGTTTTTAGAATATATACTGCACCTAATTATTTATTGTTAAAATAAGTAAAGATATAGACAAAACGTTTTTGTTTTCCAATCAATTCCATGAAAAGAAAATCATCATTCGCGAATGTGCGTGTTCCGTTCGGATATTTCCATTCATAAGCTTGCTAAGCGAATAATTATGCCAACTTTATGGTTAGGTATTCCTTTCTGATTTTAAGACCTGGTGACCTTAACGTATGGTGACCCTAGAGTGGGTAACAATATTACAATGTTAAGAGTTTCTCTAAACGCCGAGTGCGCTCATCAAAATGGCGTCTGTAACGCAATTTGTTAAGGGATGTTTTTAAAGTCAGCTGGAATACTTTCAAGGAGTTTTTTGCCTGTTAATCCTGTTATACAAAAAATCTGAACACTTGCAAGACTCAATGTCTGATATAACAATAATATGTAGTACAATATAGGTATACGAGTATGGTTATTAGTATAACAACTCCGTGTAAAAAGGGCGTAGTCAAAAATGTTGTGGAATAAGTTTTTTGCACTCAATAAAATACCAAAGTCTTGTACTTATCCGTTTAACTTTATCATGTGCAATCAGTATTTAACTAGGCAAACTATGTAAATACAGAAATTCGTTCTCAATTTTGGGCTCCTCTTTAGTGGATGTGAGGGCATGTGATCAATTGAGGAAGTTGTTTTCAGAATATCATGGCTAGTTGACTGACAAGTCACCAATCAATTGGATTGTTGGTTTCGACTTCGAATTAGTTACGAGCCAATCAGCAAGTAAAGGGAAATGCACATACGGCGCGACAGCATCGACCTACAAATCTGTGAAAGTATTACAAATATTTTAGCTATTGTGTTATCACGACTAGGTAGAGAAAATCGTATTTGTAAAGTCTTTTAACGTTGACTTAACTTGTAACCACTAAAGCAAGCCAGCATCAAATGTTTGAAGACGCAATATAATTATGTGTTTTTGTGTTAGTATCGTCTTACTCATTTGATCAATTACTAAAATTTTACAGCATTTGTGACACATATGCAGATAAACAATGTAGGTAGATTTATCAATATACACGAGCTGGAAAATGGTTAGCGGCAAATAAGACGTACAAAGACGCCATTTGCATAGCGACCACCGACCAGCCACCAGACACATTAGAATCCAATGCGGGGATAATGCGGATTCGGACAGGCCATTCCAGGGTTGCCACGCTGACGAAAATAATTAAAGTATATTACAAAGCATCCCACTCTTGGGAACTAACTTCTTTCGAATACCAAGTAGAAATTATCCATTACTACGGCGAAAACAGTGACACGTAGTTTTAGAACCCCTTTAAAATTTTGACTAATATTTGGCAGGATATTCAAAATGTTTAAAATTGAAACATATCATGAAGTACAATGATTAATGTTAGTACAATTAATCATACTAAATGACCTGAAATATAGCATTGATAATTTGAAATTAAACTTAAAAATTTTGGGCGCCGCTTTACCCCTTAATTTGATAAATGGTTTACGTTTGGTAGGTATAAGATGGATAAATTTGGCATTTGCAAAACCGCAATCATTAAATCAGAATGCGAGATGCGAATTCAGCAAATTAATGTTAGGAATTTGAACGAATAGGTTACGAATTTGAACATTTCTACATATTTATAAAAATGAATGTTATAGAACTAGGTATCTGTCGACAGGTTATTGGAACTAAATTTGGTCCGTTGTGGTGTTCTTCACAAAATAAAACTAGTAAATTAAAGCACTTATGTTAATCGTACCGACATTTAATTTTAAATGTCGGTGTTACCATCCCTGCTTATCGCTGCCTGTCCGAAACGGTCTCCGGGATAATGTCGTCTAATGTGGGGATGATTCCACTCAGACCATCGCCTGATTCCGTACAGACGGGCGCGGCTCAAAAATGGCGGATCTGATAAATGGATGGAAGACGGGACTGCGAATCGAACAGCTCTGAAATGACTGGAGGATATCCCTAATATGGATGGTGGTAATTGAAGATTTTTATTACCACTCAAATAAAAACTTGGTATAATTAAATACCTTTCTATCCAACATAAAAATAATCCATGCATCGAAAATCCAGCATTGCTTTGTAATAACTTTATTAAGTATAATATAAACATAACAAGGACTAAAAATAGTACCTACTTGTTTTACAAATGTATACCTTACCTACGTACATTTGTTGTTTTACTATTCACTTATTTCAAATAACGGATGAATACACAGTTACCTCGAATGATATTAATGTAAGCCATAAATTTATGCCCTACTAATGGGAAAAGATAAGTACTTTTAAATTTATTTAATAACTTTGTTCAAAGTTCTGAATTGCAAACCTAACTCCAAAGACACCAACGGGATTAAGAAATATCAATTTGTTGATGTTTTCAAAAGAGTACACGCTCACGTGAATTTCCTCCGATTCTTCAACACAAAACGTTCCCCGTTTCCCAGACAAAAGGGTAAAAAGCAACTCCGTAATAAAGAGATAAGCGGCCCTTATGAGAATCTCCGGCCAATGACTCCGCCAACTTTCCCAATTTAAAAAAAATCCTGATGGCTTTCAGGAAATTTTATCTCCCGTAATAATGCTACGGGGGAACTTTTAAGTTGTTCTTGTTTGAATACTTTTTTATAGCAATATTGGACATTTACGTGTAACGGCGTTTTCCGTGTGTGATGTAATCTTGCAAGTTTTTAATTTTGTGTGCTGCAAAACTAAAACTCTACTGCGTCATCTTTTAATTTACCTGCTACTGTTAGAAAGACGTAATATAAAATAACTGTTAAAGTGTGTGCTAAAACCGAGCCTTGCTGTATTATGAACTTCTGCTTGACTTCACAACAAAAAAGTGATTTCAGTTATCATCTGTTTTTCAATTAAGGAAGAAATGTCCTTGCTATAAATAAGTCAAAAATGAATTTTATTGCGATATTGCCTACATTGCCCATTGGGTACCCAGCGGTTTTAATTTGGTCTGTTTTTTTTTCTTCTACACAATGGGGTATACGTTTGTCAATAAAGTAATGGGATTGTTTATCAGAAACCTTTATCTCGGCCCTCTCAGGTTCGATCGCAGTCTCCGAGTATTCCATTTTTACTTTTATCATCCGAAGTTTTCCGACTAGCACACGCTGGAATGGACAATATTTTTCTTTTGTTTATTTAATTTCCTTTTTTTATTTTAACTATGTACAGTCGACAGCACATCAGACTGTATTTTTTTGTTGAAAAATAGCCCTTATTCCAACAGCTTGATACCGCAGTGTTTAGCTTGACGTGCTGTCGTCCGAACATGTGTTTTTTTTTTGTTTTAGTTACTTGTGTGTTTGTGATCCATTATCAATAAACGCTTTCTTTTTTTCTTAATTTAATTAATTTTAATAGAAATTCCATTATTATGCGACTCCCGGCAGTCGTTTGATACCTGACTGATTACGTATGAGATACATTTTTGTTCTACTAGTAACTTAGATGCTGGACGATCTTGACACTATACTCGAAGACCTTGACCGAGTATCCCAACAAGTGGGTCTTAAAATTAACATGTAAAAGACGAAAATTATGTCGAGTTCTCGTGTTGAACTCAACGCGTGATAATAATTTCTTCCAAATTTATTTGTAAAGATGTGAATTTAATTTTAAAAACAGTTTTTTATTAACATTATAAAAGTAGTAAGTACTAACAAAATCAGATGTTGAATGAATTATAACATTACATAGTCATTCAGAATTTTAGATCTTAATTAAGCAACCCAAGATAAGAGGGGTTTCATCCTACACAATCATCTACGTATATAAAATTAAATTTTAATTTCCGCTTACATTTTAGAGTGTCCGCACGGCGTTTGTTGTAATCAAATTAAGAGCGAGAGGCGGGACAAACGGACCCGTGTGTTTTGTGCCGTTTTCCTCCTTGTCTTGTTATCGCTTTTGCGCCCGCTTCCACCCGCCTTTGAGAATTTAATTAATGTACTCTCGATCGCGAATATAAACCTAACTTGGGTATCTACAGAGTGCATTGTAATTTGTAATTTAGAACGAAACAAAATGACTTGGTCGTCGATAGCATTATTTATGACCAGATATTTAGCCGCATCTCACCTGATGTTAATTATTGCAAGAAACCGCAATATAATATAGACACAAGAATACAACGTTTTAATTATATATAGCCTTCTGTTGCCTAGTTTTATTACTAGAGCTGACTTTTCACGTAGTAAAATATTTATCTCTACCTACCTGTATAGTCCTCTCATAAAGTGCAGCTTCAGCAGTGGTAGATTTGGCAAAGCTCCAAAATGGTCTCTTAGGGTCCTCCCTGTCCGAAATACTTTACAATAGTATGAATATAAATTTATTATTTGGCAAGTGAACTACTTTGCTGAACATTTTTCGTAGTTTTCGGAGAACCAGGCCATTTTTGGCTTATGGAAATTTATTGCTTGGCAGATAGTAGACTACTCGTATTCGTATTCCAAGTCCAAGGTCTCTTTCGATTTGTTTTTTTTTCTCAGCTGTGTTTGCACTATTTATTGTCATCTGATGGATTTTTTAATGTTTTAGTTAGATAGACTCAAGTGTTTTTCGTTCAGCATCACTGTTAATAGTAGATTGTTATACAAGGGGAGAAAGCGACCCATTTCAATCGAGATGTTTCTGGCGCTCGAACTGTTAAAAAAACTAAGTTCTTGCACCACAATGTTTATTTATTAAAATAATAATATTAACTACAATTGTTTTTACTTTAACTGTTTAAACTGCCACTTCACTTTGAGTTCTTTTTGGAACGCGACTGAGTGAGACCTGAACTTCAGAGTCTCCTCACTAGCACCAACAGACGGGTAGAGTACCGGGATCCTGTCCTTCAGAGTCTCCTCACTGAAGGCCAACCGGCAGGCAGAAACCAGGTCCGTAGTTGGGCAGTGATTTGACAAATTAGAACAGACTAACTAAATTTGGAAATCCGCGAGTTTTTATACGCAAATATTGCTGATCACAATATTTCAGTTACTAGATGGTATTGAGAACATTGATCAAAGCTTAGTCAGCAATATTGGCGTAAAATATAGGGTGTAACATCTCCCCCCATTAAGACGGAACATTCGGGATAGAAGAATGTGAGTAAAATTTGAAACGGATAGATATTTAACAGAAGTAGCAGTTTGATAAAAAAGAAGTTATATAAAGGAAAAAAAAGACTTAATATGAAGAACCCAAAATTGATAAAAAAAATTATAAATAAACTATTAACTTAAACTAGAATACAGAGAAATGATTCCCAGAAAAGGATAAAAAGGAATAGAAAAAAGTATTATTGAAATTCTAAATTACGCCTAGGAGAGTTTAAAGTATTATTAGACCCTAATTCGATATTGGACATTTCGTAGCTATTATTAGGGAGTGGTAGCCCATCGATAATGTTTGAGCTTGACCTAGTTACAGATTCAGCTCGCATTACAGAGTTATTTGGTTTGGAGTAACAAGAATTGAATATTTTAATACAACAATTAGGAGCTGTGGAATTCCTGCGATTTCTTTTATTACTACCACAAAAACATTTATAAAGCTTATAACATAAGTAACTAAATATACTCAAAGATAACAGAGTTGTAATTATATTAAAATAGTGTCCATATTTGACATAATATGGTTGATTTTGGATTCTATCAAGTTCTTCAGTGGCTTGATTAAGTCGATGAGAAGCGTATTGTAAAGAGTCTAAGTTAATATGTGATAATTTAATGGGTGTCAAATATGGTAAACTATTATTGATGGTCTTTTTGGAACAGCAATCGTCTTTGATAATATTAAAGTTCAATGACGGTAGGTATATTTTAGATTGGTATTCATTAGTTGCAATAAATTGTAAAAGTTTATGATATGCTTTGCATCCCTTTTGTAATTTAAGGATTCCAGTTCCAATCAGATCATAGTCAACAATTTGATCATTACAATTGACAGACAGTTTTGATATATTACTAAGTACATAGATCCATCTATTATTATTAAGTTTTTGCCAAACATCTATGTTTCCAACTATAACTTTATAATCACATGTTGGGGGGATTTTGTTTACGTATTCCGTTAAAATGGTTACTTCACAGATTGGATTGGACACTGATGAATGAACACTGCCGATTTTGCACAAATAGTAATTGTTCTTTATCACTTTGCACTCACTGATACTGTCCAAAAGGGAATAAGTTAATTTATCTTCTGTTATTGATAGATATTTAGCAGTAGGGTTTATCATGGCGAATGAGTTAGGGTGTTGAATATCATGGGGAGTAGGTAGGGCAAAAATGTGATAGAGTTTATAGTCGGCTAGTAGTGTTAGGGGAATTCTTACATTAAACACCAACTTACTATCACTAACAAATGATGAAATGTCGGCTATATCGAGAAGTATATGAACATTGTCAAGAGTGAGAGGAAGAGGAAAGTTACGTGCTATAATATTGCTATTAGAGTTCAGTTCTTGGAAGAGGCGAGTGGGGTTCAGAATAGATGGATGAACCACATTTTGTTTGCCAAATAGAATAGCGTCAATGAGATCTTTCAGATTAAAGTTGAGAATCATAAGAGAACTTTCTATAGCACTAAAAGTCATTGAGAGATGGGTATTAATTTCAAGTTTGTTAGTGTTCTGTGATATGGTTTCTAATATTTTATGTAGTTTTTCCATATTATTATTCAGAGTTATCTCGTTAGTATTTAGTTTTTGAATAGTATTATTGAATGTAGAGATAGTAGAAGATATTATATGAATATTATCTTTCATAAGAGATGCCAGGTGTCTCTGGTCATCTTGAACTGAGTTAATAGCGTCACTAAATACCTTTGCGTCATCGTCGTCGAGAGAGCCAAATAGTTGTTTAAGGATGGTACCTCCAACGCCAAACCAAGCCGATCTTTTACGCCTTTGATCAGAGGATGTTAAGTGAGATAGGGAAAAATAGTTATTATAGACATTGACATATAAACTTTCAAGAGGACTGAGGACATTGGCACAATCAATATGCATTTCGAAGGAGGGATACTTATTACAAATATCTTTAGAAGTATCTAAAGCTGATTTAATGTTATCCATATGAGGTTTTACGTAACTAAAGTCTGAATAAGTTAAAATGTTCCAATAGTCGTTATAGAATTTCATAGTTCCTAGTGGGTCGAAATAAAGGCTGGGGCTATTGACTATCGGCGTCGTTAGGTTTGCTGAGACGACGAGCCCTGGCATGATGGCCCTGGAAGAGAATTATTATGTGCTAATTTAATTTCATCGAAATGGTATCTTACATGTTTACGACTCATTAATATTGTGACATTATTATTGTTATGGACTTGGATGACCTGAAAAGGACCTTTCCATATAGGTGACAGTGCTTTACGAAGTCTATGGTGGTGTTTCACATAAACCATGTCTCCAACATTGTATGTTACAGCTTTAGTTCTTTGATCATAATAATGTTTGGCTCTTTCTTTACTCTGGATGATGTTTTCTCTGGCTATGCTACGGGAGATATTGAGTTTGTGTTTTAGGGTTTTGATGTAGTCATTATAGGTCACATCGGGGTTGATATCGTATATGGAACTAGGAATATGTGGCTTGCAGCCGAATAATAGTTCATGAGGTGAGAAGTTTGTAGAAGAGTGGATGCTGGAGTTGTATGAGATTAATGCAGTAGACAGGTATTTATCCCAATCATTCTGATTTTCATTGACGTAAGATTTTAAATATTCCTTAAGGGTTCCATGACTACGTTCAAGAGCGCCATTAGTCTGGGGATGGTAAGGAGACAAAAAGAGATGTTTTATTTTGAATAGTGAAGTAATTTGTTTATAAACTTCGGCTATGAAATGAACACCTTGGTCTGATAGAATTGTTTTAGGAATGCCGTAATGGCTAATAAAGTTTATAAGGGCTTCTGAAGTTTCTTGAGCTGTAGCTTGGACGAGAGGATACGCCATTGAATATTTAGTAAGGTCATCTTGGAATGTAACGATATATCTATATTTATTTGAGCCAGATTCTGGGAGAGGACCGACTATGTCAGTAGATATTCTCTGGAGTGGATCATGGGAAGTTGAAGTAATTTCCATTGGGGCTTTGTTTATTGTGCGGAGGGCTTTGTTTTGCTGACATTGTTTACAGGTTTTTGTATAATTTTCAATATCTGATTTCATGCCTTTCCAATAATATTTATCCTTTAATTTATTATAGAGGCGAGAGGCTCCCATATGACCACCAATTGGGGAATCGTGATTGTCTTTGAGGATGATTGGGACTTCGGTAGGAGTAGGGTATAAGATAGTGTTATGGAAAATATTAATTTTGATGTTAGTCCTGTGAAACAGATAGGTAATGATCTCATAAATTAATGTGAATTTGAGTTTGTCAAATGGAGTGTTAAAATCTGATATTGAGATTTCGTCAATAGAATTATGGAATATTATTAGTTTATTTCTCAATCTTTTTAAAGATTCGAATATTTCTTTGTATGTAGCTGAGTCATAGTGATTTTTCTTATAGAAAAGATGAAAAAAGATTTTATTATTTACTTCGGATGTAGCAGATTCATATAATTCCCTTTCAGATAGTTGGAACGAGTTTCTATCGTCTAGAAGATCAAGAATAGTCTCGCAGTAAGGCATAGAAGGGTCAAGATCGATAGAGGTAGGGCAGACAATAGCAGGGCAAGAGGATTCTAAAAGGCTTTTATTGTGCTCTATAATTTGTGTATCGAAATTAGTAGGAGAAGATCGTGATTTCATGAAATCGTCGTAGGTCAAACTAACAGTGAGATCAGGAAAATCATTGATATTGTGGATTGGAGGACGAGATAATGCATCTGCATTAGAGTTTATTCTTCCAGGCTTATATATGATTTCGTAGTCATATTCTTCTAATTTCAATCGCCAACGAACAAGTTTGGAGCTAGGATCTTTGCAGTTAAATAGCCACACCAGAGGGCGATGATCGGTGACGATTTTGAATTTACGACCATAGAGGTAAGGTCTGAAGGTCTTTGTACCAAAAATAATGCCAAGAAGCTCCTTTTCGGTGGTACTATAGTTTCCTTCAGCTTTATTAAGAGTTCTAGAGGCGTAAGCGACGGGAAGGTCTTTGCCTATGTCGCCTTGAGATAGTACGGCACCAAGAGCATAGTTTGACGCATCGGTGGTGAGGATGAATTCCTTTGAAAAATCGGGGTACTGAAGAATTGGTGCGTTAATAAGCATAGATTTAATATCGTTAAACGCTGTGTCTTGTTGTTGGGTCCAAAGGAAATCTACATCTTTTCGAAGTAGTGAAGTAAGAGGTTTTGTGACTTTGGAAAAATCCTTTATAAACTTTCTGTAATAGCTGACTAAACCCAAGAATGATTTTATATCTTTCGGATTTTTAGGGACGGGGTATGCGGCGACAGCTTTAACCTTATCAGAATTAGGAGAAACGCCTTTATCTGTAATAATGTGACCTAAATATGCAACTTCTCCTCTTAGAAACTCGCACTTATCAGGTTGTAATTTAAGAGTATGTTTTCTAAGCGCATCAAAGACAAGTTTTAATTTATCTATATGGGATTGGAGGTCGTGGGAGTAGATAATGACGTCATCGAGGTATATGAAGCAGTGAAGACCTTGGAGACCAGATAACACTGTATTCATCAATCTTTGAAAGGTAGCCGGGGCATTTTTCAAACCGAATGGCATTCGAGTATATTCGAAGTGTCCATTAGGAACAGAGAAGGCGGTTTTAGGTGCGTCTTCCTCATTCATCTTTATTTGGTGAAATCCAGAGGCTAAATCTAATGTGCTGAAATATTTACTATGCCCTAACTGGTCAAGGATATCAGTAATGTTGGGTAGAGGGTAGGCGTCTCCTATAGTAATCTCGTTCAATTTCCTATAGTCGACTACTATACGCCATTTCCTCTGACCAGAGGCATCTTGTTTTTTTGGGACTACCCAAATGGGAGAAGACCAGGGGGAACTTGAGGGTTTGATTATTTTTTGATCAAGCATCTTCTGAATTTGTTTGTTAACTTCTTCTTTATGGCACTCGGGATATCTATAGGTTTTTACGTGGATTGGTTGGGAACTAGTAGTTTTTATTTCATGGTTCAGAGTGTCTGTGCAAGTGAGTTGGTCACCATCTAAATGGAATAAATCGGAATATTCAGAACATAATTCTAGAAGAGCACTAGATTCCTCAGGGTTGAGATGAGAGGTTCTGATCTGTTTTCTGACGTCATCTTTTCTACATGAGGGGTGGACCGTATTTATATTCGTAATAGGATTCTGGGTTGGATATGATTCATCAGGGATATCGCAGGGATTTAACTGAATACTTAGGGAATTTATGGGTACATCTTCTTCAGTTGTATTTAAGATAGAAACATTTACGTGTTTATTTCTTTTAACTGACACAAGACAATTGGATAAGAAAACACCTTCTTGTATTTCTTTTTTGTCGACAAAACCTAGTGATACATCAGGATTGGTGACTTCACATTCGATTATCATTTCAGATCGGGCTGGAATCGTATAGCGGGGTTTCGTAAAATGAAGTTTTAAATAATTATTGCCGAATTTCAAGATATCATTCTTATAATCTATGCTCGAGTTATAAAGCTTAAGGAAGTCATTGCCAATAATCCCGTCAAAGTTAATTTCGACTGAGTCTGGAATCAAGTGAAAGGTGCCGAATATGGTTTCTTTGTTAGATAAAGTTATGTCGAGTTGGAAATGACCAAAGCTGGTGCAGTGCGCGGAATTCTTGTCAATGCCTTTAAATTGAATAGTTTCTTTCTTCAGAGGAGGTTGGCTTGATAAAGAAGATTTTTTAAGGAGTGAAATGGTAGAGCCAGAGTCCACAAGAAAGATGAGAGGTTTGCAGGAATATTGGGTTTTAACGTATACGTGGGGTAGGTGAATATTGGGATTATAACTGATTTCATGAATGTTAACTGGTTGACAATATGAAATCTCATCTTCTGATGATAAATCGTGTGTTGAATCGATAATAGGATGTTCAGATTTAGAAGGAAATTTAGCAGACTTAAGATGATCGGTGATATCAATCGAGATAGAAGATATGTTGGATTTGATGGGAATGTTAGAAGTAGAACATTGATCAGATACAGTGGATAGTGGATTAGTAGATACAGTGGCTTTGGGAGAGTTGTTGGAATTAGTAGATTTGGATTTAGTGTATTTGTTGGATTTGGTAGATTTTGTAGTTTTAGAGGATTTAGTAGATTTAGTAGACTTAGAAGATTTAGTAAGTTTAGTAGGTTTAGAAGATTTAGTTTGATTAGTAGAACTCATAGGATTTGTAGATTTAGTAAGAGTGGATTCAGTGGTTATAGAGGAGGTAGAAGGATATAGAATTGGTTCATTAGCAAAAGTCACGGCGTCGGTTTGTGTTGAAGATTCCGTTTGACGACGCTCAGGCGGAATCTCTTTTAGTTTAAAGACTCAGAGGGAGATATAGATTCATGTTGAAGTTGGTTATCGTCATAATAATAATTATTGTCACCGTGATTATTTGAGTAGTTTTCGGAAACATAGTGAACTTGTCTACTTTGATTCTGGCGCAAACTATTATTGTATTGTCTTTTGCGACAGTCTTTAATGTCGTGACCTGGATATTTACAATAGCGACAGAAGATAGTAGGAGCCTGGTGTGAGGTAGAAGGCTGGGATGAAGTGGAAGGCCTGGGTGGCTGAAACTGAACAGAAGTTCTAGGAGGCAGCTGGGAAGGCAGAGACATTGTAGCGCCATTAGATACAGTGTAAACGGGACGTTGCCTGTTCAGCATGCATTGCCTCTCGAGGTGTCCTATACGTCCACAATTACGACATTTAGGTCTTGGATCGGAGGTTCTAGAAGATTGTGCAAAATTGAATAATTTTTCTTCTTGGATTGCTAAATTGACTGCTTCACTTAGGGACGAAGGGTTTCGGCATCTTAGGATGTTAGAAATGTGACTAGGGATCCCTAAAAGGAATGTGTGTAAAGCCAGATCTTCAGTGTTGGCTATTCGCCCTTTTAATTCGGTCTTATCTATTGTGGAATGTGTAATGTCTGTCTGTAACCTAGTGAGACATGTTTCAATACGCAAACTGTATTGTGACACGCTTTCATTTGGTTTTTGTCTACAATTTTGCAGGTCTAAAAGTAGATGTTCCCTATGTTTTGTTTCCCCAAAGGTACTTTTAAGGAATGGCTTAAGCTCAGCCCAAGAGTCGAATATTTTCAAGGAGCAGGCTGTTTCAGCTTTGCCCTCGAGTTGCGATAAAATGTATTTAAATAAAATATCGCTTTGCCCACTGGATGCAAGGTTTAATGCATTTTCGCAATTGCGTAAAAATGACGACAATTTATTTCTGTCACCGTCGAATGGTTTTATAAACTTGGTCAGAAAGGAAATTGAGGTATTTTCTCTATCTCCAGGGACTGTAAGGGTGGATACTCCGGAATGTTCTAACTTTACATTTTCATTGGCCATGATTATCTACTGATTATAAATGAGACAGATAACAGAGAATAAATTATAAAATGTTTTAAAACAGTGCACTTACATAAACAATAACAAGTCCATTTGCTGATTCGTCGGTCGACGCGTTGCGCAGCGATATGTAGGTCAAAACGGCGAGGCGCCGATGATTTCGGTGAGTTTGTAGGCAGTCGTTTCCGATGTTAGGCTCGCACTATGATCTTCCTCGATGCTCGGTGCTGGGCAGTGAACCCACGGGCACGATGCAATAGGGATGACTCGGTGCAGGTTGAAGGCAGCAACAGTGATGACTGACACGCCACAGTGTCAGAGAAACCGTAGTGGCGGCAGGCTCGGAGATATATTTATTGTAGTCAATCAAGGTCGTCGTCAGGGGTAGGCGACCAACGAGAATAATCCCACTTCTGACACCAATGTTACACTGGGCACAGTCTTTAATTAAAAAAAAACTAAGTTCTTGCACCACAATGTTTATTTATTAAAATAATAATATTAACTACAATTGTTTTTACTTTAACTGTTTAAACTGCCACTTCACTTTGAGTTCTTTTTGGAACGCGACTGAGTGAGACCTGAACTTCAGAGTCTCCTCACTAGCACCAACAGACGGGTAGAGTACCGGGATCCTGTCCTTCAGAGTCTCCTCACTGAAGGCCAACCGGCAGGCAGAAACCAGGTCCGTAGTTGGGCAGTGATTTGACAAATTAGAACAGACTAACTAAATTTGGAAATCCGCGAGTTTTTATACGCAAATATTGCTGATCACAATATTTCAGTTACTAGATGGTATTGAGAACATTGATCAAAGCTTAGTCAGCAATATTGGCGTAAAATATAGGGTGTAACAGAACGAAGTGAGAGCGCCAATAATTCGAGAGTGAAATGGTGCTTTCACCCGAGTTAAACATACTATTTTTCATTTCGACTGTGAGGAAAAACATTAAATTTACAATAGTGGTTGTAGATGTCATGGTGAGGAATTATGTAGTTCAGCGAGAAAGGAAAACTCAAGTTTTTGCATAAAAAGACAGTTAATTTACAGTTCTCCAAACATCTAACATGATTAGAAAGAAAACGACACGAATACATGAAAACAGTACGAAAAAGCAGACGATACAAAATAATTATAATACTTGTAAAAAATATCGATCGAATTTTCCCCACAGATAATAATTGTCAAAATTTGAAAAAGTAGCCATAGATAGAGTTCAAAAAGAAAAAATGACATGACAATGTAAAATAAAATAAAGTGTCATCTTGGTATTATGGCGGGAAGCCGAATATTTTAATCACAGATTAGTAATATATTTTAATTATAGATTGAATATTTTTTATATCAACGATCATAATAAACATGTTTTCCAATGTATAGCTAAGCAAAAATGATTATTATTTTTATAATATGATGTGACTCAATTATCTTTGACCCAAGCTTTGACTGCATGCCTTGACTCTATCTATACCATGCCAATTAAAACTAAATTACTTTCCACCCTAGGGATGGATAAGCTATTTTCCACCCGGCTATCTACACAGGAAAGCGCTATTTTCCGAACAGGAGAGATGAAAAAGTTTTTTTTACTTGCTTTTATGGTATGCCATTGAAGTCCTTTGAGTACCTAAGTTTTGTCATGGCGTGGTAAAGAAAATTGCAATCATATTTGTCTTTCAACATTCTCTTTTTTTTTTTGCAAGTACTCATCGTTACTTTGCAGAGCCTCCCAAGCTAATCAGCTTCGCAAATAGGTCACATTTAGGAGGCAGAATGGCGACCGCCGTCACATCTCAGTCAAGTCCTCTTATCTAATTACTAAATTATTCTCGCGGTTGTTCGGAAAAGTCCGTGGTTATTGTGTACGAATGAATTCTGACTAAATTGTGCATGAGTTGCTTATTTTCAGAATTAAATTAATATGCTATGCTTACCATAAAGTTTAAAGAAAGAACTCTTTGTTACTTTAGATTTAGAGTATTTTTTATTTTAATTCGATGACTGGACTAATATGATTAAATTTTTGTTTTTAATAAAAACGTAAACGTAATTCAAAGATCGAATAGATCCTCATTTTTTTAATAGCGTTCTACTTTTTAGTGATATTTTTTAAATAAATAAATCTGATCTGTATCTCGTTGTGTTTCGTGGCAAGGAAATTGTCTTTGATCCTTGCGGATCCGCGCGGATGTGGCGCAAGCGAGCGGATGTCTGCGGAGGTCGGCGCGGATATGGAAACTGGTATCCACCTTGTCCGATCCTCTTATCTGCGGCATTTCGAGCGGTGGATAAATCGACCGAGCGTATTGCGGTGTTGGTACAGACGACATCAAGTCAGAATCAATACTGTCGCATCCTCTGTAGTTGTTTATTTAGTTGTAATATGTGCTATTTTGCAACAAATTAGTTAAAAGGCTATGATTATACGAGTATACGTTATAATTTGTAATAGCTTATTTCTAGGCAGACATGTGCAATCTCATGGTAAGTAATACTGATGACGTGGCCGATGATGGATCATACCTGATTAGTAAATATGAAAGTTCCGATGTTAATGTTGTTTTTTTATTTATTAAATTTATTTAGCATTTAAAAAAACTTAACTAATAAAACATTTAAAAGACATTGACAAAAACCACTGAGGTTTGTCTGCAATGCCGCATCAATCTTACGTCTCTAAAAATATTTAATACATTAATTAATGCATTACATTGTATAGCTAACACACGTTGACACCATTAATTCGATAGCCAATGTAGCTTTATCAATTAGCATTAAGTTACTCTCATAACAATTAATTCCAGAAATATTGCAGGTGCATTCTGTTATGATAAGTACAAATATTTAAGTTTCGTTTTGATATTTTTTTTGTTAAGTTTTGTTTCTAATGGGGGGGTATCTTGTGGATAAAACGCGGTAAAAGATAACGTGTAGTTCGCTCCCCGTACCTATTGTTTGCTCGTGACGTGCATAAGCGCTCACTAGCCATGGACTGGGTATATACAGGGTGTTAATTTTTTTTAATTAGTTCATCATTGAAAAATGTTTCCTTCAACAGACTATATTCGAATTAAAGATGGACTGGTAATACTTGGCAGTGTTTAAAAAGATCTATTGGTTTATCACGAAACTGTTCCTTAACCTCTTTTGATTCAATTAATTTTAGTATTCTAATTTGTAGCTTTCGAATGGTATCCAGGTAACTGTTATAAGTGCGACCGTAAGTACTTAGTCCATATTGAACATAAGAATCAGCAAGAGCGTTATATAGCATTATTTTGACCTTGAATGTTATGAGTACCGTTCAGCTTAATGTGCTTATAAAGTATTGAGGATTTTCTTGCTAGATTTGTTTCTACAAATGACGCTACAAGAAATGCCAAGGTTTCAGGTATTCGGTTTTGAGTTTCATGAAAACCAGTATCAGTGAGAGATTGTAATTATACCCACGTATCTTACAATTACTGAGTTCTATACCCAACTATGATTTCTAAGTTACCTTCCCGTCTCATTTTTAGTTCCAATGTAAAATACCGACTCTAGCACTAATTAATACCCAACCATTCGCTGTGTCGCCACTGAGGAATTCTCTCACGAGTATGAGGAACTTTTAGCCGGTCTATAATTTGGGAACTATTAATTTTGTTCCGAAGTTCTCGTAAGCTGTATAAACGTCATATAACTATCATGTAAAACATTGTTGAAGGAAGCGCAATGAAACGGTCGCTGAAGTAAATTGAAAAATGTTGCCGTGGCAGCTCAATTTGTAGTAAACGTTTTCAATTGTAATCCGTTAAACACATTTAGGATTTATTGCTTTGTTGCGTTTTGTAGTTCTGAACTACAATGTTTTACCAGAACATTTGTTTGGTGAAACAATGAAATGGCTGTACGGGCAATAAAACAAAACTAATTGGTTTAAATTAAATAATTTTAGTTACTGAATAAACCACTTACTTGCTATTTTGTTTGTCGTTTGAATTTAATTTCGAACATCCATTATGTTTGATACATACATAATTCATTAAGAATGGTCAGGAACACAATTGTAGTAACAGCAACCTCAGTCTTGTTTTAATGTACCTCCTTGGGCAATCCTGTAAAATAACCAAGTAACCAGAAGTTTCAAATAAGCATACGTTATTTTTATTAGACAAATCTATTACGATCACATAAGTAACTAGAAATTCAGAATGCAATGAAACTAAAGTTACTAATAACCAATCATGGCACCAGTAAGCTGCTTCGTAACCGAATTAATCAACGGCGCCGTTGTCAACAGCACGTTGCGTTAAACGAATGCGTGTTACATAAGCGATAGTGAGGAAAATAACCCACACCGAAGGGTCCTACTTAGTATCGCTATGACAGTATTTCCGATTTCAGACTCCTATCGTCCTGCTCACTCGAGTGTGCACCACAGCGTGAGCGTGAAAGATGCAGTGTAGATATTCTATTTTGGTCAATGGCTTACGAATTATGAAATTCTTTAGACTTGGTTGAAAAACCTCGGTTACGTATGTTTTGATTTTAGCCTGAATGGCGTCGAAATCAAGGCAGCATTGAGCGAAGTAAAACGTTACAAGATAAAATATTTTCTTGTTACAAGGAGTACTCGTAGTATTTATTGGCAATGGCTGATTGTGAAACTTTTCCGCTGGTTTTTGTTTTTTATCTATATTTTATAGGACTGCCATGTTATGTTGAAATTCAGATACGTGTTTGTACTATAATAAGCCGGCGTCAGTGGATTCCTAATGATTATAATCTGAATCTATTCAGAGTTAGAGTAAACAGGCTTCTCGTTCTCGGGCGAGCTCGTTCCGTCTTTGACTCCGTCTTAGTCGCTTGGCTCAGTCTGGAGTCAAGAGCAAACCCATACTAAAAAAAACTAAGTTTTTCGGATTTTCTAATTTAAAATGTGATGCACGCTACTAACCTCCTCCGCACAGCGTGCAGCGGCTTACTCTTTCAAAGACGTGCAAAAAGTATCTCTCAAGCGGACAGTGACGGAAGGGCTCCGTAGATTTATCGCACGGTGGATTGGATCCGGCGGCACTGGGGTTAATAAATAATACCATGGAGTAACACTTGTACGCAATAAAATTACATACTTTGGACCTTTATTTGTAATATATATTTGCTACGGCTTTTACCGGAGCGGCTTTTTTTTCATGAGGTTAAGCTGGTACACTGGAGATGCAGTAGTCTGAATGTCGGTAATGTTGTCAGAACAACTCTTTGATTGTTTTATCCGCGATCACAATTTAGGAAACAGGTTAAGTTGGGCGTTTGTTAAGGTAGCGTATGGTCTACTTAATATGGCAATAGAAAGCTGACCCTAATTTCCATATCCGAGCCTTTGTCGGCTGTCGTCGGTCGGGGTTACAGCGCGATTGAAAAACCGCCAACACCGCTTTTCCCCTTTGTAATAACGTCCAAAACAATGTAGTTCATAGCGCTAGGTGTGTTTGATGCCACAAGGAATGTGGGTTCAGAAAATACTGCCATATTTTTGGTCTCGGTGTATGAGTATTTGCATATAACTTATCAAATTTTCATTGATTAATTTAATTGCATTTGAATAGGGTACACTAAAGTTCTTACAAATTAAAGAAAGTTCGGCCTACTCAGCCATCGACAATAGCATACAAATATACACGAATACGTTTTGTGGTGAAGTCAGACCGCAACGTTGACCATTTATTCGATGGAAATCTCATCATTCCACGCATGCATGATATAAAAAAAAATTAAGGAGTCTACGTCCAAATATAAAGAGGGAGAAAGAGAGAAAAGATAAACGACTACGCAAGTTCTATATGTCATCGTCATATCCATGCATCAGTGTAACAAAGTAGATGGATGTTTTAGGTTGAATTATTTTTACAAATTATGTGAGTTTGAGTGCAAAAAACTTACAAATAATAGAGTACAAAAAACTTACAAATAATAGAGTACAAAAAACTTACAAATAAAATAACACTGCTATGCAGAAAAGCAAAAGAAAAAGACACAGAAGAAAAATGCAATAGAATAGATTTTATGATGAAGCGAGGTAAAATGGATAAAGCTTATAATTTAATCAGAGACATGAACAAAAAACACCAAAGAAAGAGTACTGCAATTTTAGACAAAGAAGGAAAAATACTGATGGATTCCAAAAAGATCGTTGAACGATGGAGAGATTACTTGGAAGAACTGTATGCAGGAGAAGGTATGTTAGAAAGCTATATAGAAAAGGAAGAAGATGTAGATAAATTGCAAATTGGCCCACTTATCTTAAAAGAAGAATTTGAAACAGCTTTGAAGGGTATCCAAAACGGCAAGACAGCGGGAGTTGACAATATTTACATCGAAATGATAAAATATGCCGATTGCGGTCCATTAAAGGAAGAACTTTTTAAATTAATTCAGTTCATGTATGAAACCGGCCAAATACCTTTAGATTTTTGTTTAAGCAAGACAGTAACATTACCAAAGAAAGCAAACACACTTAAATGCGACGAACATAGAACGCTAAGTATTATATCACAGGCAAGCAAAATTTTAATTAAAATAATTCAAAACCGTATAAGACCCTTGACAGAATGCTATTTGGGCCCAGATCAGTATGGGTTCCGGAAGGAGAAAGGAACTAGAGAAGCTATTTTAGCTCTGAGATTAATAATAGATAGAAGACTTGATTTTGATATGGACACACATATAGCTTTTATTGATCTGGAAAAGGCGTTTGATAAAGTTAATTGGAGGAAAATGATGGAAATTCTCAGGGAGGCTGGACTGGATTATAGATACAGAAGGATCATCTTTGAACTGTATAAAAACCAAGAAATGATAGTAGAAGTGGGAGATGAACAGGGAAAGGCAAGGATAAAACAGGGAGTAAGACAAGGTTGTCCTCTCTCGCCACTTATTTTTAACATATTTATAGAGTGTGCAATACGCAAAATGTTGGAATCAGAAAAGGGGGGTGTCAAAATTAACGGGAAAATATTTAAATTTATTCGCTTCGCTGATGATATCGCAGCCATAGCAGAAGATAAGACAGAATTGGAAGAATTGGTTAAAGAAATGGACATCATATTCAAAGAATTTGGACTTAAAATTAATATAAATAAAACTAAAACACTTATTGCATCAAAAAAAGAAAAACATAGCCCTATCACCATTGACAATAGACTAGTAGAACAGGTTAAAAACTTTAAATACCTAGGCAGCCTAATTACCGACGACTCCAGGTGTACACCAGACATAAAAGCGAGGATTGCGATGGCAAGGCAAGCTTTTAACTTAAAAAAGAACTTAATAAAGGCCAGAATATCCAGCAATGTTCGCAAAAATCTCGTGAAAGTGTACATTTGGAGTATAGCACTATATGGGTGTGAAACGTGGACCATGACAAAGAAAGATAGGGAGAGACTGGAAGCGTTTGAGATGTGGTGCTGGAGGAGGATGGAGAGAATTAGCTGGACGGAGAAAAAAACTAATGAAGAAGTCTTGAACTTGGTAAAGGAAAAGAGAAAACTAATAGAAACAATTGAGAGTAGAAGAGGGAGATGCTGGGACACTTGATACGACACGACAGTTTCATCAGAACGATAATAGAGGGAAGAATAGAAGGAAAAAGGAAGAGAGGAAGACCAAGAATAAGCTATATGCATCAAATAAAGCAAAAGTTGAATGTTGCGTCGTATCAAGAGGTCAAGAGAATGGCGGAAGAGCGTAAAGAATGGAAAAAACTCCACCGACAAGAGCTTGGCTCTTAAATTAGATGATGAGATGATGATGTGAGTTTATCTGTCGTCATACCTCCTTATTCATAATAACTCATACGGTCTTTTAAACCTATTTTAGCTATTACACTGTTTTGTCACTTTGTGTCAAAAGATGACAGCGCCAAGAAAGAATAAGACAAAACAGTGTTAAAGCTAAAATAGGTTTAAAAGACCGTTTGAGTTATCTATATATACATATAATAAAACTGTAATCTATATATATACATATAATAAAACTGTAAAGTAGGTGAATTCTGTACATTGCATATTTTAAAAAAAAATTGCATTGAGGGGGCTTCTTACATGTAATAGATACCAAAAATATTTTTTTTTTGAATTTTTTGTCTGTCTGTCTGTCTGTCTTTCTGTCTGTTTGTTCGAGCTTATCTCAGAATCTACTGGACCGATTTTGATGGGGCTTTTTTTATTTGACTCAGCATCACTTGGAGAGTAAACTAGGATAGAAATAATCTATACTTATAAAATGCTTTGTCCTGAATGATTCATTGACTGATGGATCAACGCACAGCCTAAACCGCTGATCGTAGAGACTTGAAACTTGGAGGCTGTGTTCTCTGTATAACGGAGGGATCCGATAAGAAAGGATTTTCCAAAAAAAATTTACCCCTAAGGGGGTAAAAAAGGGGTGCAAAGTTTGTATTGGAAATTGTGATTCCTTTGTCTGATCTACTTCAAATTTTGCATAAACATTATTTAAAATAAATAAAGAAAATTGTGTATTTAATTTTATTGAAATTTCTCTCCTAAGGGGGTAAAAAAGGAGTGCAAAATTATTCCGGGGGTGATTTGTTCGAAGTTAATAACAATACTCTTTAGTGCTTACGATTAAAATCATTTTTAATTTATTTTTGACAATAATTTGACAAGTCTTAAAACTCAATGTTTTGACACATGTTTGTTATTTATGTGTTGCTCTCGAGAAAAGACTTATTTCCTTAGATTAGTAAAAAATCATTTTTAGGGTTTTAAAAGGGTAGGTATCAAGCGGTCTGTGTCCAGTGTAATTTTCCGAAGGTCGTTTGTTCATATTGTCGGTGAACATTCTACGCTGCCCCTGTGGTCGAAGGGTGTCCAACCTGGAACTTTTCTGCAAACTTTTCGTGGGGGGCTTCTGTTTAGCAGCGGACGGCCTTTATGTGATGAAGATGATGATGGGGTAAATACCTAGAATTGTCCCTTTGAATTCACGATTTGAATTCAAGAAAGATGAGTATTCGATATGACGTTCAAATCAAACTCTTGAGGTAGCGGGAGAAGACTTTAGGGAATTTGCTTCTCCACAGCCTGTATGTGACATGATGCTATGTAAGCACACAGAGTAGCCTTTAGGTCTTTTTAGCAACCGGAATAAATATAATTGACGATAGGCGTAGTACGTTTTTCCATTGCGTTGTAAATAAAAAGATAATATCCCCGATGATGACGAATAAATAATCATTTCATTTCATTTCCCGTGCAAGTTTGACCAGATTAAAGACCAGGGCCCCTATTTTTGAATCACTCGCTTCAAGATGGCGAGTGATATCCAATGTTTAATGTCGAAGTTTGGAATGAAAACCAGTTGTTATCTACACAAAAAGGATTTGAAAAATCATTGCTCAATTTTATGAGTACTCACGTCTAGATTTTGAGTGATTTCCGTTGATTTTTTATGTGTTTTCGAACGAAAATCACACGCTATATCCAAGTGATTCAAAATTAGGGGCCCAGGCTACGTTTTATGTGTACATAAAATATAACATTAACGCATTTGTATGTAAAAAGAAAGTAAAGTTAGCCTGTAAGCATCCCACTGCTGGGCAAAGGCCTATATAGGCATTTCTATGTATACATTTAAAAACTGGATGTTTATGTTTGATAATTTGAACGCGCTGATCACAGGAACTATTGGTCTGGTTATAAAATATGTTAGATACATTGCTAGATAGCTTATTCATCGGGGAAGACTTTTTTAAAAGATAAATTTACTTTGCAAGTAGCTTAATGCGTATCTATAGGCTTATAAATATTTTCGCTACGATCAATGGGAACGAAGTAAAACTAAAACGCGCGTACGAAGTCGCGGGCGGCCGCTAGTTATATATAAGGAGGCTAGACTTTTACTGAGTCCACGTTCGTTGTGGCTATAACGATATGCGTCCTCGGCGTAAAATTCGAAATTATTCACGTCTCGCGTACAAGTTAGATGAGTTTGTCCTGATAGGAATAATTGCGACCAGAGTGCTGTGGCGCGATGGCTGCAGGATGAAAAATTTTGGTGTAAAACCTAGACGACTCAGTGTACACTTAGTTTTGAAATGTGTCGTTGTTTCTACTTCTTTACTACTGCTGCTAACTGTCTTTATACATAGGTATTCTGTATTCCGGTGAAATCAAACGTTGTACTCTTGTATGTAAGCATCTTTGATTTCTTTCTGTCAATCCTAACGATGCGATGGTCACGATCGCTGTCTTATCTGTCATATTGGTAAAGTTTTTATATTATGAAATAAAATATAGGAAATGCACTGTGTAAAATGAGTTCCTTTATTCACATTTACGACAAGGGTATATTGAAAATGCTTATTATAAATTGAAGAATACTTACTCATTATTGAATTACGCATCAGCACTAGAACCTAGATCTTGTTTGGAATGAGCAGAAAAAACGTGCGGATTGTATTTCCTCGTCTAGCCCGTGTAATGGAATCGATTCACCGAGAAATGCAATAGCTGACGATTGCTTTAGGTATTGTTGTTTACTGCTGCTGTTGACGGCATTTTACACTTTTTGACTTTCTAGTTACTTTTAGTTTATTTTGGTAGACCAACTATTATTTTTGATGTTAACAGATTAAACTCACTGTTAAAAAATAGACAAAGGTCTCATTGGCCAGCATTTTTGCAAAATACAATAAAAAAACAAAATTGAGCTGATACGTATAGTACCAGAAAATCAGAAGCAGCGTGGAGATTTCGCACAATACTTCCGAACAGGACACGTCGCGTCGCGACCCTCGTCACGCAGCATGGTGCCTACCTACCTACTCACCCCTCCCGCATTCACTGCATGATCATACTATTGGACAATAAACAAATAAACGAAAGTTGAGAAATGCGACACCGTATCAATGGCACCGTTTTACTTCACATTTTATGACAACAGCCTCATAAAGCTCGAAATACAAAGCTTGGTTCTGAAAGCAGTAAATTCAAACCTAAACAAGTGAACTTTTACAGTGCTGTACTGCTGTCTCTACGGTCAGTAAACATTGTTAAATTCAATGAATATGCCTTCATTCGCTACATTCCTTGGCGCGCCTGAAATGTTAAAGCGCGTAAAAGTCCATCCGACGTCAATATACCGACAGCAATAAAACGATGTATCACTCAAAAGGGACAGCGACGAAATTAAAAAAGGCAATCCCATGGCCGTGAACTTCTGACGTATTAATTTAAACATCATAAAATAAAGCGTTACGCTCCAGCTTTATATTAATCCGCGCAATCAAGCCGCAGTTTTTCGCAAAATGCGACGCCATAACCCGGCTTCAATATGTAATCTCCTCGAACGAACGGTCAAAAGAGACCTTCGTATTCAAACGTCCCGGGCTTTTCAGCGGAAAACATAAATAAATAGGACATACCGAGTACCAAAGAAGTTCGGTAAAATCATAATCATGAAGTTAATGGAGAATCTCTTTTGAATTTTCGTTGACTTTCTGACTTGCGTTTCTTTTTTACTTTTAATTACGATAACACGATGTCAACAGCTTTCAGATGAAACCTTTGCTCTGTATCTGTTCGCTTTAGTTGATGAATACATTCTCTGAGTATATTGGACGAAGATAAATATTTACTGTGGAGCACAACTAGATAATTATAAGCCTTAAGTTAATTAAAGTACGGCATCAGAAATTCCAGCAGAATATTTTGCTATTGAGTATTCGGGGCAGGTTGGCATTTGAACAAGGAGCGGAGCAAAACTTTTTGTGAAGATTGTAACTAAGTCCCGGGACAATGTGTCCGGCGCTGCACTGCGGCACTCTTACGTGATTCTGCGACCCTGGTGGCTCGCTTTTGCTCGGACAGTTTGCGCATACATTATACTACTTTTGAACGGTATTTGCAGATGGTTTCCTTTTCAGTTCTTATATGCTACTTTGTGTTTTGAACCTTTTGGATATTTCAGAAGTTTTCATTTTTGTACTGCATATTTTCGTTACTTTATCACGTAGTATGCGTTGCTTACCGACTCACATTTTTTTTAAATACAAGTTTAACGTCTTTGGATCTAGGCATACAGACAATTCTTCATTTTTGTATGTTCATTATTTACACTTAACACTAAAACTAACACTAAAATATAAGGTCACCTCGTTTTAAGTGATAATATTTTAAGGGCAGATTCAGCAAAATAAATGAAACATTTTTTGTAAGTAAAAAAAATATTTTTATACGCTAGTTTTCGAGAAAATGACCTCTAAACATGTAGAAAAAATACTAAAATAAAACATCCCGTGTCGCGTGTTGCTGAGCGGCGCTCTCGGTCTTTGTAGGCAATGTCAAACGCGCCGCCAATCGCCGCCGCGTTGCTTACACGTGTCAAGGCCGCTCCCCCGCACCCGCCCCCCCGCACGCTCGCCGCGCAACCGACGCGCGGCCGCGCGCGAGTCAGTCTGCCAAAAAAATTCGATTGAGTTGTGTGCGCGCGCGTCCTGACGTGCGCCGTGCGTCGTGCGGAGCCCGGGCCGGGCGACCGGCATCAAGAAGCTTCCCGCCGCGCCGCGCCTCGACGTGGCACTTCGAGAACGACGTGCTGGATTGTTTTCACCGGCACCGGCCCCAAACACCGCCCGCAGACGCTGGATATGGCGGTTTCTGCACAACGAAGGCCTCCACCTTTATCACATGAGGGTCTAAGATTTGCTGCGGGCGCGGACTACGCGCCGAAGGTCGAGCAGCTCGAGCTCGAGTCCTCCCGTTGACTACTGCGCAATTACACGTTTACGCGGCAGGGATAACGTGCACAACAGCAACACAATGCTGCAGTTATTCGCCTTCATTTCCAGCATAGATTTAGTGCATACGTGTGTGAATGAACAGTGAATCCCATGATGTCCAGTGTAATAAATCCAGTGCTTGTGTCGTGATAGCTAGATTGGTCATTGGCTGGCTAGTGCTTGCTTCGGCAATCGTAAAATAAGAAGTTATTGTGCAAAATAGGCACGTGTTTTGACTGTAAAAAAACTCTCATGTCGTTATTTTTTACCATGTTAAATGTAATCGCGGCCGATAAATAAAGATGTACGAGTATTATTATTTCAAAGCCAATGTAAAAATAAATAATAGAATTCTAGTTTTAATTTACATAATCGTGAAATAAGATTTGTATTCACATACCTATCTGTACAAAAACTGAGCAAGTGCAATGAATGAAAGTTAAAACAAATAAAGATTTAGGTAAGTTTCTAGCTGATTCTAGGATGTAATCGCGTTGCGTTGCGTGTGCCTGATGTTATGTTTTTTACGGTACCAAATAAATAAAACTTAAAACGAAACTGTGTTTTATTTACTTACGCAATTTTTAGTGCATATCCACTGAATCAAAGCGAATCAGTAGTTAGGTACTCATTAGGTAGGTAAAACTAAAAACATCTGTTTAACGTAGATTTTGTGAGATTGAACGCAGTTATTTTTAATAGTTTAGGTATGTATTCTTTTTAAAAGTTTACTCTCACATAAGCTTTGTTATTATCAGCAGGAATTTATTAAATAAAAACTACATAATTAGGTAGCTACTTTCAGTTTATCTTACCTAGTGTTTTATGCCTACGATGAATGAACACATACCTACTTAAGTTGAGTTTCTGCTGAGAATCTGTCTCAGTTTATCATAATAGGTACTTAACCAGCTGTTAGTGTTTAGTCAGGTGTTAAGGGATCTGATTGCAGTAACAATTAGTTTGTAGGTACACTGAGATACTTTGATAAAGGTAGGTAATCGAATGCAGTGTACTGATGTGGGAGGGTCAAAAAATTGGCGCGCCGCGGTGCCCCCCTCTCGCTCGCGGTCATTGCACCGGCGCTACATGAATGAATGAGATAGGCATTAAATGAAAGAGACGAAAGGCGATGTCGCGTGTAGGGCTCTCTGAGAGTAGACAAGACAGGATGCTCTTTTTAATATTTTTTTTTTTGTTAGGAAAAATTAAAATGAAAATGGGACAGATTTTTAAAACAAAAATGCTTGGGTCCTATTTCTATGATATAGATAGATACTCTGTTAAAATATTATCACTTAAAACGAGGTGACCTTATATAGTCTAACCTTACCTAATATATTGAAATGCGATGCTGGTTCGCATTACAATGTAAAACAAGGGAGTTTAGCACGGGAGTAGCGATCCGAATCAGAGAACGCGCGATCCGGGATCATCATCATCATCATTATCAGCCGAAGGACGTCCACTGCTGAACATAGGCCTCCCCCATGGCTTTCAACAACGACCGGTTGTGAGCGGTCTGCATCCAGTGCGATCCTGCGATCTTTACAAGGTCGTCTGATCCGGGATCAGAACGCGCTAAACTTTATTTCTCACTTTGTCTTTATTTATTTCTTCCATAGCACACATTATTATGTTAATTCCAGCACAAAACCACAATAATTTTAACTCGAAACAAACAACTAATAAAATGAAGAAATAAAGTCCATCTTCCTCTTCTCGTTTCCCGCGCTAAAACTCTACCGACTTACTGATACCAACAGTGATGCAGTATCGAAAACTAAAAATACGATGTATTATTAGCCACTATACAGTCCATGGGGACTGTAGTCCCCAAAGAAAAACTACTCTCAACTGTCCATGGTGACTACAGTCCCCAAACAACATTGTTGCATATAGTGGTATCGATGGAACGTATAAGACTAACCAAAGGGTTGTATGTATAGATTGGTAGAAGCCTTAATAAATGCACCCTCGCGCAATTGATTCTCCCTCCTTTTTTGCTAACCGTGTTCTTTTATTTTTTTCAGGTAAGTGTGTCAGAGGGTTACGAACACTGCAATAAAATTGGCAAGTTAAACAAATATTTATGCAATAAATGTACCAGGGTGATATAAACGCAAGGAATTGCACATTCGCAATATTGGGGCTGAGACCGAGGGTAGCCTAAGGCGCGGGCGGGCCTGCAGCGTAATAGCGACCTGATTGAATCGTCTTCACCGCTTCGACGCCTCGGCACCCTTGGTACATATCAAGTTAATTCTGTTGGCACGCTCTAACGATACCTCATTTTTTTTCTCCTTCGATGCCTCAATGAAGCGACATGTTATTTATTGTGATGTAACTATGCAGCCTGCAGTAAACTTGTTTTAATTTTCTCATCGTTTCTATTTAATATTATGAAAAACAACTTGGTCACGAAAGTTTACGAGAAAATAATTGTGCTCCAGCCTTTGAGAGTTGTATCAAACTTTAGGCGTGTTCAAAACATCGGTTTGTTTGGCTGGAGCGTATCTTGAGGGTGTATCAAGTTTTGAACTAAGCGCCCATATTATTTTGAGTAGCAAGTTTGAGCCATTGCAATCTAGAATTAGAGTTTCAGTGAACTTATCGCGCACATACAATATTTAGTCGGTGCATACAGTGACAAGCCTTTTATCTAGTTGACACCAAAAAGCGTTATCATCATGAATTATTTACATTCTCCGTAGACGGTGACCTACAAGCTTTTAACGGCGAAAAGCAACAGAAAAGATTGATGCACTTATAAGATCCGACCATCCGATCCGATCTCTTCGTCCCATACGCATTCATTTGTGGTATTTTCTACTATCCTGCATTAGGAGTTCTTCAATAATGCTTAATGTTGCGTATATTTAACGGCTCATTTATTGCTTCATAGCTATTTCTCCCCAATTACTCTGCCAACCCTTTTCGTGCAGCTAGTTGCATTTTATTTTTACTGGGTATTGTGTGCAAAGAGTCTGTGACGAAAATCTTTTATAATTTTAAATGTCAAGCTAGGCATATTCAACAGCAACCCTGTCTACTTAGAACTCGTATCGAGTCTTAACGAATTTGAGGCCGATGACGAATCGGGAATCGCTGACATCCGACAACTCGAACAACTTATTTATCATTTTGTACTTGGTTGTTTAAATCCCCGAGTTTGAGAGATCGGAAACAAACCGTGGTTTGTGTAATAAGTAATCAAAGTCGGCTGACTTGATAAATAAGGTGGACCCGGTTCGGTACTTTATCTGTTTATAAATTTTCAAGTTGTTCGCTGAAAGTTTGTTGACCTCCTTCAAAGGTTCATCAACGAGTTAGTATTTCTTCTATAGCCATAAAATGGGATATACAACTGTTAACATACCTCAGAGTAATGAGACTCTAAATAGGCTTGCATTACTTGTCGAAAATAAATTGCTAAATAGCAAGTTAATAAATTATATCTATCCTACAATAAAAGGCAGCATCGCGATGGACCAGTTCTCCGTAGTGATCTGTAGCAGTATTTGTCCAGCTGTCAGACGCGTAATTACGTCATTCCGGGCTGATAAGAATCGTCCGAATTCGGGTGTTACGAGCGACATACATCACCGTACAGGGCTGCCAGCTCAGGGTCAGGGCTTGACCCTACTGACAGGGAAATAGAATACGACGTATATGTAAAATGTGTGTATGTGTTCGATTAAAAACGCAGCTTAGGAAGTTCACAGGCAAGATAGAAGGACGATCTTGTAAATATCGCAGGATCACTCTGTTCTCAGGTCGCTTACCAGCCAGATACTGCCGACTTTTCAAGGCTATCTGTCTATCTTGCTGGTGGACGTCCTACGTTCTCAAACAATAACAGATCCGCTCTGTTTCACTGGATATTAGTTTTACTGGCTGAAAAAAGTGAATTTAAAAACCTCCAAGTGGTCAATTCAAAATATGTCAGCCCTAGTCCACCCCGGATAACCGTCCGCGTGTCCGGCCCGCCCGGACGCGACGGTTTACTGCCCGATAAATACGTCATAAGGCCCAGGAATTTCCGTAAAACATATCGTTTACTTTTACATACCTCGTGGGGCGGCAGATAAAATTAAAGTAAATATTTAGAGGTATTTCGAGTCATAATGTTCGGGGATCATCCTAACGTTATTTGCTATAAACTTTTCGAACCCTAAATAAAGGTTAATTTCAAAATACAGCCCGGCGTATTAACTTTAATATTTAAATATGACTTACATAGATAATTTACGCGCACGTAGACCTTTTTGCTAACCCTTCAGGGTTATGTGTAGAAAGATAACAAATTAATTAGCTCTGTATATAAAATAGTAAAATAAAACAGTAGTCAGCGGTCAACTAAAAGAATGCTGAAGGTTGTGCACCACTTCACTTTTCTTAATATAATTAAATAACTTTAGTTTCTAGAAATCTAATCTCTACCAAAACAATTTTATTATGCCCAATGATCACAGTAATAGACTTATTTGCTTCGTCGTTTCGGTATTCGGTCATCAATTTGAGTCGCACCTCAATTAATGACTCGGGCCGGTCGTGGGCGAAATAAATGCGACGCCTCAGCCCGGCTCTGGCCGCCCCGACGACCGCGCCAACCGCAGCCTTGCGAAGCGTTTTATCAAAGGCCGCCGACGGACAGGGGCGGACTGAGGAACATTCTAATTCGAATGTAATCTGCGAAGTTGAAACAATACATCTGTATGGATGAGCAGATTATTTTGGTGACCCAAAGATGTATGGAGTGATGGTGGTCTTTTATAAGTGTCATTAGTAGTGAGTATTTTACCATCAACTACGCTGAACGCGTCTTATTCATACTCTAAAGTCTGCATCCTTCGCTGACATCATGAAGTTGCTAGATTCCAATAGGAAAACTAAAGTAATGGAAATTAATATTTTCGTTGACTAAAAGGCTGCGCTAGTTCTCAAAGTCTTAAAAGGAGACATGTGAAAGGGCGTTCTGGGGTCTTTCATCAAAGGTAAGTTTCGGGTAGTGTGTGTGGGGGCCTGATCCCCCAAGCATTTAGGCGCCGG
This sequence comes from Pyrausta aurata, assembly GCA_963584085.1. Lineage (NCBI taxonomy): Eukaryota > Metazoa > Arthropoda > Insecta > Lepidoptera > Crambidae > Pyrausta > Pyrausta aurata. The sequence continues at coordinate 406,448 of OY757267.1, forward strand.
TGGATATTTATACTAAACAAAGGTTCCGCAGACCCTCCGAGAGGAGCCACCAACAACTGGAATGACAAACGCTCACTAACTAGTCTTGTCGGGCCAGAGAAAAAGCTATGATTTAAATCACGTTTGTTTTTTTATACTTAATGAAAATTGACTGAATTTTCAGCAAATTTATTGTTTTTTTTATTTATTTTTACTTGTTTAATAAAACACAATTTACGGATAATTTCGCAAGATGCAGGGGTGTATAGACTGGAATGTGACTGTGGCCTTTCCTACATCGGGCAAACCAAACGAAGTATAGGCGTACGGATAAAAGAACATATAGCTGACGTAAAACATAGACGGAACATGAAATCTGCAGTGTGTGAACATGCTTTAGATAAACCCAACCACTTCATACGTTTTGACCAACCCAAAATACTTTCAAAAGAACGTCGGTTCGTTCCTCGTATGTTACGTGAAGCCATAGAAATTAGAAAACATCCAAATTTCAATAGAGAAGATGGTTGGAAAATTCCGCCAGCATGGGATCCGGTTCTATCGAAGACCCAAGCCAGACCACTCACTGCAAGATCTCAAGACACGGTTAGCTCTTTCTGCGTGGATAGGAACGTAAATTAATTATGAGTATGATGGTAGTTTAATATTTTTCAAAACTATGTAAATGACAAATAACATCTTAGTCTACCCCGTGACCACGAACGCTGTAAAGTGTTCGAAACGTCGGGATGAAAAATCAAATAAATTATCGCGAAATTATCCGTAAATTGTGTTTTATTAAATGTGTAATATTCGCGTAAACTTCAGAAATAAGTATATTTTTACTTGATTTTCACAAAATAAATGTACAAAAGGTGAACCTTATTCGCATGTACGTACGAGAGTAAACACAATTTTGACAATTTGCCAGCATATTTTAACGTTGACTAGCAATAAGCCTTTTTAAAAATTATGAAACTACATAGCTTATCTCTACTACGGCCATTTTTAAAACCGAAAGCTGTTAAAAAGCGCATAACAAAGTAGAAGATGCACTAAACACATTAAAAGTTTTAGTCATTATCTCCCTTTATGCCTTCGTACGAATTTCGTTGCTGCTAACGTTTTAAACTTTCCATCACTCGAGGTCATACTTAGCCCTCGCTCGACATTTTTATATCGTTATTTGATGCAGTTTTTTAAAGATTTGTATTCCATAAAAATATGTTGTGCAATAACGACTTAGCTTATTGCAGTTTTTAGCTATTTCGACCAACTGATGAAGAAATCAAGTAGTTGATGATGATTAAAGAGATTAAAGAGAGTTTGTCATTGCAAGTTGATTGTGCGGATATTACACATTCCTTTCTTTACTGCGATTATAACTCAGACTCTATGGCCCCACATGAACTCAGCCCTGTGATTATTTACTGGTGAATATCAGTACTCTTATCACGAAAAACTATTGACTGCGTAAGCGTATCGAGAAATGTCTAAATCCGTATTAAAAAAGTAATTTCTTTACGCAGGTGCGCTAGTGCGTATTTTCATACGAATTGTCATTTCTCGATACGCTTACGCAGTCGATAGTTTTTCATTATTGGGGTGCTGATCGAAATCGGGGCCGAATGTAACCCATTAAGTGTTTAGCCCTGCTCTCGGTTATCATTTCCGCCGAATACTCTTGTCCCATATTCACCCTCCTTCATCACAATAAACTTTATTTTGGTTAAGTTGTATGAATGAAATAATGTTTGACTTCATTCATTTTGACATAAACTCCGTGAAAGTGCAAAGATGTATTTTTGATATATATTATATTTTTTAAATAAAGTGAAATAGAATTCGCGAAAATTTGCCCCTGCCCCTTTGTCGTCGTTTTCGTGTCGTCGACTAAAAAAGTTACAGCACAACATGCCTCAAAGAAAATTGCATGGCGAATCTTTCCCAGACACATTCCGAAAATATTCCATCAACGCCATTCGACATGCGTTCCGAACGCTATGTCTCGATACCTGGATTTTATGTAAGTGCCACAACCTTGGGTGGAAGGGTAAGGGTAAATCAATTTGGGTAGCTGGGGGTCCTAAATTCGATTCCCGCCCCTGGCGACGGAAACCTCGGTTATACACCCATCGGCGCCAACCAAATTCGATATAGCGCTGTGGGAGATATTTTTTTTCAAATTTCTTTTCGCACAACTTAATGCTAAATTTTACTTTCGTAAACATGAGCGCCGCTAAGTCAACAGTATAATTATTTAAAATTCTATCTGTGTAAGTTTGAAAAAAATGCAACTGCACTGCATCGGAGGAGCAAGAGACTAGAGCTATTCATTAAAGTTGATTGAATTACCTTAACCTATGTCTCAAAGGGCTTCGCCCGAATACGACCTAAACTACACAAGACTTAGGATTTTACCAAAAATTATAACAGAGTGTATGATAATTCATCAATTCAGTATTTTATTTATATAATATAGCGTTCCACTGGATGACTTTTCCTTTTTTAAAGTCCGTTAAAAACTGCCGTTTTGGCCGTACCTACTAGTCGAAAGTACTCAAAAATTCACGTCACGTTTCCTATTTACGTAATTTCCGGTGTTTAAATAATAATTGGTTTTGACTTTTGTATGACATAAGACTCGCGCCAGTTTGTTTTGCTCTCAATTGTGTAGGTAGTATTTTTAGGGTTCCGTACCTCAAAAGGAAAAAACGGAACCCTTATAGGATCACTTTGTTGTCCGTCTGTCCGTCCGTCTGTCAAGACCCTTTTTCTCAGGAACGCGTGGAGGTATGAAGCTGAAATTTATATCAATTACTCAGGTCTACTGTCCCTTGAAGCTGTGAAAAAATCAAACTTCTAAGCCAACGCAATCAAAAGATACAGCCGTTTATGCCGCAAATTTTCGACACTTGCAAGGGAATCAAAACCTACAGGGTGCTTCCCGTGAACTCAGAATCTTGAAATTTGGTACGAAGCAACGTCTTATAGCATAGATAAAGGAAAAATTACGAAAACCATAAATTTTTAGTTACATCACATGATATATATTTTTTTAATAATTTTAAACTTACTACCCATTTCCTCATAAACGTAGAGGTATTAAATTGAAATTAATACCAAATACTCAGGTCTATAATACCTTTAAGCTGTAACAAAATCAAATTTCTATGTCAACGCAATCAAAAGAAACAGCAATTTAAGCTGCATATTTTGAAACTCGCAAGTACTCGCAAGGGAATCAAAACCTAAAGGGTACTTCCAGTCGACCTAGAATCTTGAAATTTGGCATGAAGCAACGTTTTATAGCACACATAAAGGAAAAATTCCGAAAACCTTAAATTTTTGGTTACATTACAAAATATATATTTTTTAATAAATATAAACTTATTACTTTTTTCCTCATGAACGCGTCTTGCAGGTTTGTACGGAACCCTCGGTGCGCGAGTCCGACTCGCACTTGGCCGGTTTTTAATCTAAAATTAATATAGACTAACGATTATTTCACCCATGGCATTACAACTGGACAATATAGAAATTTGCAAGCAACAGAAAGAGTTCTAAACATACATTTTCGTTTTGTAATTATCGTTGAAATACGAATGAAATACGTATTTCGAGAATGCAAAGCCGAAGGGTTATATAAGAAAAATACCATGTTGTCTGAAATTAATTACTTTTGAAATTAAATGTCGACATTCTATACAATACCTTCCACATCATACCATAAGCGTGCAACCTCTGCCTGAGTCCCTTAAGGGCTCGAGTAATTCTCTTTAATAAAAGAAAAGTACATAATAGTTTCAGCCATTCACACAACAGCACACACAGCAATTCTAAGCAACGCAACAATGGGCAGCATGTCACCTACATATGGACAAAGACGCGAATATCTATTCAAATTAAATTACTCGTGTGGGCCCGAGGGTCACTATCCGTCAGAAACTGCGGATAAAAATGTACGTGACGTTGATACGAGTGTGGTGCCTTCCATTAAAGTAGCATAAATTTGGTAGGTACTAAACTCAAAATTAAAATCTTTATTTCAATTTAGGTCATGAAATGACACTTATGAACGTCAAATATACAGTAAAAAAAATGTGCCCTGGAAGGGCCGAATTATGTATCCTTATCTTTGAGACCCTACTAGCGCTTCGAGACAGAACACTCTATTCTATTGTGCAAAACATAGAGAAAGAAAAAAATCTTCGCTTTAAAAAGAGCGTGCTACTTATTGAAATTCTATAGGATTTGACAGCGAAAGACCTTATGACAGCGAGACCGTTTTCTAAGAAATAATGGATTTAGTGGAAACATCAAGTTTCCGTCGTTGGAATTTTTGAAAAATTATGAATGGATATAATTATAATTTAAGTTTTGTATAACATTTTCAGATGAAATGACTTGTGCTTTCAGCAACTGTGAAGTGCGCCGAGGATACAATCCCGAAAATCATACTTTTCACCAGTAAATATGAATCATTGATAAAAATTTTAATTCCAAATTTTATGAAATTTGTGAGTGAAATCGACTCCGATGCCAAATTGTACAGTAAATTTAGGACTTTCTTTGTGATTTGCAGCCATATATCAAAGTTTCCAATAGATCAATTCAGGTATTTTTAGTAAAATAAGAAACCGTTTTTTTACACTAGGGCTTGACTAAATGATGACGTCATCAGTATCGATAAATTTTTTGACTGATTTTTTAGGTAACCGTAATTCTTGCACAGCTTCTTCTCAGCACTGGCCCACACAACTGGCCCGAAGCTGTGCTGTGGTAAGGTCTATGTTGGAACGTGTACAAGTGCTTCTAGCAAGTCTTCATACATAAATAAATAAATAAATATGTAATTTAACAAAAATGAGGTTGTCTTGTTTATCAAATAAAAAGTATTATGTAATTAAAAGTGCATTAATTTAATTATTTTTGTTTCAATTTACATGATTTATCGTAACCTCGTCGATAAAACTTGGACCACCATAAGATACACATCACTATTGAACGCACACATGTAAAGTAACTTTTTGGTTTCGCTGAAAATCCGCGTTTGTCATTCTATACTATACTACATTCTATGGTGCAAAATCAATTTTATATCAATTCTGTAGTTCTGCTCTTTCTTATATGACTATTGCACACACTCGTCGACTTAAGACTTATCTTATTTCACTGCATGCACTGACTCGGCCCAACGAGCTCGTTCCATCTTCGACTTCATCTTAGTCCTACTTGGCTTGGCCTGCAATCAAGAGCAAACCCATAGTACGAGTAAATAAAATAAAAATAAAATAGTTTTGTTCTGGCATCGCATTTCGTCTTTACCTACTTGTTGTAATGTACAGTTTGACATCCTTCTAACGGAGTTTTTGAGATCAGAGAAAAGATTTCTACTAAGGTTTCCTACAATACCCCAACCGTAACTGAAAAATGTTATAACCACTTCCGGGATCTCGAGTATTGACGACTATATTCTCTGTTTTCGAACTTCGAGCCATCTATTATGTGGATCGCCAAACACAGCTTTCTGTTTCGGAAAGACTAACAGTATCTAGCCATATGAGAAAAACTTCAGCCAGGGGCGTGTATTGGATTTTTACTGGAGAAGGGAGATGCAAATTATGAGTCAAAACATAGAAACATCTTCGATGGCGATCCTAGATTTTGTGCCTAGTGAAACGCTCAATGCAATGACGGCGAAACACCGGTGAAAATCTTACCTAGGTTTATTCTGAGCATGAATGAATCGGGTGGCGTTTGCGATGTTTTACTTTACCACCACTGGTATCAAGGAAATGGATGAATTTCTAATGATATGCCATTTGACTGATACCCATAGTGGCTATATCTCGTGTGCTGGAAAGATGTATTGCGTTTTTTGAAGTGTGGGAAACCCTGTGTAATACAATATTTTCATTTAAACATGGACTAACCTGGTACGGTATCCTATATCATTCCAATTCTACCTACCAGGGTCCCATGAGGCTGTAGCAAATATATTTACTAGCGGCCAAGTTTACTTAGGACCACGAAATTACGTGAAAGTTGGCCAGAGAACAAAAACAAGAATTTGATTAGCATGCAAACCAATGCGAGTCCTGACTGCAAATGAAACGGTATTGGTTGGGTAAATACATCAATGGCTTTTTTCTGAAAGTATTGGAAAGTAGACATTTGATTGGGACCGATGTTTTGTGCAAAAAAAGCTCTGTGTTGTGAGGGTTTTAACATCAACTTAATATAAATTGATAGACTAGGAACTCATGATAAAATAATGTTATAAAAAATAAGAAACAGGACCTGATGAGACACTAAACTAAAATTATTACTTCGTTTGTTTCAGCTGTAAAAAAGGAAGTCAACGAGACCAAAAGCAAAACCAAAACGGGACGACATATTTTGCAATTTGTAGAGAATCAAAAACTTATAGATGACTAACTATAAAATCTGGAAAAATATAATGTTTTACAGAACATGAACATACACGCCAGCGGATTTAAAGAACTGCAGTCGATCCGCAATACAAGTTACTGAATTCTGGGCTGCTACGATGTAATTTCTCGTGTTCCATCGACACGCTAAGAATAAGAAGACAGAAAATGTGAAAGTTCGGTCAATTATACTTACCTGGTTTTATTTACAAGATCAACACGCAACACAGGAAGACAATGATTAAGCATGTTTGAAGTATTAGGTTGGTACTGACTGGAGGTATTATTTAATCTCCGGTGTTAGCCACATTTTAACAAATGAAAAATAGAAAACCTTGACTGACATTATCATTATAAAATACAACGAAACATTCCACGCAATCGATATCAATAATGGAATTTTAAATGCAATTGAGTCGTCCTATTGTGAACCTAAATGGGAATAGCTTTTGAATAAATAACAAGATAACGATATTAGTTTGAATTTACGGTTATGTAAAACGTCTCGGATCGCTTGAATAAGATAGAGATATAAAGAGAGATGGTGGTGTATCTCGGCGGAATAAACGTAGGTAGATATCGACTTTGCCGGGGTAATGGCCAATTGAAGCGAGCTATAAGAATTTCGCATTCGTATTGCGGGTTTTTATTGTGTGTGTAAGTGTTGGTTGTTGCGATCATTGTGTGCCAAAATCTGTTTTTTTAGCTGATGTTTCGAATCGAAATATCTTGAAGTTCATTGGCCTTTAATCCATCCTTAACGACACGTTATCATATTTCACACCGTCAGTTTTTCAGGGTTTTTTTTCTACAACAATGGTCTCAGTGAACCGATCGCGTTCCATTTCACGTCTGGCTGCCTTCTGGTCCACAATCAGCGTCTACGACACCTCACTCGACGTCCACGGCTAAACGGATTTGATTTATGAACGCGCGGGATTGGAAAACAATTATGAGCTTCACTATTATAAAAAGCAGGATTTGAGCTGTTGTTGTTGAAAATGAGCTTTGTCAGTTCCCACCGTTTATGTTCTTTTATTATAATTAAAAGCTTAGCCGCTAATTAGGTGTTAGGATTAAGTTAGTTAGTTAGGATTAAGGAGAAACGGAGTTTAAATGATTCTGACTTTTAAATGACGTTTAAATGACTCCCATTCTCCTTAATCCTAACACCGCGATAACAAAATGAGAAAAGTTACTCCAACTGTCACAAGTTACACGTACGTCATGCGTAACTTCTGTTTTATCGCTTAGTTACTTAAACACTTTCTGATGGTATATTAAACGTTCGCAAAGTTCAGTACATAAGCCCGTCGCAGCGCGCTCTTATTAAAGTATTCATACCGGGTGATTTCATCCGCGAACCCAACACCCGCATACACTCGGAGTAATTTTGACTGACGACTGCTGCCGCCTTCCATCGCCCGAGTAACCCCAGTACGTGAGATTCGCTTCTTGCGTTCTTGGTAACATCTGTTCCGGAGTTCAGACGCAATTTCACCTCGTTACGGGTAAACTTGCAAATTTTATATAGCCCTTCCCCTCTTTTCCATAATTTAATGAGGTATAAAGTTGTTTGCCAAAGATAACGTGGTCGGCGATTTCCCCATAACGACTCCCACTCCGTAGCAGTCTTTAAAATTATGATTAACGCTGACGCTCCGCGCACCTCATTTGTCACTCTGCGGCCTCTCAAACCCCGACAACCCATATAAATCATCCTCTGACACTATTTATGGAGATAACTTACATCCCCTGGCGTTCATTCCGCCGGTGAAAGGTAATTTTCTTTTATTTTTTGTCTGCCTAATTCTGACGATATTGCACGGATAAGGGATAGCGAAATGAGCGATCCACGTTGGCATTCGAGTGTAATATTCGATTCAGCAACTATTAGACGAGGTGGGACGGCGCCGCGAAAAATTCGTTCTAGTAAATCATCGTTCTGTGTAACAAAATGAAGGAAAGCGAGCGTTTTTGCCGACTCGCAGTTCCCTCTTTGTGAACGAGCCAACTTTGAGCTGAGTTTTGTTTCAATTAGGACGCGTGAATCGGCGTTTAGTTCTTACTTTCCAGTTCTTTAAAAGCAAAATGTTGCGGCTTTGCCTATTTACAAGCAAGTGTTTCTTGTTTGTGAAAAAATAAATAGTGGTCGCAAATAGGGTAAGATAATCGTAAAAGGATTCCTCACGTAAGGCACTGGGATAGGCGGAAATTCAGCGGATGTAGTCCGGGCGTAAAACCGTGTGGTTATTATTTATCGGCCGGGTTCCACCTGTGTAGTGGGTTCTTGCAACCTCCTCGCCGCGCGTGCGACCCCAATAAAATCACCATTTTTACAACCTGTTCACGGGCCATAACCTCCGCCACCTTTTATTTAATGCGCGCTCTTTGCTCTGCTCAGATTTACCTCCGCCTAAGGAGTGGTATTGTTCACCGACTCGTCTATACGTTCCCCAAATAAACTCACGCTTGAGTTACTATCGCGCGCTCTTTGTCTGGTGGTAAGTGCCACCTCCGCCGTGAGTTAGTGCCGATATTTTCCGTTTATATGGCTTCCCTGGCCATTTGCTGTTTTAGTAATCTATTTAGCGAAGTTTTGTCGTGAACACGTTCTTTTAACGTTTATTAAACGAGTTTGTTTGGATTTCTTTATGGCGCCGCATAAAAAACGCCGTAACTCATAAATTCAATTCACATAATTTTTTTTTTTGATAATATTTCCTAACTTTGGCTGTAAATAAACAGCTATTTGTATTACGGAACATTGATAAAGGAGTGCATTTTGGAAATTTGATTTCATTACATAAAGTTTCCATGAAACTTTTTCACCAAAAACATTGTAGTATACCTACCCGTTGCGATGTTCACTAATTTGTAATTATGTTTATATGTAGAACCTATGTTCTTATTTATGTTCGCTTTTCATTACTTATTTCTTTGCTCTTTTCATGTTGAATCATGATTGAACTAACTCGATTGAAGCCAAATACCTCGATAGGAGATTCATATAGGAGTTTTACGAAATAGGTTGAATTTTCACGCGGTGATTTCTACTTCGTCATTATAAATTAGATATGTTGCGAATTCAAACACATAATTATGATGAGTTATCAAGAACCAATAGCTGCGAAGTTCCCGAAGTGTTTGATGGCATTAAAGTAAATTTACCTAATCGTGTATTATATAGTTGTATTTACCAAAGATAAAGATAAAGCAGAGTCGGTATCATTCGATATTTAATAGTTATGTTAAAACGGGATGCTGAAATCCTGATTCTATTTATGTTTCACAAATGTTAGTTTTGAGCCTAAACATAATTTCTTAGCGACAATACAGATACTCCATCTTAAAATTCTGAGCCAGATTAAGTTAAAGCACTGTAAGAAGGAACACTCAGTTCATACAGACAGAGAAAAAATATGGTTTAATAAAATTCAACTCACTAAGTTAACACTTGACATTGCCATGACAGACACAGATAGATCTTGTTATAACTACTGAGACTGCGAAACCGTACCTAATCTGTCTACAAGTCCTCAATATCAGCACTTAACACCGACTGCAGAGCAAGCTCGAGTATCTCGCGAAAGTATACTGCAGAGCTCTGTTGCCTTAGTATTGAAACCCAATCAATTATTATGATTCGCGAATCCACATGAGTGATGTCTACCGCATCAGAGTGTTTAGGTATTTCTGAGGTCCTAGTACTTAATCTGTGTTTCAGGATTAGCTCACCAAGTAAAGATAATCGATTTATGGAGGCCTCTATCTTATTATCTATCATATTTGCATATTGCTAGTTATTACGCTCACACAAGCTAACCCAAAATATAGACTACCTACGAGGAAAAAAGCTAGGGTTAACATGAAATTCAGCGAAATTTATTGCATATCTCTATCTAAGCTGTTCCACCTTCGTGCTATCTACGCACTACTGCCCATTTATTACAATGGAACGTTCAATTCCAACACAATAGCGTCTTAGTGGGAGCCAACTACTGGGAACAATACCACTATATCATTTTCGTGCCGTGGCGGGGCACGTTTCAGAATGTGCCGGACGCCATAATTAAAAAACTTAAGATTATTTTTATTAGCTATTGTTACGTTCTCCGATTCTGGCACCCGTTTCAGCGTTACTCCAAGTCTCGCAGGCCACTATGAGTAACACAAACTTTTATGTTGTCCCGCAGAGAATTATGTCTTTTGGTTTTTATTGAATCGAGTCTGTCGCAAACTGTTGTTCGAGCAACGGTTTTATTTATTCCGCTTTGTTGTTCGCTGATAGAGTTTGTATTGTGAATGGCGGTTCTAGTTTTTAGTTTTCACTTGCGTTTGTTTGTACAATTTCTTTGTGGTTGAATGCTCCAGCTCCATGTAGGCTTTGAAAGTATTGACTTTACCGATTGCCTTGTTCGTCTTTGTTATTGAATTGCATAGTTAAATTTTCAGAAGTCAAAACTCAAAACAGTTATGTGATTTATATTAAAAGTTTGTCTAACAAATGTTAAATTTATCTTGCTACGAGCTTCCACGAGAAATCGCAAAACCGACAATCTTATCCACCCAATAGCAGGGGCCAATTCTTGTGCAGTTCGTATACGTAAAAAAAAGTTCACCAATCGAGTTTTCGTTTTCGAAGAAAAACTATTTTTCTTTTATCATGGTCATGGGCAGCTTTATATTTGAGGTAAGGCCTTTGCCCAGTAGTGGGATGCTTACAGGCTAACTTTCCTTTTTTTTTACATGATTTCTATGCATTTAGATTTTTGCCGTGTGTATTTTTCACATGTGTATATAATACTAGATTTTTTCGGTTAAGTGTAACTCGTAATTGAATTACCACACAGAAAAAAATTGATTGACGTGAGAATCGGAGCCCAGGGGTGCATGAGCTGCGAGCAAACAGTAGTAGGTAGGTACCTACCGCGTGACGGCTTTTTGCAAAACAAACATTTGGTAAGTGGTTCACGCCTCCACATGTCAGGGGTGCATAGAAAGGTGAAAGGAATTCAGTTTACGCTTTCAGGACAGCAAATAAGATTTATGAGTCAGAAAAGTATCATAATAAACTAATGATTGTATTTTCCTGTTGGAGACATCCTCTTTATTTGTGTAACTTTTATGATTTTGATTTTACGGCAACTAGTTGTCACTGAATTTGTTCCGGCGTTTTTTCTCAGCACTAGCCTACTTGTCTGTGTTCTGTCTCAAAGCGCTGGTAGGGCCCAAAAGATAAGGAGACATGATTCGGCCCTTTTAGGGCTCTTTTTTTTCACTGTATATTTGACGATCATAAGTGTCATTTCATGACCTAAATTGAAATGTTTTTTTTTTAATTTTTGAATTTTGTATTAGGATTGGATTTGAACCACGAGGCTATGGAAACAAAAACACAATTTGTGGTATGTAAGACAGGAAAGAATCGTCTTTGGGGAGTTTTTACGAGTATGTCAGGAATGCCGTAGCCGTGACAGGAGCGCTGGTCCGACTGTTCGCTCCAAAATGTCTGGAATCCTAAATGTTTGCTGCATTTTCTGTTCGGAACGTCTTGCGGAATTCTTCGTTGTTGCGGGAAAATGTTAATTGCTTTTTAGTGGGTTTGTGGTGATTTCAGCATTTCTGGCTCAACAGAACTCTTAGCATCTTTGTGGAAACGAAGTAAAACTTAATTTCCCAATAGGTGACAAAAGCAGTAATATAGTGTTGTTAGCTCTCGTTTTATTGAGTAAAATTCTTAGTAAAGCCAGTGGTTAGATATGGTAGGGCATATTTTTTTGTAAGTACTCTAATAATTAACTAACTCTAATAATTAAAAGAAAATGATGACTTGCGTATGAATAGTGTGTACTTCTATGTCCGTCAACCTCCTGAGTTAATCAATTTCACGGTTTAATGCACCCGCAACCAGGGCGGCAGGATCGCTAAGAATTTATATCAGGCATATTTACGTTATCTATCAGATAATATTTCGAGTAAGTACGTAATTTACATTAACTGTCCAATGATGAAATACCATCTCAGTGGCATCATTTATAGTTTTTTCCGCAAGCTATGTTTACTGACACACACTAACAAATATTCACATTTTCGGTAGTAGGTACTATCTTAGATACTCTTCAGCAATCGATAGCAGAAACGCTTTTGATTAATAAATATCTTCTATCTTTCAGAAGCACATCTTTCTCTGTCTTCCTATTTCGTTATTCTCTGATATTCTAATTGAAGCCATTTAATATCCCCGGGGTCTGTTAATTATAATATTAACGGCGTCGTTTGTAGATAAGTTAAACTCACCCGAGTTCGGGGATTTGGTGTTAAGATTTACATTGTTCGGTTAAATTAGACTTTAAAATATTCGTGATCTTTTTTATAAGGCGCTCTTCTGTTTTCTGTTGCCATGTTATGGCGTGAGAATATAAGATGGGTATAGCAAATACTCAGTTATCATGAATATATTATACGGAATTCCGGTAGTATGAGAATGCATGGTATTCAACATCACATATGTACAAAAATATTAATAACCTCATATTTTTGCTTTTCACAAACTTTATACAAAAAAGTTCAATTTAAATACGAGTATTAGTCAGATTGAAATGTAATAACGATGGTGCTATCTCATCATACGCACGAAAACGTGTGTACGTGTAAGTCGACGCCGAGGATGCGATGAGACGGGGGGAGGGGGGAGTAATTTCACGCTTCAGCACACACACATATATTGGTATAATGTTAAAAATCTCTAGTGCTATAATTTTCAGGTATTATGTACAATTTTTGATTATGTTCTGCGTTGAATCCCCTCTATTTATAATAGTCACGCGATTACCTACAAGGTTACAAAAATCGCATGTAACCGTTAAGTACCGGGCAAATTCAGCACAATAATCACGCAATTCTGAGATTTCATGTCTGATTCTAATTACAGTGAATCAACACGATACTAACTTAAAATTTGTTACCAGCCTCTTCAATAATGTCGATTTCACCGTAATGTTGATCACATCAGAGTTCTCTATCACTTGGATTATTTTGTCAGATTTGTATGTGTACATGTGTGCTACTATCTAAAACCAATACACAAACATTCAAATGTACAATCTAATATTGTTTACTGTCATCTGTCATGTGGTACCATGAATCAAGCTGAGATTGTGCAGTGCAAACTTGGCGTTTATACCGGCGCGGTAGTGTCCCATAGCACTGCAACCGACAAACAGCTTTGTTGCAAGATATAATGAATGGTCGTATGTCTTGAGTATGAACGTAATATTCTTAAGTTTCTTTTATAGTGTACGTGTGAACACCTCAGGTTGTACCTGTTGTAGTCAGGTTATTTTTAGAAAAAGAAGAAGTAACTATACGCTATATGTATGTAAAATGACAATGTGTGCAACCAAATTAAATTTGAATTTCAAAGAAAAAAAAAAGTAATTACCACGCTATTCTATTCCTTTCGTTGTCACCTCGCTCTACAGTACAAAGAGCGGCAGAGTTTTTTCATCTCATTGTTGTCGTGTCTCGTGGCTCTCATATTATAAAGTTTAAATTGCTTACACAGCGGCCCGCGTGCCGGCCATTGTACACGGTGACACGGCTCCATGGGGTAATCAGAACTTTTAACACATTCATGGAAAGTACGTGCAATATCTGTATTTACATTTGGATATGCAATCAGTCCACTCCTATTTGAAAGAGCTGCTTTTAAGAGAAGAATGCGTCATAACTCATATTCAATATGTTCAACTCGTGTTGAATATGGGTTATGATATTTTCCTTGTTTTTATGGAGAGTTTCGCATATTATTTTAAAGATGAAGTTGATTTGTTCAGAATTTCAACCAATGTGTTTCGTGTCAAAATATTCACAATTAATTTAGATGTAGTGAAGTGAAACTACCCTTATAGTTAGATAGATAACTCTTTATTGCACACAACATTATTAACCTATGGGTTGGCTGGAAGAGCTTTCTTTTAGGGATAAGCCCACCTTTCTTCACATTGTGACTTTTTGTATTTTATGTACATCTTATAAGTGCAATAAAGAATATATTAAACATTAGGTAGTGAATTTACAAACTTGTTTAAAGGAAATGTACAATTTAGGCGGTCTCATAATAATATATTTTATAACCAAAACCTATCGCACAAAAATCTGTATATAAAAGTTTTAAAGTTTCATGTACCGTGTATTTGGAAGCTAAAATTGATTTTCCAATTATGTTTGTATCTTTTTATTTTTAAACTTGCCACAAAATACAATTTGTATGCTATATTACAATATATCTGTTGGGATTCGGGACGCAAACAACGCGCATACGGGACCCGACGGCGCCGCGGCGACCCGTGACGTCACACTACAGCTCCTTAGAGATGCCTTCACTCGCTAGAGGTGAACTACGAATGGAATTACAACTAGAACAACTAGGGTATTATCCGGCTGAAGTAGGCTTCAGGAAGACAGCGATGATCTAGCTAGCATTTTACCATCAAAATTTTGCAAAAAATCAAATTAACTATGAATATCGCGAGGAAACCTGCTGCGCACACTATGAGTTGCTTCTGTATAAAAACGCTATGGAATGTCGTTGGGTGGTCCATTTAACATCAAGTCTATAAATACTCACTCAAAGAACGACAATATTCCGTTTTTGTTGCTCTTCAATAATGTATATTATAATAATAATCAAATCTACATTGTAATAAATTAACTGAAATCCTAGCAAGTAACTCGCCTACCTCAAACGCAGCAAGGGTGTCTCTGCGAACGAACGTTGTCATGGCAACGCGTTAACTGCATAACTAGGCTATGGATCGTTCAGTTTGCGATATGTATCGAACACGGCTATATTACCGTGAGTGATGATGATGCGATAACACGACGTGTTTTAAGTGAATTACTTATTTTTACATGTCGGCAAACATATATGTAGTTTCTTTTTACAAAAAAGGGGCGATTAAGCTAAAGAATCACATAGTATAGTCAGTACTGAACCCTTGATGTAGAACTTTGACGATGGCTTATCCTGGATCTCTTACCAGCATATCCTGGATCTCAGAAACTGAACAGTTACCTCAATAATAGCTCGTTCCCAATGACTTGTTTCTTCTAAGCTACACTTTAGTAATCTAGTTCCAATTAATGACGATTCTGTTGAACAATTAAACTTTAAGATTCGTTCGAACAAAGTTATCCCCATCGGATAATAAATCAAAACGCGTTAATTGCCGAACTTTAAAAGCGTTGGGTACGTTTTCTAAAGTTAAGACAGCTCTCTGCTTCCGTGGATAGATTGGAATGTTTGAATGCAGGTGTGAAGTTGAAGCAATTTAGACTGAAGTCTCTGAGAATTTATGTTGGCTTGGTAGGTACTTAACACTACTTGTATCCTTGTACTTCTGTTTAAGCTTGTATGCTATTTGGATTTTCTTACTTCAAGCTACAAGTGTACTGATTGAAATAAATAGGTAAAAGAAATTATAATAGTAGATTGTTCATTGAGGAAATAAAGCGTGTCTTACGGCACGTGTGCCATCTTGAATATACATAGGTACTTTTTTTACATAATTGTATTTTTTAAACAGTGACAATTTATGTTCCAAAAACTTCTACGAATTAAAAGGCAATGAAATATGGTGTCATACAGCTAAATAACTAAGTAGGTATTCCCACACTTTCTTCTTTGTTCTCTTTAAAGCGGAGCGTGGCCATCTCTATTTTTGAATTATGACCTCTTTGGTGCAACCTAAAACACACTGGCACATGCATTCGAGCTTGTCTTTTTAATTCAAATCTCATTACAACTCAAGGGCCGTGATGGATTTTCATCATTGAGATAAATACTATAGAGAAGCAAACTTCATAAGCGTGCCTGACAAAAAGCATGACCACTTGCTTGACAGTTCAACGGTGACGACCTAGCTTTGAAACCGCTAGACATTTGAACGTCAACTTATATCTGTCTTACTTACACAACCCAAAACGCTATACCGGGACGTAGATTAGACAGTGACAGTAATATAAACAAACAGTTTTGGGTCGGGGTGGCCTACCATAGAAAATTTTACCCCAAAATTCAAAAAAACAACTCATACAAATTGTTTTTTTATCAATATACAATGTAACTTAGAAATCATTTTAAGCCATAGTCCATTTGATTCATGATGATTGATGAGCACGGGGGGACATTTCTTGACATGACACATTCTTTTGTTTTCACACATTTTCATAAATCAAATGGACTATAAAAGCATTCTAACGTGTTTTTTTTAATCTAAACGTAAATATTGAGCATGGCATGAGCTTTGAAATTAGAAAAATTTAGGGAATTTTGTTTTCAGATCCATTTCTTTTATAGAATCGTCATTGCAGCATTTTATAATGGAGGTATATTTTTCATATGGTCCGATAGCTTGAGTCTAGATTAAACGGAGTTTTGACGGAGGGATCTTTGCAAGATTTTGTCACGTGTTACATTAGTAAGAAAGTAATAATCTGGAGAATCCAGCTGTGTCCTTGATTTAATTTAAATTTTCGCTGTTTTAGAGACGTTTCAACAAGATTTAAATGCATTTCAAATCTATTTATATAACTTTGTCATCTGGCAAAATATTAAAATTCTCCCCAAAATGTGGGAAATCAATCCTATTTTATTAATGGCAACCCTGAACCTTATTTTAAATTTCGGGATTTTTCTTGTGTTTTTACGTCGATATAAATTCTAAAACTCGTTTAGAACGTTACTCTGGAAGGCGGATTAGGTTTGCGTGTCCTTGAACCGCATTATTTCGCAAAGTTTGACCCGCTTTTACGTAATTTTTCTCTATGTTCATCTCGGTTGGCATCTGAAAGAGCATTGATTTGACGTAATCTGCCCAATACTGTGCATATGTCTCCAGACATATGTTGCTGTTAAACTTGTTTCTACGGTAACTGCTAATCTATAGAAATATATATATCAATGAATTTTCATACAGTATTTCGGCCCCTGTGCTGAGTCACCTTATTGAACGTTGCCAAGCAGATGGAGTAAAAAATATTGTACTTACCTACCAGGGTTACTTTTTACAAATATACGTATGAGACTAATAACGAGTGAGCCAGTATCCAGTGATATCCTGAACGTTTAGCAAACTTCCAATTTTTTTTCTAATATGCCTTGTTTTTCAAACTCCATTCATTCAAACAGAACTGATTTGAATGTTTTTTTACAAGGGAACCTACCATTTGATCAAAATAATCACGAGTACATTCTATGCCGCCTTTTTCTGGTAAACCAACAGAGCACTCCTGTGATTACTTCTTGTTGATTGCGTCCGAATAATTTGCTAATGAAAAAGTTGCTCAGGCTGCTGGCATCCGCGGCGTTCGAACAATCCTGATCATGTCTGTTGTTGTATGATCCCCTGGTATTTCAGATTCAGGCGAACGATTTCATTAGATTTTTATTATTTTTGACATCAATAATAAAATGTAACTTTATAAACAAAAGACGGTAGGATATGACAAGCTTCTTAAACGATTTGACTTGAGAGACACTGTGGGCCAGTTTCTATTGAAATAATACGAATTTTATGACTACTTAAGACCATTTCGGCCTAAACTTTTTCACTCCCAGTCCCAGTCGATTTGAGAGTTCGCCGCTCTTTAAGACTTGACAGAAAAGCTCTAACTTTTGTCCCTTGTTATTTATGAACTCTTTAATTTATTGCTTGCTTTTTTAACATTGAGTCATGAGTTTATGTGTCTATTTTAGGGACTTTATTTGTAGAAAAATATGGTTCGTGCTTGAACTACTATTACTAGGGTATGGAACTGACACCACAAACAAATTTCGTGCTCCATGAATTGACGCCACTTGTCATCAACTCATATAAACGGTTTCATATTCGAAAGTCAAATTCCAAGGAATATGTCACATTCGTTCGTCGTATTTGCGACACATTTTTGGCTTGGTCTAACTTCTCTTTAAGTAGTATAACAACTTACTGTACGTAGCTTAAAATATAGTCGTGTAATATGTATAAAGTACGTAAAGTCTCTTCAAATCAAACACTTTTGTTATTCTTAAATATTTGCTGTAAGAAAAATTGATAGATTTAAGACTACTTCTCTGATCGCGTTCTTTTCTTATTTTTGTAATCACTGCTTATAATAAATTATGTTTAAAAAATCTTCGTCACGTAAATTGTATCAAAACCGCGAAATTCGAAGATATTATCCCTCTAATATCCCCGGGATTCGATATCCGGAGTTATCAAATCCCGTGTCGTCAAAACGCCGCGTCCCCTGGGCCCGCGGGATTTTAGCAAAATTGCTTCCATTCCTCCGCAGACATGAAAGATCTGCGAGAGAACGGATCATCAGATCTCCGCGGAGTAAATATTGAGATTTTAACCGAATAAAAATCTATTTTGAATAACACGTTCGTTGGATGTTTGTCAACCAGATTGGGCGGGGAATTGACTCTGGTCAGATTCTTAGAATACAAGACGAGTAGGTTTATGTTAGAGCCCAAGTTTGGTTGGTCTTGCCCAAGAGAAGCTTTATCACACGCTCTTTGAAGGCTTTCTGTGAAAAATCTAATAAAAACATGGCTCCCAATATTGTAAAAAAAATAAAAATAAGCAGCCTCTGCTAGTCCAGATCTAGCCATTATCACTTGCATAGTATAAATAACCTCCTTTTTTGAAGTATGTAAAAACAAACTCGCACGGAGATCTTAGATAATTTGGTTTTGTGTTTTAAAGTGTTTGTTTACTTTATACTTAATATACATATATACAAATACTTTCTTGCCAGACACAGATTTTATATTAATCACTCATTTGACTGATTCAAAGGAATCACATATTATTAAATAATATCATGTAGACATACCAAATATTATTAAATAATACCTACCATGTTTTACCTAGTACCTACGCCCTAAGAAACGTAAGTAATTTTACGAAGAGTGCCGCCTTACTTGATAGGTTCTCGGGAAAGTAGTTCATATACAAGATTATCATTTTTATTGGATCCTATGAATGTGATTACGTAAGACTATCAAAGGATTGCCATCTGGGAGGATGAAGGTGGGTACTTTTATATGTGGTTTTTATATTGGCCATGTTTAAAGCGATTATTTTTGGTACAGAAATCACAGTCCTTATTGTTTGGAATGCGAAGGTTAATACTTATAATTAATTATCGACGGTCACTTGAAACTCGCTTTTCACAATCTATACTATAATATTATAAAGCTGAAGAGTTTGTTTGTTTGTTTGTTTGTTTGAACGCGCTAATCTCCGAAACTACTGGTTCGAATTGAATAATTCTTTTTGTGTTGGATAGTCCAGTTATCGAGGAAGGCTATAGGCTATATAACATCACGCTACGACCAATAGGAGCAAAGATATAGTGGTAAATGTGTAAAAAACGGGCGAAAGAAGTCACTATTCCACGCGGACGAAGTCGCGGGCAAATGCTAGTTTAAAATAATTGTTTGTCCTTTGTATGTCCGTTAAAAAAAATATTGATGTTACCGCAAATTTCGAACTTTTAAAACACGAGAGACTTCCCTACTTTGCTTTATCTTTTGCATCTCTTAAGTCGTAACGAATTATTATTAATTTCGCAACAAAAATGACTGCCAAGATATTTATCTTATCAAAATATTTATAAAGTATCTCTAACGCGTTGAATTAATTAAAAGTACTCGGGAACTTATTAAGATTCCGCCAGGACGATGCCGGTAGAACGCGGTCTCTCGGGGTTGCCCTGAATCTACTTAAAACCATTTAGCGCCATGTGACATTGTTTTGCGAAAAAGTTTTAACACGACCTGCGAGACTTGGGTTTTGTACGAGTATGTTTGGTAACAATGGGCACTGAATGAAAACAGACCCTTTGTACTCCGCTTTCTGGTAAATCACGTTAAGCCCGGGCATTATGTTACTGTCCAACTTTCACAATTCATTTCACAACCATGTTCCTAGCCTTTAAAGTTTAGTTTGTACCGTAATTACAAATTACTCGTTAATTCTGTGCGGAATTCTTGAACATACGATTTGAATAATTCTACGCCACCAGGAGAGCATATGCCGAGAGGTGATTGAGCCAATATCCGAGGCATTACGTGGCTTGACAGTGCCTACGCCGCCAAATTAAATTAACATGCGAAGCGCACAATGAGACACCCGCGCCGGGTCTCCTCCGGCGGGTGCATAATTCAAGACGCTTGTCGTGCCATTCTCTAAGCGGTTATTGGTTCCTGGTACTTAGCAGAGCTGTGGACGGGGGGAGGCACAATGTTTACTAAGCGTTTGATAATCAATTATGCCGCTTAATCTAGGAGCCGTCTGGGGAAATATGGTTATGAAATTAGGTGAATCTGCTCATAAAGTCTTTGCTTTGTTAAAGCCATGCCAGCCAGCCGTTGATCCAGCTGTACTCAAAATTTAAAGGTTTCCCGTAGGTGTGTTGTTAATACGGATACCTGCGTACCTACCTCATTCAGGATAAGGTATCTTAATGGCTTAAAATGATGTCTTTAAAAGGACCTTTAGATTGATTTTTGCATTCCTTTACCTAATCTCAAAAGCTGTCGTAGTCTTTTGACATCGGGGGCTGTATCTTTTCGTATAAACAAAGAACCTCTTATATAACAGGCAAATAATTTTTATTCGCGACGTATAAAAATGTCGCGATATTTCACTTGAGCAATAACGCCGGCGAACACAAAAACGGCAATAAACGTAAGTCCCGTGGGTCGCGGCGCGATTTAAAATGCTAATGTGATGCCGTTGCATTATTACGAAATACAATCGATGAGCCACTCAAGAGGCTTTTATCGAAAAGCCGGGAAGTATCTCATTGCCATGCTTTGTGTCTCTATGTAAGAAAGGAGATAAAGAGGTAATTCTGTCGTAAATAATAATCATACCTATAACATACTCTTGGAATCTTACTAATATTATAAACGCGAAAGTTTGTGAGGATGTGTGTTTGTTACTTCTTCACGCAAACACTACTGAATGGATTTTGATGAAACTTTACAATAATATAGTTCATACACTGGAATAACACATAGACTATGAATTATATTGAATTTTAATTAGATACTATATTAACGCGGGTGAAGCCGCGGGGAGCCGCGAGTGTACTATAATTTACTGATTTCTTTTAATTTTCTTTCGTTACAGGTAAGTCGAAGGCCTGAGATTTCCAACTCAGAAAAGGAATATTCTTAACTTGGTAAGGTAACAAAATATAATATGGAGGGAGATAGAGTGAAGCGTTAAATGCATTGATGACTGATGTACCGCAAGACTTGTTTTAGTTCGTATAACTTTACCATTGGAAGTAAAAGAAATGATAGGTATCAAAGGATAGATTCCCGTAACTAAGCCCCTTACTTAGTGGATGTGTTTGTATGTTGTGCAGTTTCTTAAGACCCGCTACCAAGGTCACAGTCAACTTAACAACCGATAACCGCATTAAGCTTTTACTTAATATGTGTCACATTGTTTCTGTTTATGAACTACCAGGCGATTATAACCAGCGA
This sequence comes from Pyrausta aurata, assembly GCA_963584085.1. NCBI lineage: Eukaryota > Metazoa > Arthropoda > Insecta > Lepidoptera > Crambidae > Pyrausta > Pyrausta aurata. The sequence goes on from OY757267.1 coordinate 428,414, forward strand.
GAGCTCAACCGCATGACGGCAGGTGTTCCGCAGCGGATTGCGGTTGCGGCCGCCACCTGACGGGTGAGGGCCCGGATTAATGCCTCATGACGGCTTGATACTATAATGCAGGAAACTTTGCTTTGACCCTTTTTCGAATTTTGCATTTTGACACTTCCCACATGGACTTCGTTGCGATTTCTAAGCTTTAAAAGCATCTCTGTTCAAATATTTTACTCCATTATTTTGGCTATGGTAATTAAGGCTTGATGTAAATTCACAAAATTTAATTCCGAATTTCTCGCAATTCAATTTCTTTTAGGGTTCGCGTCCTCGTTTACTTTAGACACCTCCACAAAAGGTGTTCTAACAATTACATCAATGTAAATGAGATGTAAACAGCCTTCTCCTTAATTAAGATTAGTAAGGGCGGTTTATCTACGGTTCGAAATAAGTCATATTACGTAGTTAGTTGTTACTGTTCGTCCCACATCGTCCGGACCTCAAAGAGGTCCCGAGCTCGACCTCTTATAAACTGATATACTCCTAGTTCAAGTTAGGTGTTGTAAAGGATTTAAGTTAGAGCGGTTATTTAAAGTTTTAATGAGAGCACTCATTACTGAAATGGCAGGTGTTCGTTGTTGGACAAAGTGTCTGGATTTTCAAGGAGAGACCTGCAATAGTAGATTGTTATACAAGGGTAGATAGCGACCCATTTCACTCGATGTTTCTGGCGCTCGAACGAAGTGAGAGCGCCAATAATTCGAGAGTGAAATGGGTGCTTTCACCTGAGTTAAACATACTATTTTTCTTTTCGACTGTGAGGAAAAACCTTAAATTAAAATAGTGGTTGTAGTTGTCATGGTAAGGTATTATGTAGTTCAGCGAGAAAGGAAAGCTTAAGTTTTACAACAAGTTTTACTACAAAAAGCAGACGATACGAAATAATTAAAATCCTTGTAAAAAATATCGATCGAATTTTACCCACAGATAATAATTGAGAAAATTTAAAAAAGTAGACAGATTTCTAACCATACCTAGACAAAGAGTTCAACAAGAAAAAATTGACTTTGACAATATAAAATTAAAAAAAAAACTGTCATCTTGGTATTATTGCGGGAAGCCGAATATTTTAATCACAGTAATATATATAACATAATTATAGATTGTATTAAAAAAAATATATCAAACATCATAATAAATATGTTTTTTAATGTATAGCTAAGCAAAAATTTTTATTATTTTAAAGATATCATGTGACTCAATTACCTTTGACCCAAGCTTTGACTGCATATCTTGACTCTATACCATGCCAAATAAAACTAAATTACTTTCCACCCTAGGAATGGAAAAGCTATTTTCCACCTGGCTATCTACACAGAAAAGTGCTATTTTCCGAACAGGAGAGATGAAAAAATAATTATCTATGAATTTTGCGAGGAGTAAATGTTTGCAACATGTAGAAATTTCATGTTAGACTGGTAATATAGTCCTATACATTTTCGACAGCTGAAGCAGTTCGATTGAGTGTTCTAACATTTCACCACCGTCCACCGTCACCGCTTAAGTACAGCCGCCAGCACATCAGGTTACCCACTTTTGTTGCAAACTAGCCCTTATTACAACTGGTTAAGATACCACAGTGTTTATCTTGACTTGCTGTCGTCTGTACATAGTTAAGCTGAAAAAAAAAAATACTAGTGTAATTATTACATGTTAGCCTTCTAGTATGAGCTTTAACAACCAACATAAACTCCTTTTATCTCTGCAACTAATTTCCACAAATTAATGAAGTACTTACCTTTCTTGCCGCGTTCGCGAGTGTATCATGTTTTCACAGGTCGAATAAAGCTAACATTCTCTGCTACGATGTAGATTGGGCGCGCAGACAGGAGCACGTCGTACTTAACATTGTGATATCTTTTGCAGTTGCAATAAGGTTGAATTTGCAATAAAAACTTCAATATGATGTTCTGGTGGCTGTACAATTAGTTTGCCGAATTAACTACGCACTCCACGTTTTCATCATATTCCTCGTTTACGTTTACGAGCTCTCTTATTAATTTTGTGCACTGGACTGAATGGGCGACTTTTTGTTTACAGCTCCTTTATTGTTTTTTTTTCAGAATCGACTCGACAATACTTTCTAATATTATTTTCGGGTTATAAATCTTTTAGAATTTTCTGTCGTATTGCATTAAAATTTCAACTTTCTTGAATTGTGTTTGCCATCATAACAAACTTTGTTGTTATCGTTACCTTTATTGCGTAAGTACTATAGTTCCCTGACACCATAAATATGACTTTTCGTTTTGGCAATGTTTATTCACAACATACAGGTACTAAGTAAGTAAGTATGTTTATTAAACTATCAAACTTCGATAGTCCGAGGTGTCGGCTACTAAGAAACGCTTAACTTATTGCACTCTCAATTATTGTGGCCTTTGTTGTCACATGCTGTGCTATCGGAAGCGTGAAACTTTAGCGCTAAGTTGGAGCGTTCGCAACTCCATTAGCATCTATGACATTGTTTGCATGCCTCTCGATGTCGGAGATGTGACAGTACCAGGCGCGCATAATTTTGCTGAGGATGTTTTATTCATCTATCTAGTCCTAACGATAAAGTAACTTGGTTAGTGCACACGTAGTTTGAAACTCCGTTTAGTACATGCGAGTATGACATTGTTTACTCGTCTATTCCATCCCAGTACCATAGATGTCGGCTACCAGGGTGGAATGGAGCATTAATTGTGCCGAAGATTCGATTAGTCCAACGTTTGCGGTCCGATGCAAATGGTGAGGTGTCCATAACTATCTGCGGCATTTGCAAATGAAATGACGAATTAAGCGTAGGCGTCATAGGCATAAGCGGTTACTGCATGTGTGCTCATGTTTAGTAATGTCCTGGTCTGTTAATTATATAATGTATGCATGTAGAACGTACTTACGTGTATGAATGTAGAATTCTCATTTATTGCAAATCTCACTGTTCCATTGAAGTAGATTTCACCCTCAAAGGCTTTTGTTTTAAGCAAGTAAAGATCATCGGACAATGTAGTAAATAAGACTCCCTTTTCGAAGTAACACCATCATAAATAAGATCTCTTATAGAGTATTTCATGTGATATCTAACTCTAAATTTTAAAAATCTAATCATAAAAGTCATTGGCATTTTTATGGTTTTAAAGTGTCGAATTTGATACTGCAATTTTGACATCGCCCGGCAAATTCAAAGTTCTTTGGTAACTCTTTCTGGTTTTAAACAAAAATGTTTTTTTGCATTTCTCCGTGATTAGTATTTAACTGTTTACTTACATCTTACATTTGTTTTACCCATAAAACCAATAATTTCTGCTTTACGATTCGTAAAACGCTATTAAGATGTCGCTTGCTTAATAGAATTGACTTATTTGTGTTTTAAAATTACATGAAAATTGTTAAATTTAGGGCTGCGTTATTGAATACATGACATAAAAGGCAGTTAGTTTGGAAATGGTTACGACCCGTCGTCATTACAAACGCATAATGATTACCTATAATTGCATCTTGCGTGGAACTACTCTTACATAAAAGTTTATTTACGTGATAATCATTTGCTGCCGGTCAAGTATTGGTCATCTATCTTCTGAATGTTCCCTATAGCCTCGTAAAAATTTCTTCAGGGGGGTTTGAAGACTTCAATTCCATATTCAAAAGTTCTTATTTTTTTGCTCAAAAGTAATACGCCAACATTTTTAGATGCCTTACATTTTCAATTTATTTGCTTTATGTCATTCGATTTAGAATCGTTATGTTGCAAATACCCTTGTTTAAATTAGGTTACTAGAATTTAGAAGTAAATTCGAACAGAAAGCTTTGTAACTACCGTACAAATAGTTATGCCAATGTATTTTTCATCAAAACTCCGCTTTAAGTCAGCCAAATTTGAGTAGTGTACCTGTTTGAAAGAAGTCGACTCGCGGAGTTTACATGGAAGTTGCACAGATACTCTGACCTACTCGGTAGTAGCCAATCTAATAAATATACGAGTATTTATATACTTTTAAAACTTCGTATAGCCAAACTGATTCATACTATATAGTGAAGAGTTTTTGAAGAACTTTAATAATGTTTAATGCTTCAGTGTGAAACAATCAAAAAGGTCCACAAAATAGTGCTGTGTGTAAATAAAATATAGTGTCAAAAAGCGATGAAATATACCCTTTGTGGGTACATACGAAAAATAGTGCGTTGTTTAATTTAGAATTTACGGTACCATTAACTTTTAATCAACTTTCAGAGTACGTGCATTTTTATGTCGAAGTCACGTTAGGTTCTCATTATTTCAACTAAAGCAGCCTTTTGTTCATGATTTCATTAAAGATCATGCCAATTTACACCCATATACCTTAGTTTTATTGCTTGAGTTTATAATTTCCAAGCAATGCTATGATTCTCTTTGATTCGAGTTAACGTATCCCCAGTTTAGAACTCTGTGCTTGGGAGTTGTTGCAAAGTTCCCGAGGGAAACTTGCGCACTTGTGACCTACACCAGGACTTCAGAAGTAGGAGGAGGCCAATCTTAGTACTAGTCTGAACTGTGCCGTGATACACGAGCAGATGTCGAACGCAGATTAAACAGTTACCTACGTGATTGGCATGTTACATTGGCCGTCAATTGCTGCTACCGACAAAGCAATCAATATTTCATAAGATCAGGAAATCAATAAAGTGATATATATATAATCTTCTCTTTTCTTGCCTCTAAAAGTTTATTTGCACCGCCTGTATTTTTCTCTGCTCAGACCTATGGTTGACTGGTAGAGAATGCTTTTGACATTAAGTCCGCCATATGTACTTTAATTTTTTTGCATGAAGTTTAATATAAATAAATACTACTGCCTACTGAATAAAAAGGCGCTGGCTGTATTTTGTTAAGTGGTTCTAAAATTGTATGCTTAAAAAATTAACTCTTCTAAAAGAAGACTACTTACTCCTGTTGTTCTGAAAGATTTGACATATTTTGGATTTATTTTTAACCTCTCTAACACATTTTTATTTAAGTCACGTATTCGATTTAGAAATAATGGAGCCATATAATAAGGTCATGTTTTATTTGGTGACTTTATAAAAGCGGCTATTCAACGAAGAACATTATTTGGGTAACAAAGCAGAATTTAACAATAAATGTTAAAATTACGGTATGCGGCGTAAAATGATATCCAATTGACAATTTTAAACTAGCTCCATATTGTTTACACAATTTTTTTACATTATACATATCTTCACTTTTAATGGAACCGTTTCCATTGCTTTTATCAATATGTAGTTTTTTGTATTTTGTATTTATGTAGTTGCAGACTTGCAGAGGAAATAACGCCCAAAATATATGACGAAACATAAAAAACACGTACGCGCTGAAAAGAGAAAAGTTATCAGAGTACATACGTTTGTCCAGTTTTGAGTGGGGATTGCGATGGCCCAGTGGCAATCTTTCAGCCAGCAAAAAATGCACCTGTGTATCACTACCCTTTGACAACGCGATCCGAATTTCACGATTGTCCGATACAGAAACCTCTGCCGCAACTCTGCGTTCCTGGTATGCAAAAGTTAAATAGCTGGGCGTTGGTAGCCGTCAGTTATTTCGGTTTGACTGAAGGTTTTTGGGGTAAAATTTTTCTAAACTAAATAGAAAATTTAACGTAACCCAATATAAGCTAACTCTCTTATTGACAATAATAAATTAACATTTTACAAATTAGATGTTTTTGAGGTTTACACATTAGCAACTAGCGAGGCTTTTACTTTTAAATTAGTTGTGATTAACAAGTACGTTGACTTACTTCGCGTTACTAACTGCTTATTATTAGGTTAAGTTGTTCGTTATTCGATGACAGCATCAAACACCCTGTCCTATCGGGCCCATTTGAGCCCGTCAATAATTCGTAAATACCCTGTTAGCTGATTTCAGGCTGCGTTCACAATGAATTGAAGTGCGTTGTGTAATTGACAGCTCTGATTGATCATCGCGATTTGTGAGCCGCTTCCATCACACACAGCTTATATTCTCATATAATATTGATTTCGTCGCTGGTGCTTTGTGAACAATATGACTTAATGAGATTTGTTTTTAAAAATGTTTGTTTTTCCGGATTTATAAAATGCTCTATAGCCTCTCTAGTCCAGTAGAACCTATTAGTGCTTAATAGATCTGGAACCTAGAGACAATCTTATGAACTAAACTAAATATTCAATAGTTCTATGCTTAGTTAGTATTACCAACATTTTAATTTTATTTTAACTTTGGTGTTTCATTCATTGCTCTAGACTTTTATGACATATTAAATTAGAAAAATCTTTCATGGTATTACGACTACGTGAGATTCTGTAATTAGACGAGTCTTAGCTATTTCAGCCAACGATATTAAATTCGTTGATTTCAGCACTAATGCTCATGTAAAATTTAGATAAATTCGTGTGCAGACAACGGGCAGGTTTATAGTCCCCTGAAATCTATGGTATGACCTTTAACTTGTGAGACAACGCGAAACAAACAAAAAATTGCATATCCACGGTTAAGTTCAGTTTAGGCGTTTTAACGGTGTACCGTTTTTGTGATTTACGTTCCACCGACCGTAAAGTCGCGCAGTAAAACGTTGCGGGCGGGTGAAACGAAGCGGGCGTGTTTCGGTCGCGGTTATTGTTAACGAGACACCTGTATTGCGAACTTGACTTGGATTTGAATCTGGATTGATCTTATTTCTTTTTAGAGATTGAGAAAAACGCTGCCAACATGAGATTCACACGAGTGATATCACTAAACTGATTAAATCATCATTATGAACAAAATCATTTGCCAGGTAGTACAACAGTATCTTTTACGCCTAGTAGTGTTTGACGATTGCAGTTAAACTTCGCTATTAACCAGTAAAGCTGACTAAAGTCGAAACGTGAATAATTAATAGAATCAGGCGTTACTTTGCGGAAATCCATTATTAAGTAGAATTTTATAAAATTACTAGCTTTTGCCCGCGACTTCGTTCGCGTGGACTTCAGGTTCGTCCCGTCTAGTCTAGTAATAAGTAAGAAATACGGTAACTAAGCACTGCAGAACCCCTTAATTGTAGCCTATATGTTATTCTGATGTATAAGCTATATTGTGGTAAAGTTTCATTCAAATCCATTCAGTAGTTTTTACGTGAAAGTGTAACAAACATCCATACATCCATACTTACAAACTTTCTCCTTTATAATAGTAGTAGGATATTGCTTTAAATTTCCGCTAAGCGACGCCGGCGCAGGCAATTAACAACACGAACCGTCACCGCGTTGAGTATTAGTTCAGGAAAATGCAGGATGCAATCGATACGCATGCGGCACAGCTAATGCAATTATAATTATCCAACACCAACGCTACATCGACAGGCGACAGCATCTCCTGAGGATGCCACGTGTGTGGTGGCGAAACGCGTCGAGGTTTTTTGCATGTTGGTGTTGGGTAATTATAATTACATTAACTGTGCCGCATATTTTATAAAATTTTATTCTCAACGTGAATGTTACAGTATCTGCTTCAAAAAGAAATTGTTATGGTCAATAATCATTAATATCGATTTCTTAGTGGCTCGTTAATCATACTAGTTTCTGCTTGAAAGCTAGCAAGTTATTTGGTTCCATAAAAAAAATCCAACCAATGGTTGGAGTTTGCATTTATACATTTGCAGAGACGATTCTTGATATTTGATGAAATGCATGTAATGTTTCTCGGAAACCTTATACACTCACCGTATACGATATGTTTTCCATTTCATTTCACTTTTAAAACGGTTTTCGAGGAAAATTCATAAAGGAAAATGTACCTAACAGGAATTCATTTCAAGAGTACTCATATACAATTTTAAATCAGTATTAAAAATACGAGTATGTATTACTACTTATGTTTTCAGGAAAGTTTAATACATATATGATTTATTTTTATGAAATGACATAATGTTTTGCAGTATTGTTTAAAACGATAAAAAAAAATGTTTCTTATTTATATAGATAACTTTTAAGTTAAAAATATTTCAAATGATCGCGTTGAAATCCAAACATCATTGTTAGCAGGACATCCAGTTGACGAACTTACAACTTCCACCTCAGTTTCCTACGTAACTATAAATGTTAAAATATCTATTGAACATTTATCGAACATTTGTACTTAAGTCATGGATGTTATATGTATTTAAGTATTTATGGGAGACGCCCCCGTCATAATCGTTGTCTGGTACTTCGTAACACAAGGAAGATAATTCCTTACCACGAAACCAGACTCTTGGAGTGTTATCTGGCGCATATTTATATATTTTTTTTATCTAACGGTACAAGTATCATGATCAGCAGTATTTTTTAAGCCCACAGTAACACAAACATATTCCTGTTGTCCACTTCTCACAAATCACGTTGACTTGAAGGTAAAACATAAAAATGCGGGTTTTGCCTCCGTCGGATCCGTCCCAATTTTGATTTGATGTGACAATAAATAAGGAAGATATTTTTATATTTCCACGCGCGTCAACGGTCACCGGTTTGATCCGGGACGAGTCATTCCGACCCCGCAGACGATAAGTGGGTCACGTTGAAAAATGGACCGAACCTTATGCGATGCGCTGGAAATATGTTAAATCATAACTCGGCTAGCGGGGCTGATGTTATTTTTAGCCGATATTACAGAACTCTTAAATCGTGCAAAAATTAAAATTGCTTTATTAATCCGTCAGATTTTTTGAATTTTGAATAGGACTTTTGAGTAGAGATACGTCGAAGTAACTAGTACATACGTCGTCGCACAAGATACCTAACTCAGTGCATAGAGTTGACGGTACAGGCTCAACATAATAATATTTACTATTTATTATTTACTCGCCATCCTGGTTCCATCAGTCTCCTTTAAAGCAACACCTAAGCAGTACCTACTTAGTCTCAATGTTTGAAAATGACGTCAGTCATATTGCTTTAATTCTACAGTGTACATTTAGCTAAATATAACGACGTTCCTCTTTGTCTGTAATATTAGTTCCGGATTATTCACACCGAATGAACATATACTCGTATAAATTGTTTGAGATATATTTCGGTTTAACAGTGCCGCATTGTCTAGCAGTTAGAGCCATGCGCCGGAAACTGTGGCAGACATATTGATGGCGTGTGAGCTAGCCGGATGTGGCTCGCCTTAGCGTGGGTTAGCTCTAAACGTATTCTGTTGTCCTGGTGTACAGGGAAATACATTTGATAGGCTAGGCTTGTAGATAACTTAAAACGTAGTGTCTGATAAAGTTCTTATTTACATGGTTTACTATCCAAAGAATGCCAAAATATCATTAATCTAAATTACCATATGACAAAATATTTTATGGTTATTTTTTTATGCGAATGGATAGTAAACCTATTCACATAGATTTGTGAAAACCCCTTGGAAATAAAATGAATATTACTGAATTTCCCAATTTACTTGACACGAAATACAAGACCAGTAAATCTTTCGCCCTCTTACAATAGAATGAGTAAGTAGGTAGAGTAACTTTCTTAGAAAACCTTAGTTGAAGTAAATTATAAGTAAATTTATATATCTACTATCCGTGAATATTTAATAAAGAACTGTTCAGTGTCATTTTTACAACCTACTAATCTTTAGAAAAAAAATGAAATGATTTTCAACTGAAGGCAAACAACAAGGAAGACGTTTAAATGGGAGCTCTTCAGAAGAATTAGCTTCCGCGACTTTGCGATGGCTTGTTTGCGGGTGGTTCACTCGCTTTCTTTATGATTCCCTAGTACTACATATTTGTAAAAGATGATATTTATAGAATAATAATGATATTAAAAATTTACAGGTTTTTAATTATTTTAATGCAAGTAGTATTTCAGCTCGGACAAATATTATTGTTATAAACCCACAAATACTCAAAATATAACACTACATTGTTAAATATTTATATTCGACCGCATCAATAAAATTATGTAATTCTGTGGTTAAATACATATTTATAGTCTCGTATGTATGGATTTACTGTGCCTAATTGTGTACTTATTGTTCGTTTTGACAATTCTCACTTGATATGATTATGGTTACATTCCATATTTGAATTTGAAACGCATTAAGTGCGGTTTTGTCGTTATTGAAGCCAATTCCAACGATTTCGATACGAGTAACGGCACACATTTCTTTTAACTATGATCCCTTTGAAGCATGTTGCCTCTCAAAGAATATGTAATGCAAATATTCCTGCACAGACTCAAAGAGACGCTTAACCGCTGAATCGTTTTCGTGTCGCACAAGTGAAATAACCGGATCTTAAAGCAGTATGTCTGATGATAACCATTGGTCAAAGAGATGCTTCTGATGTGATGTGAAGGAATGACGTAGTATAATGCGAGGAATGAAGTTTTTCATTTTATGTTAAATTATTAACTAGTTTCGTTTTAACCGTTAAGATTTTCGACGATTACGATTTTCATAAAAAAAATTTACCCCTTCTTTTGAGTCTACCCCGTGACCACGAGCGCTGTAAAGTGTTCGAAACGTCGGGATGAAAAATCAAATAGATTATCGCGAAATTATCCGTAAATTGTGTTTTGTTAAATGTGTTATATTCGCGTTAACTTCAGAAATAAGTATAATTTATCTATATTTAGGCACGGAACCCTCAGTGCGCGAGTCCGAGACGCACTTGGCCGGTTTTTTTAATATTTGTTTATTGGTGCTTTCTTGCAGTTCTAGAGGCAGTTGAGTCTCGCAGCATAGACAGAGAAGGAGTCATATAAAAAGTTGGTATTGCTCCTTGGAATTTCGAGTGTTTTATTATTGGACAGATAACGGTAATAGAAGCTAAGGAGGTGTTTGCAAAGTCCACGTCTTAGTTTAAAAGCATGTGTAAACTAAATAATTTAAAAAATAAGCTTTTTTAACCGAAATCTCTATTCTGCATAGGGCAGCCAAAACTGCACCGTTTATTTAATATTGACACAATGCACCGGAGTAATTTCTCTGCAGATGACTGTTTCCACAGCCCGAATATGTAAGGCAGCATTACAATTAGTACGATTAAGTACAAGAGTTTTGAGCAAACTGAAAAATATGGTAGTTTTATTGCAATGCTAAGAAATGAGTTCTTTGCGAACACGTGAATGATTTTCTCGCCAGTATCGACATTGAATATTTGTTATGCAGTTATTAAAAAACTTGGATTTAAATAAAATTTTGTTCAATAGCAGTTATATCTAAGGCGCAACTACAAACTACACTTTCTCACTGCTGCCACTAAGGCCTCGTCCTGGACGCCAGCGGGCGGAGCCGTCGGCGCGGGCGACGGCGCGCGCGTCTTGATAAATTTCATAGATTTGTGTGAAGCTGTTCTCGACGACAGCGGTGCGGGCGGTGCGGGCGGAGCGGGCGGCGAGCGTTGAGCTGTGTTACCGCCCACACCGCCCGCTCCGCCCGCTGGCGTCCAGGGCGAGGCCTTACGTTCGCTAGCTCCCAGGAGTATATATTTTTTAATATGGGCCAGACGACACACCAATTGTCTGGTTTCGTGGTAAGAAATTTTTCCTTGTATTACGAAGTACGAACCAGACAAAGATTATTACGGTGGCGTCTCCCATAAATACTTAAATACATATAACATCCATGGCTTAGGTACAAATTTTCGTGGAGGAGAAACTTAAACGGTGTTGATAACTTCCTGTTGCGTCGCAAATATCTATATTCGTTCAGGCGGGGTTCAAAAGTAACTTCGTTCGATGACGTGGCAATATGATTATACACTAGTTACGAGTACCTTTGTGCAATGTAAGTGGACTGGCCTACTTATTTGGTGCTTTATGTTCCGGAGCCTGTGTCCTGCTCGCTATTCAGACACGTAATTAGTGGAATGCTTTCAAATTCGCCGAGCACATAGCATAGTAATGGTAATGTCACTAGCGAGCATGCAGTGCTGTGTGAATGTACCAACGAAAGACTGCGGTTTCATTCTAATTTAGTTTTGTGCTCGTTCGTTGAATGCAGATTGCAAAATGACCGAGACAACAATACTAGTTACATTAATTTAATACATTTGCGTTTTTCTATAACCTGAATGATATTTCTAAGCTTTGCTCTACTTTGAGCTATACTAATGTTTTCAATTTTTTACGATAACTACGGTTTATGTTTTGCTTACGATTTTGAGGAAATCTGTTTCTTGGTGCATTGCGCTGACGCGTATTGTCTTCAAACAATCTGAATAGTTTGTCTTAGTATCATTCAGCCGAACAAAGGATAGCATAATAATAGCACTCCTGTAGATTTATCATTGCCTGTTATTGATTGCTGGTTTTTCTCTCTCGGTAAGGAAATACCCCTTCGGATGGCATGGCTTCCCTCTATAAATCAGTATCAGGCACCGGGTCGTCTATCTATAACAGGCCGTTGTATTATGTAAGGTAACGATAGATTGACGGTTTAATGGTATGTGGTGGATAGATAGATCTCTTAGTCTGGAAAATGTCTGTTAATCCTATCCTTATAAATAAATAACAATAAGAACTACCTACTTAATTAAATATTTTCCATAACAGAATTTCGCAAAAAAATCATTGTGTTTTTATTGGATGTCTTTCGCGAAAATAACAGTCTTTTAGCGAAAATCAGGCAAACAAAGTTAGCGTCTTGCTTATTAAGTCTCCTCCTTTTTAATGCGTTCCTGGTATTTCAGTTCCTCTCCGTACCGTTCCCATTCCCCGGGGATTAAATTTACAAGAGCGCGGACTACATCAATATTGCACAGGCACATTGCAGTGCATCTCCCTGTTATTATCATACTCTGTTATTACTGCACTCCTAGTTGGTTCTTTGCTAGTTCTAACGTCGCGTCGTGTTATGTGACAAAACAGTGCTGCAACGTTTTAGATTGCCAAGTACACATAAGTACGTATGTAATCGTTTGTATAATCCACAGTTCCATTTCTGCAGTGGTTAATATTACTCCCTCCTATACTCGTAGCGCTACTGTCTAAATCGTCTAAGAATGCAATTAATATGCAAGTCGTAGTTTTTGCCTTCTAAAATTTAATTGCATTTCAACGCCACGCAGGAACGTTTTTTGAATTAAAGCTGCGAAATTAAATTGAGAGGCAATCCTTGCACCTCTGTTTGTAAGAGGATCTTAGCGGCAGACGTTTTAAATGCCTCTCAGGTAAATGCAGTGAATACGAGTAGGCTCTTGAGGAGATCTCGCTGGCCGCCGATTTTAAATAAAACTTTCTAAACAAGCTGATTGCCTAGTGTTTTTATAACTAAAAAATATCGAATGTCGTAAAAATATATTTTTGCTTGTAACGGGCCTTCCTTGTTGTTTGTTAAAATAATGACTAAATATTTTCAGTCGTCGAAATAAAGTCCCTTTGTCTGAAACCTAAATCCGCCTGAACCCATTAAAACACGACTGACAGCTTTACGGCCCCATTCGCACACAGACTCCACTATTTATTCTGCGACAAAAGTAACAAAGCGATTATCCGCACGGGTCGCAGTGTTTGCCCGGTTGTCGCGACACGCGGTCAGTTGTGCACAATTAACTGCCAGGTGTCATGCGGTCACAGGGCTACCGCTCATGAAATGAATGCGTGAAATAGGTACACATTACACTCATTTGTTTAGATTTTATCGTACCCAATTTACCTTAAATGTTCTATCTTTGACAACAGGTTATAAACTATGCAAATCTACTACTCTTCAAGAAAAACACTCACAAATGGGATATTCTTCCTTCAATTAGAGTATTTTAGAGGTTGTTCAAATGTTAGTTTACCTGTATTAATAGATTATGGTTCCTGTAACTTATATGGATTACTGTGAAAGATCTAACAATTAGAACAAAATCTTCAGATGCCTTCGTAAATTTTGATGGTAGTGAATGAAGGTTGGCATTTTTTCTAAAACTATAGTTATATTCACTTCTTAAACTTCAATATGTATTTCTAAAAACGTATAAAACTTAAAAAAATACACCGTATCCGGATCGGCACAAATTTTGAAAAATCTGTCCTTAATTTTCGTCACACATGCTGTCCCTTCAGAGGCTTATCTTCTAATGGAAATGTTCAATGAACAGTGTTGCTGTGCGCACCAGCCCTGTACTTAGTCGCGCGCTCCAACGACGCGGGTAATGACCGCTCAGGAGATTACCGTGCATGGCCGGCTTTATCGAGATCTATAGCGTGCTCCGTGATCCTGGCTAATTATTGGCACTTTTACTAACACGATAGCCATACAATACCACTGATCCCTACTAATCAGTATGATGTGTAAGACATTAAAAATGTTTGCTACTCCTGAAATCCTAATTAAAAGAAATAACTCAAAATCCCTCCCTCCCTCAAAATTTTCATGAACGAAATTTTAATACCACACATTTATAACTGACCTATATGATGTTCAATGAAGGGCTGTTTTCTGCATAATATATATATCTGTCTACCAGCCTTCTAAGCTGTTCATTTCTTTTATTACTTCGGGTTAGTACTTATTTCTTAAAATAACTTATTACGTATTTTTGGACTTGATGTTTTTTTATTAATATCTATCTCACACTTCATAAACATAAAATTTTCACAACTACAGAATGGGCTGCAGGGCCGAAAAAGAAAAAAATATACCGGTTTTGAAAAGCAATTCCGCAATTTATTTGAGCCCGGTTCTGCACTTATGTTAGCTTTTTGTGTAAAACCGGAAATCAATAGTTTCATATTCGATGTGGCGTTTATTGATGATATTTCCTTTTTTCTTCAACACGGAAATGCAAAATCACCAGTTTCAAAATAATTTATCCCAGTGTGGCAGGCAGGTGACCCGGAGGTATTAAATAAATATTTTTTCATGTACTGAGTGTCCCATAACGAATACAAATATAAAATATAAAAATGTCAAAATATTGAAATTAAAAGTAATATTAAGTAGTTAAATTTCATCAATAATAAAATATCATAACATAAGTACATTAATCGGTAACAAACAACCACAATAGTACATTATAATAAAAGTGTGCTAAGTTGACCATTACATACAAGGCGATATTGTGTGTTCTCATCTTCATTAAGTAAGTTTTAAATTATTAAAACAGTTAGTGAAAGTACAATTTTTCGCATAAATACTGTTTGTTGCTAAAATAAAAGTTATAACCCTACTAAATTATGTCGCTTCTTCTTCTTCTTCTTACTTACGACTTGGTACTAGGGTACAAATGTAAATTGGTCGAGTTAATAAACTAAAGGCACTCGTTCTTTAATAAGATCAAAGAAACTTGGAATATTATAAATAAAGAAACATGTAAAACTAAATCTCATGACAACAAATTTAGTCTAGAAATAAATAACAAACTTATTAAATCTGATGATGAGGTAGCAAACGCTTTTGAGGATTATTTACGACTAAACAGTTGAGTTTTTGCTCACTTCAAGCGAAATCATTACTAGTTTCAAGTGTTGATAGGTGCGAATCCTCTTTTAAATTCAGACATATTGGTCCTTTAGACATCATAAAAACATTCAAAGAACTAAAACAAAAGAAAACAGAGGATAAATCGGGTATATCAATAGACACAATAAAACCCATTATACCTCTAATAGCTCCTTACTTATCTTATATCTTTAATGAATGTATTGATCAAAATCAGTTTCCAAATTTATTGAAACATAGTAAGGTTGTACCTTTATTTAAATCAGGAGACAAAAGTGACCCCAGCAATTTTAGGCCAATTTCAATATTACCCACAATAAGTAAAATTTTTGAAAAACTCATTTTTAATCAATTACTTTCCCATTTTAAACTTAATAATTTACTACACGAAAAACAGTTTGGGTTCTCTAAAGGTAAAAATACAACTGATGCTGGGGTAGCACTCATCAGACACATTCTTGATGCTTTTGAAGACAAACATGATGCTATAGGTGTATTCTGTGATTTATCAAAGGCGTTTGATTGTGTAGACCATCAAACACTGCTCATTAAGTTGGAACACTATGGTGTCTCGGAAAACTCAACAAGGTTGTTAAATTCATACCTATCAGGTAGAATACAATCAGTTAACATAAATGGTACCTACTCTTCCGGTGCCCCCCTTCAAATGGGGGTGCCCCAGGGCTCAATATTGGGGCCCTTACTCTTCCTAATATATGTAAACGACCTACCATTTCATTCCACAAATCTTTGTGAGATAGTTTTGTTTGCTGATGATACTTCTTTGATTTTTAAAATGAAAAGACATGAAGAAAATTTTGACGAAGTAAACAATACTCTCTCCAAAGTATTGAATTGGTTCACCACCAATAACTTGTTACTGAATGCTAGTAAAACTAAATGTATAAAATTCACTTTGCCTAATGTAAAGCAACTTACACCAAATATTGTACTAAATGGTAATAATCTAGTCTTAATGGACTCCACTGTATTTTTGGGCATTAAACTTGACTCAAAATTACAGTGGGGACCTCATATTGAAGCCCTAGCAGGGAGGCTAAGCTCAGCTGCATTTGCAGTTAGAAAAATTAGGTACCTTACTGATGTTGAAACGGCGAGGCTTGTATATTTTAGTTACTTCCACAGTATTATGTCTTACGGTCTTCTCTTGTGGGGTTCTGCTACAGACATTGAAACCATATTTATTTTGCAGAAAAGAGCCATTCGTGCTATTTATAAACTTAGTCCTCGTGACTCCCTGAGAGAGGTCTTTAAGAAAATCAACATATTAACTGTGGCTTCTCAATACATTTTTGATAATATAATGTACGTCCGTAAAAATTTAGATAATTTCATGAAGAAAAGCGACATTCACCCATATAACACAAGAAATAAACACAAGCTTGTCGTTCCTAACTTCAGATTAGTTAAAACTAGTAATTCGTTTATGGGAAATTGTATAAAATTCTTTAATAATATACCACACAATCTTGTCGAATTGCCGGTTGATAAATTTAAGAAATACGTTAAAAACACGCTTATGTCTAAAGGCTATTATAAGGTTCAAGACTATCTAAACGACACGAATGTGTGGTCCGTCCAGCCTGCACCGACTGATGTACTTACCTTTGATGATTTTGATTTTACGGCAGCTAGTGGTGACTGAGTTTGTTCCGGCGTTTCTTCTCAGCACTTGCCTAATTGTCTGTGTTCTGTCTCGAAGCGCTGGTAGGGCCCAAAAGATAAGGAGACATGTTTCGGCCCTTTCAGGGCACATTTATTTTTATTTTTCACTGTATATTTTGACGTTCATAAGTGTCATTTCATGACCTAAATTGAAATAAAGATTTTGAATTTGAATTTGAATTTGAATATACTGAAAAAGCACGCGTGTTTGACATCTAGAATTATGAGCCAAAAATCGGTGGAATAAAGACATCGTTTTGAGCGAGTGTGTTGAAAACGATATTATGTTATCAATTTACATAACAAAGCCACCCAGCCAGGAATGTTTACAAAACTGGTTATAAAATACGTTTCTGTCAATATTTGCCGTAAACTCGTGGAACAAAACAATTTTAGCTCCATTGTCGCTCGGACACAAAATGCGCAAACGAATTTGTTAATTGTCGACAAACAACGCTTGGCCGAGTTTTATTTCGCGAAATTTCATTTACGACTGAGGCATTGTCCTTGCGTCGAGTTCCTTGTTCTGTGGCGCTTGAAAACAATAAAGTTGGCACTTTTTAGGGCAGCCATTAATATGAATAATGCAAACGGCAAGTCCTTTTTGAGCGGATGTTTACGACTCTACTAACATAGTTGCCGTCTCTTTCGTGGCCACGCCTTTATCGCTCGCTCCCCTAGTTCAATGCGTCCTGCGATGCAACGATCTCCTTGCACATTATAGAAGCCTGGTAGTGTTCAAGAAATGTCCCAGCTTCTCTTTTGTTTCAAAGATCATCTTTAATTACTTAGTTCAGATTCTTGGAAAAGTAGGCGTGTTGGTGGAACTGAAAAAAATATTATTTATTTACTGAGGTAGTACCTACGTGTTCTAAGGGATCAATTTAATTCAGGGTTATCCCTTTTCGTTACCCCTGCATCGATCTCGTCCTTACTTGTAAACTGCTAACATTTTATGCTATCCTAGTACTCGCCAAGACATGTCACTGACATCCTTTTGTTTCTTGAAATGTCTGATGAAAAGTTGGGTTTTTTCTCAAGATTCCAACCATCGGTAGTTGAGCTGTTCCTTTTCTACCTGAGCTCATTAAACTTAGAAACAGCGTTTCTGAATTATGTTGTCCTGGTATGCTAAGCGCATGTTACTAAGCAAACTTTTCCCAAGGGATCTTGTATTGGGGTGGAGAGTCTTTTGAACACCGGTTGCCCTCCTGGCACAGTTGTGCCTTTATGAAAAAAGTTATTTTTACGATGTTACATGCTGCGCATTTCTAAATAATAATGAGTGTGTTTGTGGCCTTTTTTTGTGCGAATGAAAAGACTTTTCGTTTAATATTGATTAAGGGATTAACCTATTATTTTCAAATGCTTTGTTTAATTTCTCATGTTTTCGTATTTATCTAAACTCTGAAGAGCAAAATTTTACCCTTGTCTAGTGCTACACCGGTTTCCAGTAACCCAATTACATAGCAACTTGTAGTGTACCCCAGGGCTATAATTAAACACCTTTGTTACCGACATCAAACCTCGTCCTCGTTTGCTCCCAAATTAAATCATCGTAAATCCAGGCTCGTTGGCTGAGATTACACGTTTAGTGTAGAGGGCGCCACAGTGATACGTTACAAGATGCCTTCATTCCAGTTCAAAACTATGTGTCTGTTTGCACAAAGATAACTCTTTGTTTTAGGTATTAAAACTCATGTCACCTAATCACCTTACATATTACATACTTATTATTACATATTTAGCAAAACAATATTGAACGTGTTTTGCAACGTGTAACATAAAATATACTTATTTATTATTTTCATCTTTCACCGGCCTATCTTTTTCCATTATTTATGCCGCTTATTTGATTTTAACCCATTTTGCTGATATCGCGAGTAAATGTGCGTGTGTGTGACTTTTAACGCAGCGCGAACTTTTTATAACAAATTAAACACAAGCTTCAGCTTTTGTTCAATTGGGCGAGGTATTTTGTATGAGGTTGACTTGAGCATTTAGTTTTTTGGAAAGAAAAAAAGTACTTTGGAGGAACACGTGGTTTTACAATCACATAAGAACCTTTACTTAATCATAAAATCTGCCTTAAGAGAATCAAATATGCAACTAGTTGCAGTAGTACCTAACTTTCCCATTTAGCGATACAGCTCCCTATGTGTTAAATCAACATACTACATGTTTGTATAACATCTGATATATGACAATCAAATGAGGACACACCAAAAAATTCAAACGGATAACTTGCAAAAGGATATAACTTAATTGCAATTGAATAAAAAATAAAGATTTAAGAAATGTAGGGTTTTCCTCCCTTTTTTAATTAGCATCTGTTCCCGTCGGACCTCGTCAGAAACGACTTACCTCGCGGATATCACTGTCTCACTGACACCCAAGCCTTTCAAGTTTTATTACCGGATCAGCAGTAATCATTTACTGTCCTCAGGGTGATGTCGGTTAACTCAATGCAATTAGGGACGCGGTAATAAATGGCTCGAATAACATTACAACTTTGTCAGCTCATCTTTCAATTGTAACGAAAAAGTTGCTCGATAAAAAGTTTGGTAAATTATGGGGCACTGTTTTTTAAACCTTAGTAATCAAATCAAATGTCTAGTGAGCCAAAAAATCCGTAGGCTCAGGATAAACTTGAATAATTTATTTGTCTCGAGTCTAGACTTTGATGTACTACGAATCCCCAAAGAGAATAGATAGGGCAAATTTAATGTAACGTACCCAATTATTTTAATTTGATTTTACTTATTTTTCTGAATAATTGAATTTTATGTTTTGTAATTAAATGTATAATTTAAAGTGTACACTTTATAAAAGCTGTCTTTATGCCGTCACACTACCCTTTCGAAATTGCGTACCGTTACTAGGGCAGCATTAGTTGTGTAGTGGTGTCGTCAAATTGCCACAAATTACAACAAAGTGAGAACCCCCTCATGGCTAATTCACTTGCCACGATTTAACGCCATTGTCGAAGGCATAACCGTGACTACAATTACTCCTGTGGTCCTCTACTGCCCTAGTTATTTTATGAGGAGTTTGGTGAATATTTGCTACGACTATTATGGTAGCGATGGGGAAACTAAAATTGACGAAAATGGTAACGACGATAACGATGCTGGTCACTTGTATTGTCTTAGAAGCCAGAGGGTTAGAGTAAGTGAAACCAAGTAAATTTTTATAGAAAATCAGTTTTGTCTTAAATTTTCGTCATTTCGGAGATTGTTTTGTTTATTTACCTTCTACTTTTTCAATAATTCTCTCAGCACCTCGAAAATGACAAAAATACTCCATATCTTACGTTTTTGTTATCCACATGTTATGCGACATATAAAACTATAACAATAATTCCTGAAACAAATAAAAGAAACATAATACTTTTTATATATTGAAAGCACAATAATTTCAGAAAATGCTAGCATTTCTCATGCTAGACTAGCTCATAAATCGTTTATGTGGGCTAGCTGACCAGTGTTCAGTTTTTCATTGAAAGAAACTAAGAGTAAGTATGTAGGAGTATGTACGTACTTACATTACTTATGCTGGCTTTATTTGTATAAAAATGGTTTATACTACGAGTAATGTAACAACAAGTACACCCACATTTCACAGTTACACAGAATTACAAAAGTTTTAAATAAGAATTTAACAGTGTCAGAGAAATATTTAATTTCTGTCTTTATTCTTTGATCTATAAAGTTGGTTTCGGCGTCCAATAATGACGCCCCATCATATCTGTCCTCAGTCGCCACATCCCTTGTTAGTAAGTAGTGAGGTATTCTTTTTGTTGCTCAGGAGAAAATAATGAAATATGAAAATAAACCTCGACACACTGTTCGTATTCTGATCCCAACTTGAGATAAGAAGCTTCCAGGAAGAAAGTTAGTACTTACTTGTAATAACTCGTATTTTGAAAGTAGTATTTCCATATAGTTTATATAGAGGCTGCTGTTATTGGTATGTATTATTTATCATGAACACAAGTGGAACACAAAAAGTACCTACCTTGTAACTTATCTCAAGAATTGCAAAAAATACTTTTTCTACACTCTTGACATTAAGAATGGAGCATAATTACTTCCGTTTTCTTCCCTTTCCTTCCTCTGAGCAAGGGTTGAACACAGAACATCTCCAGAAGGCCTTCCGGGGATCACGTCAGCCGCAAACGTTGCCACGATTAAAACGTTTGATGAATTTTTCATTCGGGCTTTACAATGCAAAGAATACAATAGAATCACCGACGAAATCTTTGATGTGCGTTTCAAAGATTTCATCATGTTTTAGGTTTTTTAAAAAAGATGTTTTGTGTTTTTTTTTTGCTTAATTATTTATTTTTCGAAGACAGACCTTAGATTTTTTTATTTTGGAACACAAAAGACTGATAATCGTGGAGATCCAAGGAGTATGATTGTGTGTGTCCATTGATCAGTAGTTGAAAAAAATATAAAAAATTTCACCTGACCTGATTATCCTAAATTCATATTAAAGAATACCTACTAGGAGAACAGAAACGGACTGATCACGTCCGTATAATTACGTCGGGTGTTTAATGACCGCCCTCGGCTAATGTGGGCCATTATAGTGAACGCTTGTTTATTCCGATTGACCTATACATATATTACACTTGAAGTCCTGGCTAGAAGTCTTGCTGATTGCTGTAAAAATATTTGTTAATCAATAAAAATTGGTAAAGTAAGGCCCACTTGCACACGATGCTTTAACCTAGGATTACGCTACCCCAGGATTAAATCATCGTTCCCTCTCTGTCAACGTCATATAAACTGACAGAGACAGAATTATGATTTAATGCTGGGTTAGCGTAATCCTGAGTTAAATCACAGTGCGTAAGTGGGCCTAAGTGTAATTTTAATGTATTTCAATAAATTTTATAGCTATACAATGCTTATCTGGTAAGTTTTTAATCAATAAACAATGTTAAATAGTCGGCAAAGAAATAGTAATTGTAAAATCCAATAGTGTTAAAATATTCTTAACTAAAGCTGATATAATTCAATTTAAATTTCACAGAATCATAGCTCTAATACTCAACAGTTCACAAGCACTTAAATGTCTGAGAGCTTTAAACGTTGAAAAGTCAATTTAAAATGCAAATATTACTTCTATTTATATTTTAAGTTTCGAACAGATATTTTGCAGGCAAAACGAGTCCAAACTTCAAACGCAGTTCAAAGACAAAGTCACTTTAGCACCTAATTTTAGGGCTTGTCTTAGGCTCACAGAGTAAAGACTAGACTCAGACACGTTTGAATTTACTAAGAAATTGTCTCTACGTGTCTTGTGGCTCTCTATTTAAATATCAGTGAAGACATAAATTGTAAAAAGCTTGTTATTTCCTGTTATTCCTATCTATTAATTATCGGAATATTCAGAAAAGTCCAAATATTCACCTGTAAGGATAATACCATCTAAATAGTTGACTTAATAATAAACGATACGTAACATTAAAATAAATAAATAAGATGCGCAATGACTAACGGAAATAATGTCAACTCAATCAATATTTATCATATAATTATTCATAGAGTAAGTCATTCGTGCATTTCATTCACTCATGGTGACGCGCTCAATCGCAAGACGGGCAGTCTTTACTCAGCTCTCGTGACGAGCGGACGTCTAAACAAAGTCAGTGCGAAAACCAGCGTACAATAATGGTGATATTCTGTTGGAGCAAGTACAGGTCAGTTAGTATTTTCCAATGTTGCTTCTTTGTGAAATATGTTTATTAAACGGCCAAAAGGCTTAAAAACAGTGTGATAAATTAATAAATGTTTGTTAAAATGAGAATAGTCGTTTCATTCCTTAAAATAACTCTGAACTCCTACAGTTCAGAAGTGGGATAGGTGAGCAGTCTTAATGTCTGCTTGCTTATCCCGCCCACATAAGTTGAACACTGTTTTTAAGCATTTTTTTTTGTCAAATCAATGTAAGGAGTTCAGACGATATAAATTATGTTGTTTTATTGGATAATAATAGTTTCAACAAGGTTTTAACGGAACTAAGATCCAAAACCTTTTTAACTTGTACCGTTTTAAATTTTATCACGGCAATGAGCAGTTTTCTTGAGCTGGCGCCGGAGTAACTTTAAGAAACATATCATAGTGTCTTTGTTTTTCGCTAAAGTAAGTAATTCAAAGTAAAACAAAAAAATATAGTGTCCTCATAGCAAAGCGTGGACTTTAAAAATGACAAATATTAAGTATCTTGATTAAATCTTAAGGTTTACTAACGTTATTCAAAATATTTCACTTTGTGTGCCTACAAAAATAAAATGAAAAAAGGTTTCTAAATACTGCACTAATGCCGTCTAGTGAGAGACATGGAATGATGGGGAAAAGCTGCTCATTGAGCTATCACATAAGCACATATTGGGATTACCATAATGAGACATCCAATAATACCTATGCGATCACGAAGTATTTTTGCTATCTGACCAACAATATACGGCTGCATTGATCACAGACTCGATGACCAATGCGTATTTTAAAGTTCCTTGGTTGCGGACCTTTTCTATTAGTGATACTGCATTTTGCTAAATTATTATTTTTCTCTTAAAACTACTTATAAATAAAACTACTATTAAATAAAACCGTACCGCACATGGTACTTGGGACTACCCTTGAGAACACATCTCCTTTTATCCTCACAATCGTAAGGCATTTTGAGAGTGTAGTCAGCAATACGTATTTGTATCGATCATGGCATCAATGTACAGTGTATATTTTAACATTCTTTGATTAATTCAGAATAAAATAAACAACACGACAGACATTGTTAATTTGCTCAAAATAACCTTTATAAAGACATCCCTTTTAATCCTAACAATCGTAAAGTATTTCTGCACAACTTCTTAGAAATTCACATTGGTATTGGTAATAACGTTTAGGAGCAGGGTGTATTTTAAAACTCCTTCGCTGCAAACTATTACGGGTAATAAGCCATTATAATTATTCGGCTAAATTGATTAAATTTTCGCATTAATACTACGAGTACGTGTAGTCAAGTATCATGCCCGTATTCTGCTTCTGTCGTAGATCAACAGATTAGTGTTTTTGCGTACGTAAATCATAATTCCTGACGTACGAAAGCAACTTACCATATTATATAAAGGTAAAGAATTATATTTGTTAGACTTGCATCATAAATTTACATGCAGAAAATATGTATCGTTGTACTTATGTCTTGCCTACCGGCGTACAGATAATAAAAGTTAACTACTATCTAGTCAATTGCACAATAGTGATTTAATAGTCAAACAATAGCGAGGTTAAATATATTAAGGTCACTTGATTTCCTCTGGAATGAATATAAATATATATATAAATAAAAATATAAATAAATGGTTATTAATTAGTGAAGTGTGGGCTTCAGGTTTAAGCAGCCGATCCCTTCGCCTCGGACTACGATTATTAATGCTTCATTCTGTTTAAATAGTTCAGGATTCATTAAAGGAATCCGAATCAATTCAAAGTTAGAGTGAACAGGCTTCTTCTGGGCGAGCTCGTTCCATCTTCGACTCCGTCTTAGTCGCACTTGGCTTGGTCTGGAGTCAAGAGCAAACCCATACTAAATAAAAAAAAAAAAAAAAAGGAAAAATGACCCTTCAAAAACCGAACAATGAGTAAGAAAATTTTGTCGATATCGGTCGAGAGTTGCCCCAAAAAAATAATGCCACATCTGAAAGTCGTGGAAGCTTATCCGTGATACGCAGTCAAGCTTCAAGCAGTGAATAGCTAATTTGGTCAGTTACTTTGTGTGCTCTTCACGTGAGACCCGTTATAATAATATAGGTAATCGAAGAAATTTTGTAGAAGCTGCCTCTTCGATTTTGTTATACTCTGGTGGTAGATTTTAAGTCAGTACAGCGATGCATCGACTAGTATTCATTATTATGATTTTGCAAGAACAACTATCAAGTTGTTATTATTACGATAACGGGAGATAATGTCGTTGATAGTACTGTAATTTAGATTTTTCATATTTGGATTCGACTTCTTTACATTCAATTACTATTGAGCTATAATAATTGGTGTTATGGGATGGTAAATGGCTTTGGCCGAATCATTTATTTAAATCAGAAAAAAATAGACCTGATATTCTTCCCTGGTAAACGTTATGTGTGTTCTATTATATGATGTGCAGAGTAAGTCTTGTTTTGTTTTAATGTAAATTTGTAATATCAGTACATAATGCCTTCTATGTACAAGTTTCAGTGCCTAACGGAGCGTTTAAATGAAATGGACGAATCCACTGCGCGCAAAGTCGATGTCAGCGGTAACGAGGCTAATGGCGGCGCTGGCGGAGGTAACCCAGGTGACGATCGTGAGCAAATGTCGCTGCATTCAGCCCGTTTGCCGTAGTGAGGGAGCGGAAGGGAGCCTGAGAGGTAGGCAAAGCCGCAACTACTTTAGCTATTGCCCTCAGGATCATCGTAATTCAGGGCATTCACGTGTGCACGTAAATCACGAGCAGGGGGTCTTCGAGGCCACGCTGTAATGGCGGGGAGTCTCGATGGCAATGCTCGTAAACTCAAACTCAAGCGTTTATTTGCCAATAACACAGAAATTAAAGGTGACATTTGAAAGTAGGTAGCACATGTGTTCAGTCTGTCGCAGACGTGCAAAATTCAATTATTCAGTTATTACAAAACATATACATAATATTTTATTGATGTCAATTGAAATCGTTTTGATTAAGTTACATTATTTATGGATAATAGGACGTAGTTTAAATTAAATTAAATATTTGTCTGTTGTCGCCAATTAGAATATTCATTATAACTATAAAAACGTTTGTCCAAAAGCCAGTTAGTTTCCTTTTAAATATTGGCCCTTGAAGTGTTTTTATTTCTTCGGGTAGCAAGTTACACAAAGCTATACTCTCGTGATATGCATTTCTTTTCATATAGGTAATCATTTAAATCTTTATTGTGGAACACAAATAAAGTTACTGGCGGTGTCCTACCTCTATAGCAAATGGGCGAACAATGATAAAAATACAAGTCCATATACTCAAGGTACAGTCAATCGATTACAAAAATACCTCTACAGTCAAAAATCTATCCTTCAAAAACAAATCATTAATACTTAAAAACATTTATCAAGTACATATTTTTGGAATCTAGATTTATATATATTAATGTTATTCATGTTTCTAATTGTTTTAATTTTGTTGTAAATTCGATGTGCAACTATTTTTACGGCAATACCGAGCAGGGAGTTGTCGAGGCAATGCCATAATGGCGGGGAGTCTCAGCGGCAATGCTCAATGGGTAACTATTTACGACGACACCGAGCAGGGAGTCGACGAGACAACGCCATAGCGGCGGGGAGTCTCGGCGGCAATGTTCTATGGGTAACTATTCAAAGCGATATCGCTGATTATCATAATGTAAGTGAATGCTGCTTAATTGATGTTAGCGCCGTAGGATGTACGAAAGTTCAAGACGAGAGCGTTGCTCCAGCGGATTCAAAAGATATGACGCGGTTCCCGAATTTTACCCTGCTTCAAAGGACCAGACTATTCTTACATTTCTTATTAATGTGGAGGAGTGTACTGAGATCTATGGTTGGAAGGAAATAGAAATCGTTCACTTTTGTCTTCCTAGGCTCACTGGTATTACGAAATCTTGGTACCAAGGCCTCAGTACAGTCCTCTACGCATGGAATAAGTGGAAAATGAAGTTGAATCAATTCCTTGTCGCGAAGATTATGCAGAACTGTTAACGACTAGGTTAGCTAATAATGAGGGTTAACCGTTTTAATGATGATAATAAAGCCTTATTTATTAACTTGCAATTTTACACATAATCTTCAATTAAACTCAATAAAACATTTATTCGGTCGAAAATAAGTATAAAAAAAAAAAACTTTTACTTCATTAAAATAAAATAAATCAATTTAAATTATAACTATGAAGAGAAGATAAATATTATACTGACTAAGTGCGGGATAAAAGGGTAGTTAGTAAACAACCGTTCACTAGAGACCGCCCTGATAATTTTGTGAAGATTATTTACTACAATTGTAACAAGCAGGGATACTTAAAGGATATACAGGGATAGGAATTCGTGCCTAAACCATAAATGCTTAAATACATATACCATCAATGACTTAGGTACCTTAACACTTACCCCTTGCGCGATTCGAACCCGCGACCGCTTGTTCAGTGGTCAGGAGCGCTAACAACTGCACTAAACGTGTCGCGTGTCGTGTTATTTTAAGTTAACTCATCATTTTCAGTCCTTATGCGCCAGACAGATGTGTTCTGCCGTAAAACAGCTCATTCGTTGACCAGGGTGGTCTTCTGGCCCGTTTAGTAATAATAAGGATGATGATGATAGAAGAGCTGCTCCCAGGTTACCCAGGGTAGCAGGTGGTGTGGACCTACCAGTATAACGATTTTGTATCTATGTTAAAATCTTGTGTAGCTAGGTTGTGTGCTCCTGGTGCGAGTGCTTTCAGTGCTGTGTCTACGATATGCCGCTGTAATGCAGGTCGCTGACGCCGTGGTTCTTCGTTCGTAGTACCCATTATTTATCGCTGACCCATTGCCAGCGACTTGTTTTAACTTTTACTACAAAAGGGGCAACTTTGAGCAATCTCATGATAGACTCTTTGTAAATTATATGACTATCTGGGCATTTTTATCTCTCGTTGGTCTTTATTTTGTTGCTCATAAGCTTATTCTTAAAAGCCAAAAATTCAACGCCATTATATCATAGCCGGCTTTACCGACGTTGACACCTCCTCTCCTAGTTTAAATAGCTTTAAAGGATCGCAGAAGATGCCTGGTGACTTCTATTAAAATCAAGCGGTATCTGTGGGATGGCTAACATCATTTTCAATATACCTAAGCGTTCGTTTTTATCATCGACTTGAGATATTTAAGGCGGTTCACATAAGTAAGGCAGTGAGGTGTTTTAAAAGAATGTGTTGCAGCTCAAACCCGCATTGCCAAAAGTTACGCTCCACGCTCCATACTCAGTTTTGTTACAACTGATACGGGTCCATGTATTTTTTTTAATTTGAGCGACCCATTGATTAAAAGCTTCCTGTAATTCATGCATATTTCCATAAAATAATGCAATTGTCTCGCCGTATGAATCCTGCTGCCCGGGAGCGGGTTCTTGTATTTCCTTTGTTATGTATCTAGTCTAACTAAGCAGACAATGTACAACAGTGGTCTTAGGGTGATAAGGGCGTTTTTAAAAGTCAACTACTATAGGAAAAAAATAGCATCCCTATTATTGAATCCATCAACACACGCCGGCGTTGCGTGTCGCTCCGTCCATGAGCGCATGGTATTTTAACACTAAGAGATCTCCTAACATAATTGTTGGAATTCAATGGTTTCAAGAGCAAACATAATTAAAATTGAATACTTGTGACGAATAAAGTATTTATTTGGATAAGGATTAATAATATGTTTAGGAAAATACCATGAAAAGTAATGCATTGCCGTAAATCATTTTTTATTACTGTAATAAAGGTTATAGAGACCAAACCTTAAAAGATAGGTATATGCTGTCGCGGACTTTTCTGTACAACTTTTTAAGGCAAACATTTGTTCCATACATTATATTGATATAACTCTTACAGTTTTTGTAGCGTACGCAAAAATAGCTCGAAAATTTCATATTTTTCCGACTTCATTAACATTCACCGTCGTATCTTCACTATGAAAATGTATATCCTTATGAAATATAGCCAATATGTTATTCCAATGTATTATATTTTGTCAAGTTTTATCAAAAACAATTCAGTACTTTTTGCGTGAATAAGTAAAAACACACATCCATCCTCACAAACTTTCCCGTTTATAATATTAGTAGGATAGTAGGTATGTAAATGGAAAATATTTACTTTATAAATAAATCCGTCAAATATGTATATTATGTAAAACACAATTACATAATCGTCAGACATGTAAGCCAAATGGTTTAGAAGGTTTCTCAACACTCACAGTGTCATATTTTATTGTTTCATCTTTATGAATGTAAGCCAAACTTTTTAGTTTTAAGTTATACGATTTGTAATTGATTTGTAAGACTATTGTCTTGTTTGTTCACTAAATTGTCTAGGTATTATGAAATGTTATTGGGTATTAATAATGTTGTATTCAAATGCTGTCAAAAAAATAATTGCATAATTTATTAGCATTTTAGTTAGATAACTCTATACACTATATTAACAAAGAAACATATTATGCGCAAAGGGACTTGCTCTAGCAGGATGGCCGAGCTGTAAGGATAATACCATCTAAATAGTTGACTTAATAATAAACGATACGTAACATTAAAATAAATAAATAAGATGCGCAATGACTAACGGAAATAATGTCAACTCAATCAATATTTATCATATAATTATTCATAGAGTAAGTCATTCGTGCATTTCATTCACTCATGGTGACGCGCTCAATCGCAAGACGGGCAGTCTTTACTCAGCTCTCGTGACGAGCGGACGTCTAAACAAAGTCAGTGCGAAAACCAGCGTACAATAATGGTGATATTCTGTTGGAGCAAGTACAGGTCAGTTAGTATTTTCCAATGTTGCTTCTTTGTGAAATATGTTTATTAAACGGCCAAAAGGCTTAAAAACAGTGTGATAAATTAATAAATGTTTGTTAAAATGAGAATAGTCGTTTCATTCCTTAAAATAACTCTGAACTCCTACACACCTCAACACGAATATGTTTTTTGGCAACTTTTTGTATTGCTGCAGAAGATCTTAAAATTAACGTTTCTGTCAAAATCGCCATGCTAGCTTGTTCATAAACCTTACATAAAAAAATGATTCATATTACTTTCTTTAAGTCCCATCTACTTATAACATAGTCTAACGGCATGAGACTCAAATCCCGGCTGTTCCCGAGCAATCTTTTAGCAGACACATTCAAACGGGCAATATTAATCTGAGATACGGCCCGCACGTGACTCCGCCGGTTTATTGGACGAAAAAATACAGTTGGTGCGATAATATTTAATCTCGGATAAAGCGCCATATGCGAAAACAGCGGATAGGCTCTTAGCGCTAAGCGCCGTCAATTCATCTCGACCGCGCAAAAACTACAAAAGCGTTTTTGCTGCGATGTTACTGGTGGGTTGTGAGGCATAGGCTAGTTAAGCGATTGAATAAGGCAGAGACTGTACATTTTCTTATACCTGATTTTTAGGCGTAGGGTTTCAATGGCGGATGGCGCAGAAAACGACTCGACCCAAAATCTGATTCAAAAGCCGAGGGACAAAATACACAAAAAAAATTAACATCCACTTTTAACTGCACTTTTAACATTTAAAATTTTTTCATCAGTAATATAAAATACTTGACTGATTTTTACATATTTTTTTAAAATTCGGCGTGCATGGAAAAAGTCTACTTAAAAGAAAAAGCTTCTTCCATTCTCTATTCGAAGCATGGAGGAAGGTGATTTTTCTTGTGTGTCAAGTTTTTGGCCGTTGTGTATTGCGAATAGGCTATTACCGCTAAGCGGTGTCTATTCATCTCTTGAGCTCCGTAAACTAAAAACTTTTATCCGGCCCGGCCGAGGTTTTAGCGATATAGAGCGTAGATTAAGCGTAGGCTATTTTACCTGCGGTTTTTCGTTATTGTGTAGGCGTGTTTTTTTTCTTAAGGCGGCAAACATGCGTTAGTTCTTTCTACGAGTATATCCCATCCAATACGTGCGTTAAAAGTAATTTTAAGTATATTTACTAAGACTCAAAATAACGTTAATATATTATCTTACTTTAATTTTGCGCGTTAAAAAATACTATTTATCTATTTAAAACTGACTAGTCAATCGTATAAACAGCTAAGTAATTGTCTAATTTTTAGGTTCATGGTTTAATATTGATAGGAATATATATCTACACATATACACATGTCTTTCCTCTATCTTTTATTACACCATAGTACGTACTGTCTTAACCCTTTTGCCACCGCGCTCCGTGTGGTCGCGGCTATGAATATTAATAGTGTCCCGGAGACGGTTATTAGCGCCCTTGTGCTGCTGCTGTCAAAGCGGGACAATAAAGCTCTGATTTATTCGACAGGTCGGAAACCTTTTGCGGTTTATCGAGTTTGTTTACGGATCGATTAATTTTGGCTCACTGATGTGTCGATGAAAGGACAAGTTTCAATAATAAAAATTGCACTTCTTAAAAGCAACCGTGACTCTGTGACAGACGAGGAATTGAACCCCGTTTTACAAGTGCAATTTATATTATTAAGTTTCTATGGTGACATACACTATAAAAACAAAAATAAACGACAAGATTCAAGTTCCTACATGTAAAATTCAAACTTAAATATCTGCTTGGCCGCTAATCGTAGATGTTTTTGTTTTAACAAGAAAAGACTGCCATTGTATTAGTATCTTTACTAATCGAGTATTTTTTTTCCATTGGCCAGAACTTTCAGTTTTTTACGTTATCTTCAAGTTTATATGACTGCTATGCTATATTATACATTTTCAGGATATTTGTGGAATTGTCATTGTTATTTTTTTAAAGTTGATTAATATTAAATATAATACAATTATCAAATGTTTAAACAAAACCTAATGGATCGTTCCTATTAAAACTTTGTTGACAATAAACCTTTACAAATAAAAATAAGCAAATGTGATTTCGGCAACATAAAGGGCTTTTAGTGCGATTCTGCGATGTAGCGACAATGAGTGCCTGAATGGTTCGCCTCCAAGAGCACTTAATGTACTAGGTACACTTATGTACCCCCAGTGGAGGTCTTCTTATTGCATAGAAATAACATTTTGTAAATCGTTCACTCTCAAGAAGTTGGTTTGAAGATCTGAAGGTCTTAGGTATAAATAAAGTTTGCTTGTATTAATTATTTGACAAACACTTTGAAACAAACCGTATGGAATTTAATATTATGGTGTATAGTAACCCCTTCTAAAGGTTTGTATAAAACCGACTCTTTTCAAAACGAGACAGATCAATGTTGGAAACGTTCGAAGGATGACATAACAGAAACAATCAAATACAGATCATCAGATGAGTTGGGACAATTGTAGTATAAGTCAAAATTTATCTACTACGTCGAAGTACGAGTAGTAAGTACCGCTATTAAAATCGGTTAAAACTTAGTTCATAAGCGTATATCGCATGTATTGTGCCGGACCAACAATTCATCCGCGTTTATTGAATTGATCTTCAAAGGATGTTGAACTCACTTTACCAGCTTTATCTAAAGTTTGATTGTTTTGGCTATTTTCAGAGATTGCATTTAAAACTTTGTCCCTTATAAACTTGCTCTGTCGGCTCTCATAATCTGTGACAGATTTTGGTTTAATTCTGGGTTCTTTAAAAATATGACACAGAAAAAGCATCAACTTTATTTATAGATAACCCATTCTTATAGTCCTTTCTTTTTTTAAAGGCTGCTATGTGCGTGTATCTCAGATTTATCTACTTACTGGCATTAAAATACCAACCTATTACTATAATTATAGGATTATTTTATTTGTCTTTGGGGTGGATAAATACTGTCCCCACAAAAAAACATCTCGTCAAGCGTAACCGGATCATATTTACCTTGTGTCCTCACAAATGTCATATCTTCCTTAGCAGTCGCATACAATTTTTGTTTTAACTTGACGTCGTCCCCCGCCGGGCTAAGAGGGTTAAAAGACCCATATCACTTTCAAAAGATGTCAAACTTTTTCAACGTTCGCCATTCGGCGCTTCGCTCTCCATCACGAGTCGAAAGTGAGTTTTCGCAAGTTTTTAAGAGCCCTTAAAGCGTTTTCCGAAATTGATTCGAACGTGTATGAGTTGTGGCGAATTGTTTTCTTTAAAAAAAGCCAGCGCCGAATTGACGTTGGTTGGATGTTGGATATCGTTTTAATTTTTGGCTAAAGTTTGAACTTGATCCTTTTAGTAATATGGACTATTTCTTACCACAATATTACCAAATGTCTTTCAAAAGAGATTGTAAGTGTTATACAATTTTAGTTAAATAAATAGCTAATAGCTATTTTTGTGAAATAAGTTTTCTCTAATTCAAACTTAGTGTATAAAGTTGGATCCAATCTAACCAACCTACGTATAAAATACAGTCAAATCAAACGATTCCGTAATAATCTATAGCTTGGTCGAATGATGAAATTTTTTATATAAACTGTTAAACTAAAATAAACACCAAAATCGGAAGGAAGAAGCAATCAGTGCCATTTAATTTAATTGTATGTTTGAAAACTCAACATAATTTAAAAGTCACTTACTACCTCATTAAATCCAGAATATAAATTCACACGAATTGAAAACTAATATGTAGCGAGTTCAAAGCCCAATAACCTATATGACATTATCGATTCCCTCGTTACGCTCGTTTGATAAGTATCTCATGAATAAGAATGCGGATTACGTATTCGCGGCGAGTGTCGCCAACTAATTTGCGTTAATCGAACGCGACAAGAATTAATGCGCTTAGTTTGTAAGAGACCAAAGGTCACAACTTTAGAGATAAATAATTTTTGCAGTTTATGCGCCAATGGTAAGAATAGTAACAACAACAGGGCCCCCCAATTCTAATTCAGTTCCCATTCTGTAAAAGTTAACCAAGCGTTTTCTTGTTTTGGAGAATTTACGGCTTTTAGGTCACGAATTCTATGCGTTCGATTTAGTGCAACAAAATGTATTGATTTGTTTCATGAGTAACATTATTATTTTTGGTTTTTAAGATGAGCAAAACCATTTAGGATGGATGTAATTCACGCAAGTACAGACTCTCTACGGTAAATGTAGACGGAGAAAAACAAAATAGTAAATCTTTAGGCACTCCGAATCCGAATAGGTACATTGTACTTAGTCGAAAAATAACGAGGGTCGTTAGCGTTAAGAAGTGCTTACTTCGGTCTCTGAAGGCGAAAAATCCTTTGCCTAAATAGGTTGAACTCATTCTTGGAATTGAGATTTTGATTATCAGTAGGTACCTTAACCTTACACGTTTTGAAAAATATGAGACAAAATAGAAAGAATGAATTGGTTGTTATAGAAAGCGACCCATTACACCTGAGATGTATCTGGCGCTCGATATAAGTGAGAGCGCCGATGATTCGAAGGTGTAATGGGTGATGCTTACACTTGACTTAAACACTATACTTTTCATTACGACTGTGAGGAAATACTTCAATTTACTTGTATCCAATCTATACTATAATATTATAAAGCTGAAGAGTTTGTTTGTTTGTTTGTTTGTTTGAACGCGCTAATCTCCGAAACTACTGGTTCGAATTGAATAATTATTTTTGTGTTGGATAGTCCAGTTATCGAGGAAGGCTATAGGCTATATAACATCACGCTACGACCGATAGGAGCAAAGATATAGTGGTAAATGTGTAAACACCGGGAGAAAGAACTCACTATTCCACGCGGACGAAGTCGCGGGCAAAAGCTAGTTTCCAATATTCGCACTGCCAACTCGCCACGCTATGGCCTACAAGAGTGTTGGGTCATTTGTCATTAAGTGGTTAAGCTTGATGTATTAAAAAGTTAAATAAAAATAAGAACAATCTTACCAAAAAAAAACATGAATACTTACCTACAATTATATTAATTAAATACTTGTCATGAAAATAGCAAATAAACTCCACAATCTCCTAGAACATTAACGATAAGCCATCGTTTCCACTATTTGCAGATACTCTTAACTAATCTGTGTTATTCGCGCCGCTAGTTCACAAAGTGTTGAATGTCACCTCTGTGCTGTGACGATGTGGCTCAAATCTTCGACCCCGTGTCATATTATACTCAAGAAAAATATTTTTCAATTTAATTTTATTACAAAAAATCTTACGTCACCCACATCAAAACCCATAGCGGTTGAAGTGATATTCCGAGATCATACGGCTACTTTACGCAGGTGACAGTAACACGCTATTGTACTTTGCGTTACCGCCTTTTCTTTGATTTGATCCTACATTTTGGATTTTTCTCGCACCGCACTTTTGTGATAGATGTCGTTTCGGTTGTTCCTAAGGGAAAGATAGAAGAGAACAATGATGTTTTAAATCATTGGAAGAGAACGATTTAAAAAACTAAACCGCCTTAAAAAAAACAGTTTTTTGAAGGCCGTAAAATTTTATTATTTCAAGATTTTTTGTGATTTTCTCAAAAACTACTGGACGGATTTTGATGAAACTCACACTGTACCCTAAACGGAAATATACTTGATTTAACTAAAAAAGTATCATCTTGCTATGACTTCTCGTTTTCACATCATCCGTGGATAAACATACATACACTTACGAAATTTTGCACACGTGTTTGGAAGCCACAGATCAACATACTAAAATTTTATCAAATTCTAACAATATCACATACGTACACGTCGAATTGAATACCTCCTTTTCTAAATCGGTAAATATGATGTCTCTAGAGCATGATAGAAGTTAAATACTCTTAAGTAAGACTAATAAAATTGACTTTTTAGACATTCTATGTATAAATAATCAATTATTGTAAACAGTGGGTTTAATTACCAACATTTATAAATGCGAATGTTTGTGAGGATGTATTGATGTTTGTTACTGCTTCTTAATGAAAGTTCTGAATGGATTTTGTTGAAATTTTAATAATATCGCCTATACATTATAATAGTACATAAACCATAATAAACAATAATATTTTATGAGATTCTAATTTACGTGGGTGAAGCTGCGGGAAACTGCTAGTGTGGTAAATAAATCCCTCGAGGTAGTTTGTCCTATTGTTACGTCATGGCTAGGCAATCATAAGCTTGAGAGGGTGAACAAAAAATTGAAATGCTTGCAAAACGGTTACGATACGACCCCATGCATTTGTCAGGAATTTTGACATAAAAAACCCTTCCAGCGGAAGTTTGTAAATATCCCTCGGGAACTATGGTCATTCCCATTGTATTACGTCATACACACCCGCGCAAAGTACTAGGCGATCATAGACATGAAGGCATAAGCGAAATGTCAACACGTACTTGGAAGGGTGGGGTCTAGTTTACGCACACCCTCCCACGTGCAGACTAGCGTGGGTTTAAAAGATTTTATTGTTCTTATTTTGGTACGGTGATTTGACTCTCGATTAATACACCTAGATTGAAAGTAAGTAATGAAAGGACAGGGATATTTAAGGGGCATATTCAGTAATATTTATAAAATCTTATTCAACTTTAATAATATATGTATATATTTTTTGAATACCTTCCTATAGAACCTATAGTTAGACGCTAATTTAAGGTGAAGTTAGGGATTCAGATTGGGATATAGTTTGTCAAATAATGTGTACCTACAGAAAAGGTATTTCATCAAACTACAAAATTCGTCTGTTGGCAAGGGTTCGAGAGATGCAATTAGTCCGAAAAGAAATTATTGCTACAGGCTCTTGTTTTTCTGCTCATAATTGCTCATTCCCATAAAAAGAAATTGCTTGACCGTAGCCAATTTGGATGTTTCATTTTTATTTTTTATTTACTCTATCGCGAAGCATATTTACTCGTAGTTTTGGCTAGTTTGAATTACCAATTTTAGTAATTAGACTACCCCCCTTCCTCGTGGCGCAAGGCGATACTTTTAAGGAAGCGTTAGAGTGGTTAATTAGTGTTGGCGAACGTTTCATTTGGTTCCATTCTAACATTACTTACTAGCGGTTTCCCGTGGCTTTGTCCGCGTAAATAAATATTTTGTATCTCACAAAATATAATTTTAATTTTAATAAAATTCATGTAGTTTTTATTATTATTATTTATTTATGTCAACAAGTGGTCCAATTTCAATTAACAGTTACGAAAACAAATCAAAATAGAATGGCAATATCAGCCCGTGCATGACGTACCATGCCACAGTGATACACGTATACAGGTAGTCAAAACGCTCGGCGAAAACGCGCAGGATCCTGTTCGGGCTGGCCCGCGCCCTGCGCACCGGATGTGCACCGCTTGCGCATGATTGTATAAAAAGAATCCACTCGTGCTTCAGCGTACATCCCTGAGGCGCTACAGAAGCGAGACTGCCCCCTGAATTGCGTTTTAGCGTAAAGAAGTTCAAAAATCCATCCTCACTAACTTCCGGAACTTATGGAAATTTATTACATGAGCTACATTATATTTTTTTACCTAACTGATAAAGAATATTTCTGAGGATGGATTGTCTCATAGTCCGATGAAAAAATATAGCTTGACTGATTTGAAAATATTTTATAATCATAACCTATTTGCGAGTGTTTTAAATCAATTAATAAAAAATATTTAAATTTGCGCCAGCCCACTCACAAATAATTGGTCATGGTTTTGAACTAAGAATTAATATTTCGTTTGCTACGAATACTAGACGAACGATTATGACGGGGGAGTCTCCCATAAATACTTAAATACATATAAACATCCATGACTTAGGTACAAATGTTCGTGCTCGTCGCATTAACGTGGGCCCCTTACGGGATCCGAACTCGCGACTGCTGGCATAGTAGTCACGAGCACGTGTAAGAAACGTATAAATTATCGTTTATTAAATTTAATCGACTATTGATAAATTTTCCCTAAGTGCTCAGCTGAGGTTATGGTTATAAAACCGCGAAATAAAACATAATGAACTGTATCCAGAATGATAAATAGTCTGTTTTAAAACTCCGCCAGATGAATGACCCGCACTGGTACCAAATTGACGCGAGGGATAAATCTGCACCCTACACTTACATCACGGCGCCGCCCCTAACCGCAGGGGGTTGCGTTGATATGCAGCATCCCCTGTGCGAAATGCTATCCTGGCTTCTATGTCAGCCTGGTACTTTTATTGCATATTCATCGTGGTTTAAGTTTTCGCAAACATTCTGAAAGTGTAATAAGATGGGCTAGTTTCTGTTCCCAGGTTCCAAAGCCACAGCACAGCAAATTCATAGAGGTCACGTCATCTCGACCGACACAGCTTTTTTAACTTTATCTTAGTTTGCTCTATGCAGCTTTTAAACATCCATACACAGTCTGGTTGCCTGATAACGGTGTGAATTTATAATAACCCCACGGGAATTCCTACCCAGTTGATTCCGTGTAGTTCCAACGTTTTACCGCGTGAGGGGTGCTTTGGTGAAGATGATCGTTCAAACCTCCCTAAAGGTTCTATACCCCTAGTACAGCCGTTCACACTTTTAACCCTTTGCTCTGTTGAAATAGCAGAAGTAATTACTGTGGATAGTACAGGTCTCGGCCATTTTGTTGAATTATGTAGTACGTTTGTGGATTTATCCCAATTCAGCCAGTAGTAGTATTTTATAAATGCGTTGTGTAATGTGTATTGTCAACTCTCTGACCACTTTGACAGGCAGTTCCATCATTGTTTTGAAACTGTTGAAAGGAATGACTATGACAGTATTATGTAATTCGGCCATATTTATAGGAATGTCCTGTTAAGGGTGAAATTACAGCAATATGAAAATATTATAATTTGTGCATTTCTTTTTTAACTTGGTGGCCATAACAAAGCGGTTCTAAATCGAGATACCAGGCAAGCATGAACACAAAGAAGCGAGCATTAGTATGCTACGCCCATAATGTAGGGGTCTTTTACAAAAAGCAATAAGGGTGACGCCCTTTATTGCGCCTAACTACTGCGTGTATGAATGGAAAAGAATATTGGAAAAATTTTGCTTTTCGTGTTGTGACCTTAGGTATTGCAATGTGTGTATGGCAAACAAGGCCTATATTCAGCAATGGACGTCCTTTGGCTTATAATAATAAATAGGTATACTAATAAATAACAGATTATTTAAGACTTAATATCTTAAGCGCTTACACATACATATTTAAATATTAAACGGTTCTACCCAAAAAAAAAACAATTCAAGAAGTGCCTTTTTTCCATGGTATTTTTTTTATTTGTTAACAATTACTTGGTTAGTTTTCTTACATTGATAAGTAGTTTTTTTTTAATATAAAATGTGCATGCTCTATACTCTATACTATACTCATCTGATTCCCTACATAAACTTGTACTGAC
Organism: Pyrausta aurata; assembly: GCA_963584085.1. Classification (NCBI taxonomy): domain Eukaryota; kingdom Metazoa; phylum Arthropoda; class Insecta; order Lepidoptera; family Crambidae; genus Pyrausta; species Pyrausta aurata. Next base: position 467,550 of record OY757267.1, read on the forward strand.
GTACCTACTGATCGTTGTTGTACTGCTAACTAGCAAATGTGGTGTTAGATTCTGGTATTTGTACATTTTCATCATACGACATCCTTGCATGTTACTTCAGGACTGTATACAAATTAATATTTTAATAAAGACATAGATACATAAAGACTTTTGGTAGCAAATCACACTTTTTTACTATACATTGTCGTCGTTGGGCTTCGTTGAGCACGTTCTACATACTTATAGGAATTGAGTTTTTGTCGCACCTCTCCAAATAGGTATACAATATACCATGATAGACTGCGCCAAAGCCACGTTACATTTTTCAAAAGGTCTCAGGACGCTTATATTGATGAAGATGATGAAAAGAATAACACCATCATATATTATTTTCCATTGTTAATCAGTCAGGTATCAAACGAATGCCGAGAGTCGCATAACAATGGAATTTTTATTGTGTCTCGTTTACACATACTTGACGAGTTTAAACCAAAGTGATCCCAGTTACTTTGATACAATAAATCTAATATCGGCTTCACCTTCCGCTTCAAGCACGTTTACGGATAAATAAACGATTAGGAATCTCCCGGCTTTGATCGGGATCAGTCGCGCGACCCGATCGCGTCCAACAGCCCGCTAATTCCGTTCGGTCTGAGGGCACTATTCGAGGAGTCTTCCGATCTCAGCCGCATACTGACTGAGAGTTGAGACCGTGTTTTAATTATATAGACGGCTGGTCACAACCCAACTTTCTAATTCCGAGCGGCTTCTGAGTAATTTTGAAGACAGAATAATCTAGGATTACCTAGAAACAAATGTCGGTTCAACTCAGTATTCGAACCTAGAACCTCATCCGTAGTAAACCTACTGAGCACTACAGGAACTAGGCAAAAGCGAAAAATTAAGAATCTATCTATACTTTCCGATTTCAGCAAATTGTATTTAACAAAAAAAATCGATATATTTAGTACTTATCTTATTTTCATACAGATCTCATTAGGGTGTGTGAACTTTATCTTTTATCATATCATCAATTCTGATTTATTATGTTATTTGCATTAAAATCCGACCAAATCGTCTTTCAAAGTAGTACCCCAGACTCTGGTCCAGTCGCTTCAATGTTTTATGAGCCGATTGATGAGCAAACTTTAACCCACTAAAATATATTCATTTGTTGAACCTAACAGTAGTGTTGGGGGGTGGGATAAACCAGACGAAGGTTTAGCGAACATTTAGCGTAATAATGTAACAGGTCGGTAATATTAATTCTAAGTGGAATAATTTCTAGTTCCCACGTTGATCTCTATTTTCAGTTGGCTTCTGCGACCACCAACGGCGAAACTGTTTGATGACGTATTATTAATTCAGCTTTGATTGACCAGGGTCGCATATTGCCGCAGAAATGATCGGCTGGTTGGTCACATCAAAGGGTATGCGTTCCATGTGTCAACAGTGCGCATCGCGTGTGTGTCCAGTACTCAGGGTCCACACTATACGAGTACATACAGCTGCGGGCGGTGACGCGCGACCGGCAACCCTGTGGGGATTTTATTTTATTTGCTTACGTCCCATTTGCACTACTGCCGCGGGACATTTCGCTTCCCATTAGTGATCGGATGTGCAAGTTACGAGTGTCGGTCTGATTATTTTATTTTACATCACTTTTCCACCGCTTTTCGCTCATTAATATTACTTTATGGGGCTCAGTCATGCCGGAGAATTGACAATTAATTGAATGTATAAGAGCGTAGAGGAAAACCTACTTGCGTTACCTATAAACAAATATTATGGGTAGGTAGCAGTCATAAGGATATATACTTTCCATGACAGTAATTTTGATATTTAATGTGAATAAGGTGAAGCTGAAATAAATAAATCACCAAAATGAGTAGTCCCTGCTGAACATATACACGTCGTCTGTCATTGCTGATGGACAACATACGCCGCGCTATAAATAATACTGCAAATCCTGAAGATATTTTAGCCGCTAGTGACTTACTCCAGACAGGGCGAGCGTTTACGATTTGTCACACCGCGACATTGCGAACTGCGGAGACTGCTGACAGCCTGATGAATGATGTGCCTAGTACATGCCCTTTTTGCTTTGGCAGATTTTATTATGATAATTCGAATTTCATTATCATTTTATGAAAATATATATAATTATGTAAAAAGTAAGCGCTATGGGCCGTGGTCTTTGGATAGGTACTTTAATCCAAAGTACCTATGTGGAAAAATCGTATGACTCAAAATTAAGTCATCCCATCACATCCCATTGTTAATGTTATATATTAAGTATCTACTCCAACAACAAACTGATGCTCGTTTGGATATTTCTGCATCACGTCACGTATGCATATGAAGCATTGACTATCGAATAGATTTTCTAATAAGGATAAGTTAGACTGCATGGAGTGAATCGTCATCGTGTGAATCTACAGTTTTAGATGGATTGAAACACTCAATTTCATACCAATAGTAATGATACTAGAAATCTTAAATAAGCAAGAAGTTGTATCAATGTGTCATTTCTTCTAGACAACTTGCAAGTAATAAATAGCTTACAGAAAGAAAGAAGAGGCAGAATAGTTTTGTCATTGCCTGAAAAATAAAAATGGTCATAAAATGATTCTAATAACACATTTCCCGCATTAACTTCGTCCCGCTGCGAACCACAAAAACGGATCCTGTATTTGTTGACATATTTTATGAAGTACATGAAAAACGTTTTTTAAATTAATTAATTCGGCCGTTATTCGCGTGTCATCGCACCGCGCCGGTTTTGCGCTGCAAGTAATTCCGTTTGCGTGGTCGACAGTCGGCTCGTTTATTTTAATTTGCAATATCAACGACGTGTTTTTGAGTTTACTCCTCATGTTTCATGCGAGCCTCGTGTGGCGAGGAAAATTAAACATAAATTATTATACATGTAAAAAATAACAAAATGCTAGTTTAAACTTTTACGAATCTGGGGACCGACCAATAAAAGACATAGAAAAAAGGGAGGTAAGATATAGGTATAAGATTTCTAGAGCGACAACTTTAACTGGAAGCCTTATTTTCCAACAAATACTTAGTACAAATTCATGAATACAATAATGTTACCTTTTTAACCTGTTTTGGGAATCAATTTGTGTGATTGTGCTTCTTTGTGTTACTGAACTGTTCAGTTGAATAAAATATTAAATTATTCCAAATTATATTAAAATAAAATAAAAAACATTCGCGAAATCCTAACATCCGAGAAACGTAAAAACAGTGGTAGGGTAATACGAATCGAATATACTTGTATAACTGGTTACTTGAGTAAAAAGTTCTCAGAAGAACAAAACTATTCTTATTTCCACTTCAGTTTATTTAAAAGCAATTAATATAAATGCCGAGCTTTATGAAACTCAGGCACGTTGAGTATAAATGCGTTTTTTTATAAGGCTTCGCTTTGAGATACGCATTTGACGTCATCATGTATTCCACAAGAATTTCCCAAGCGGATGAAAGTACTCGTATGTATGGAATTATAGATGCGTTACATCTACTCAACACAATTACTTACATGTGGATCACCTAGTGTTTTAAGAGTCTAGTTGCAACTCAAGAATGGATGGAAACTAACTTAGAGATATGTATGGATAAACAAGTATTCAATCAAAACACAAAACGCCAGAACCATCATCATTGAATTGCCCAGCTCTCAATTCATCTTGGGTCGGCGCAGTATGATTTTACTCTCTCTCTAATATTAATCTAAAACAGTCTCACTATTTTCCGACCAAAAGGTGCGACGCGATTTCAGCAGCTAATTAAATAAACGGCGAGCCAACTTACATTATTAGGCCCATAACCGGATCTATCCGGATATAGGGTTGCCAGGAATAATAACCGGTGCGCAATCGAATTACCGGGTCGGGCACGCGCCGGCTACGGGCAATAATCGCGTTTATAAGTGACAGCCGTTACCGGACGCGATTACACCGGTTAGGGCCCGCAGCTGATGGGTTAAATAGACGGTTTAAAAAGTAGGTTTTACGCTGGTCGTAAAGTTCATGATGATAATATTGATAATGAATGATTGAATTTAGATTAATATAAAAAAAAATACAAAACACGATTTCTGAAGCACGTTTACCAATCGCTTAACCAAACTACATTTACACGTGCAATAAACTAAACTATATTTACAAGTGCAATTTATATTATTAAGTTTGTATGGTGACAAAACACTATAAAAACAAAAATAAACTACAAACTACATTGCATATATGTTCCCACAAATATCTTGTGAAAGCAATGAGTTTCAAGAACCAGACTTTAGCACATTTAATTCGAATCAAACCTAGTTTATTTTTTTGTTAGTGATAACTACTTATTGAAGAATAGAATAAGAATAGAATAATATTTATTTGCTAAAAACATGGTACATTATCAAGTTCTTACTATAACTATAAGGTATGAACATGCATGTTTTATCGATCTGTGCAAATCGACTACAAAATTATAAAGCAGTCTTAAAAAGGACCAAAAGTTTTTATTATAGCACCTAAACACCAAGAAATTATGTTGGTGTGATTCATTAAACATCATACACAACAGACAACGAACTTCACCTTTTATACCTAATACTTTACTAACGTGGTTCTGCCCGCATCCGCCCTAGAGCCAAGGATTTTATAGTCGCTATAATTTTTGAGATCGCCAGTTATGGGCTAAGAGGAGCGGTTTTAACGCGTTTAACCCGCTGGGGCTGTGGAATTAAGTTGTTATCTTTTATAGTGTTCTTGTTAGAGGTTATTAAAAGATTCTTTACCTTTTTGTAGCCTAGGAAACTTTGAATGTTTCTCAATTTATTTGGAGCTGTTTTTTATAGACTAAATACTTATCTGTCTATAAGAATATATGCTACGTTAAAAATTATCCCGTAAAGCTAAATTTAAGCAAACTCTTGGCCGTACCAGAGATATTTTTGATTCAAAATATTCCTTATTTTTATTCAAATCATGATTCCCAGTATTGTAATTATGACAAAAAATATTATTCTTGACGTTTTTTTTGCACGGGCCAGGGATGTCTCTCGGGAGTCGTGCAGGCCCTAGTGCGCGCTTCGCCCCTTGCTTCCGTGTGTCGGTTTCCTCCCTTCGGCGGTTTAAGTTAATAATATTACCCTCGTGCATTTCTGCTCGCCTGGTGTAAAAACGCAGTTTAAAATTTTGAGCGGCTTTTTAAATTTAAAAACTTTATAGGCAACATTTTACACCTTAGCAATTTTGTTTGCTTCTTGTGGACGATAAGCATTTTGCTATAGTTATTTATTTAAATTTTATTGCACTGTTAATTGTACAATTGACTTTATGCCTTATGGCACTCTCTAACTCAGTCAACCGCTTGGGAATGCAGAAAATTTAATCAGTAATTGAATTTAATTATACATATTAATGTACATTTCACCGCCTTAAAATAAAGGAGGTAATCAATTCAATGTGTATGTATATAATATCGTTAGAATTGGATAAAATTTTAGTATGTTGATTTATTAAGGCTTCCAAACACGTGTGCAAAATTTCGTAAATGTATGTATGTTTGTCCACGGATTTTTCGAAAACGAGAAGTCATTGCGAGATGTTTCTCTTTTTAGCTGAATAAGGTATAATTTAACTGAGGGTACAGTGTAAGTTTCATCAAAATCGGTCTAGTAGTTTTAAGATATGAGTAAATGTAATTAACTAAAAATCATGAATTAAAAAAAATATTTAAAAAATTAAACCGCTTCGTACCGCCGTCGTAGCTTCGTACACCAAATAGTTCTAGCTTAACACATCATGCACCGACTCCAAAAGAATTTGTTTCTCCTAAATAGAAGACGAATGCGTTATTTTATAGGTAAACCGCGAAATTGAGACCTTGCCTGCGGGGTACAGGGGCGCGGGGGGAGGCGAAAGCGGGGTTTGTGAGAGGTGCGGGCGGCAGGCACATTCTTTTCAAAATTTAGTACGCTCGCTACACAGGTAGCGATAGCATCTGTTGACAGTTGCGGACGCTTTGACAGAAGTACACAAGAGAATACTGTCTGACTGAAGTCTGAAGATGAGTCGCAGTATATTCGGACACAAAATCGATATTATTGTATTTTTTGTCGTGTTTTTTTAATTTCTATTTTACATCATTTTCCAGCACCTATTACAATCTTTGTACATTACCTAAAGTTGTAGTACTTTTATATTTTCTATGCTAAAGTATAACTGGGGAAGAGAATGCTCTTTATAGCATTAAGTCCACCGTTTGAACACTGTAAAATAACAGTGTTTTAATAAAGGCTCTAAATATATACGAGTATTTTAGAATGAAATATAGATCTAAATTTAGTGTATAGATAGTGCCATCCACGAAGGCGCGCCCCACTCTTTTTTTGATTGAGGAACACGTGACACGTGACACGGTGACACGCGTGTCAGTTGCGAGCCGGCCGTCTTTCAAAAATACAGGCTCGCCACGAAAGTGGCTCTACTTAAATTATTTTTCAAATGTCAAGAAAAGCCCAGTGTGTTGTACTAAAAAATAAACCTGGTATAATCTTCTGTCATTGTTAAATTTACTTAAATAATTATAATGGTAACTTAAACACCAAAATCAATTTTAAATAAAATAAAACATGTGGTACTTATAATATTACCGGGATGTACTTTATCGGGGAAGGCTATTAAACATCACGCTAGGACCTACGTGTACGAAGAAAAAACAATTCACGCGTATGAAGTCCCGGTGCACCTATATTTCTCTTATAAAGACACTTTTAAATATATTTTTTTTAAGTTATAAAACGTTCTTATATATTTCGATTACGTCAATAGTAAAAATGTTACTGGTGCAATTTTAAAAAAAATATTACTCGTCTAGTAGCTAACCATACCCACTTAAAACTATATCTAAGTTGAGCATATTTCCCTTTGAGTGTATTTTTTGCAGTGTGCTTGTCATTCATAAGTCATTATGATGTTCGAAATTCAATTCAAATGTTGGAAAACGCTTGTACACATGTACTATAAACGATTTGGACGAGTGGAGGGGCGCGCCTTCGTGGATGGCACTATCTATAATATGAACTAGATATGAATATAACTAGATATACACTCGAACAAAACAGTCGCAGAAGTTACCAGAGAATGTTATTTAATTTTTTTATTTTTCCAAAAAAACAATCTTATTTTAAAATTCCATTTTATTTATTGGTGTAATTGTATCGAATCGAATATTTTTTTCCCATATGTTATATATGTAATGTTATGAATTTTGTGAATGTTGTAATTTTTTTTTTTCGATTATTCAGTTTGTCCAATCGATCGACCGATCGATCGTTTATGAGGCCCATTCAAATTTAATTTTTCAAATCATATATATATCATGTAAACGTTTAAATCCTTTAGTTTTTATCTTCCACGTTATATGTATAAAATAAATAAAGGTACCTTATCTATATGAAACCCGAGCTCGCTGTCTCTTATCCTCTTATTCATTTATCATTTAAAAACTCGCATTATGAAATATGAATCTTTGCGCAAAATTCCAGTTAGATCCATTTTGTTCTCTTTCAGGAAAAAGCAACATCTTTAACGGGTGTTTTGTTACAAGTAAATCGATAATACATTTTAGCCGAAAGGGGCGGGACCATCAATCACTTGCCGATACTAAAGACATAGCTCGGGGAAAGCGAGCCGGCCTTTAGTTCGAACCAATCGTTTACTACCAGCGACCCTCGTATTAGGGGTAGATTTCACGTTAAATTCCTTGCTCTTCCTGATATCCTGGTATTTCGCTTTTAAATAACACGTGATTGTGCTCGAAAATACACGACACGTGAGAAGGTTTGCTGTTAAGTTATTTTAATTAAAAGAAATAACTACAGTTAAAATAACTATAAATTGTATCGACAGTTGAAGAAACAGTGTGATGCTCCTGCCTCCATAGCCATACATACACAGTCGGCATGCGCACACAAGTACGAACAAATTGTACCAACTACCCTTCCTAAATTTTTCGGCGGAAACTATCAACAACTTCGAGCTTTCAACCCCAACCCCCATGGTGAAATAAACTCCTCTATTTTTATTATCGCCTAGTACAATATCACCATAAGGGAAGTTTCCCATTGTTCTTCCACGATCCTATGTAATTTGGAAGGGCCATTTTTACTCAGTTGTATGGTAAACCTACCAACCCCATAAGCCCCATGTTATAAGAATGGTGAAATAGGCTCTACTTTACTTATGCTACCCTAGTACGAATCCCCATAGTGGTATTATAATATAACGCCAACGCCATCAATGGTTTTTGTGATTCGAAAATTTTACCTATGACTGAGTGGGTATGGAAATTTTTAGGTAAGTTGAATTGTGTAAGTTATGATTTTGAAAAGTATAAGTAATATTTTTACGAAAAAAATTATTCTAGCAGAAGTATCTCACTTATTATTAATGTTCCGCCACTGATTAAACTCTCTGCATTACCAAGCGATTGACTGGTAGAGAATGCCATAGGGCATTAAGTCCGACAATCGTACAATTTACAGTGCTATAAAGTTTGAATAAATAAGTATAAAGCACGTATCATAATGTTTTTTTAAAATCAGTTCGTTATCGGCCCGACCCGGGAATCGAACCCAGGACCTCTGGCGCAGTCGTCGCTTTAAAATGTGACCCTCTGACCGCTGCGCCATCGAGGCAGTTAACTTATACTTAATAATTGTTATTAAGTCATTTTAAAGCCCATATTTTACTTTATGTAAGTACGCAAATTGTGATTTACTTTTTACTATTTACGATTGCGAAAAGGGAAAGACAAGAAAACTTTCTAGCCGAGCATGCTTATAGCAAAAACTTTTTAGGGTTCCGTAGCCGAATGGCAAAAACGGAACCCTTATAATTTCGTCAAGTATGTCTGTCTGTCTGTCTGTCTGTCCGTCCGTATGTCACAGCCACTTTATTCTGAAACTATTAGCATCACACCGCTGAAACTTGGTAGGTAGGTGTATCATGTTTACCGCTTTCCGATTCAGGTAAAAAAAATTAAAAAAAAAGAGTTTAAAGGGATATGATTTCCCATACATGAAACCCATACGTGTGGGGTGTCTATGGGTAGGTGTTTTAAAATGACATAGAGGTTTCTAAAATCATTTTTTCTAAAAGTCTAACGTTGGAGAGATGGACGCTTCCAAAGTGGTAAAATGGGCGTCCCCCCCATCTAACTTTTGAACTAAGGAAGTGAAAATTTTGAAAAAAATATATGATGTAGATCTCAACAAAAACTTTCAGCGAAAATTGGTTTGAGCGAAATCGAACTAGCAGTTTTTGAGATATAGCACATTTTGTATGAACCGCAAATATAACTTTGTCTTTCATACAAACACTATGAAAAACAAAGTTATATTTGCGGTCAATATAATATTGTGGTGTTTTAGCTAAGTGGAAGTAAGAAAGAATCCCCAATTCAGTTAAAGTTGGCACGGAACCCTCAGTGCGCGAATCCGACTCGCACTTGGCCGGTTTTTTTGTTACGTTACCATCAGAAGTCAGCCATCATCAAAAGATTTTTTTGCTGTCTGTACTAGAACGCATTTTACTGCTATTGTTGGGACACACTAAGTGCAAAGTGGGAATTGAATTATTTTGTATACACGTTGTATATACCCAACCCAATTCCAGAAAAAAAGTATTTCGAATAATAATCGACATCTATGTGACTGTGGCTAACAATGGCTAGAATGAAACATAAACGTAGCTTGTTAGTTGTTAGCTATTTTTCATGTTCTTGCTGGGTGCTTTTGTTATGTGGCACAAAAGGCTGGGGACCAGGCGCACAGGGGCTATACTGAAATTGACCTATCGCGCAAATTGAATGTCCGTCGAACACGGCCCGGGACAACAAGCCATTGTACCCCGGCTTTTCAAGATACAGCCAATATTTCATTTGGTCGCAAAATGTTCGATCGGCGGAAAAGCTACGAGAAACCAAAAGACACGTACAAATACGTATTCGCGATCAATCATGTGTGAATTGTTGTCAACCGACCGAAAGCGAAATTATATCCAGAACCCTAAACCTATTATAAATCCTGAGGATTTTACACTAAAAAGGATACAATAGAGATAAATGTAATATAGGGATTTGTCGCATGATATTGATATCCTTGATACCAGGAGAGCACAGGTAACGAAGTGAACGTCAAACGCTTACATAGCTTTGATATTCACGTCTTATGTGGGCGGGAGAAGGATTTTGATGAATAGGTTGGCTCAAAGAAAAGAAGGTTCATGCTGCCTAGCGTCCCTTCAACACAATACCTTCGTGTTCGCATCATATAGTATATGAGCCGTTACTAATATTAAATGCTATTAATCTTCCCTTATGTATGAGTCTAAGGGCAACGAAATGTATATACAGTCAATATACTCGTTCGTAGAGCTTGTACTGCTTTTGTAAAAATATTTTATACTCTCCGATAATGTATGAAACCTGCGGTAAAATCTTTTAGGTAATTTAGTAATTTTCATCGTCAATGTCATATTATTTAATAATGTTTACATTAATAATTACTAGTTTCTGTTAGTAATGTGCTATTTACACAACTTTTTATATCCGTCATAATAATTATCCGTCATGATCATAAAAATCTTTTTTTGACCTGATGTCTTTCAGCATAAATGTCCACCCTCTTAGAGTTTTTTTCTTAATTTAATTCACACCTTGTTTACCACTTATTAATGTATCCAAATGAAAGTGCTAATTGACGTTGTTTCTTGTCCTCAGCTGGTGGGCGGCGAGTTCGACATGGAGCTGAACTTCGTCATCCAGGATGCGCAGAACATACAGCACATGCTGGAGCTGCTCGACCACTGCCCGCCAAGCCTGCAGGTGAGTGCCTAGCCATTTATGATATCCTGGTACTTTCGAGTTTAGTTGACAAAATATTCATGGACTTGAGATTTTTTATAAACTAGTAACGATCGATTAAAACGATCTGTTATAAAACGTCGTTAAATTTATAAACTATCTCCAATTGGGTAGATTATATAATGTATACCCGTTTTTTGTAAAAGGATTATACTATATTTTTTAATTAATAAAAGTAAGAAGCAATGTTGAATATTGCGTGTGTTCTGGGAAACAGACGGCAATCACTTAGTTCCATATACATAGTGCTCTTGAAGGATATTATTTACCGTTACTTACCTATCTCTATCATGATTTTCAATAGCCGCAACATGTGGTTCTTTCTATGGATTTTCTTGCCCTTTCTTAAACACTCGAAGGGAATGACAGTTAAAATGATTCACGATAACTGTCGGAAGATTAAAAAAAAAAAGGTACTTAATACTAAGGCCGGGCTATTTGTTTTCTTTATAATAAGATACTACTTATATATATACGATAAGAGGATAAGAGGATACTTGTCGTACTTCCTTTTGTGAATTATTTGTCCTGGTAACTAAATGGACCAAAGTAACTCTTTACTTTCACAAGCCGTGTAAGCCAAACACCGTAACTCTTTACTCATTTCTCAATGTTATATTTTTTCTATTTTTGTTGCTTACACAAGCATTTAATTTTGACTTTCTGGAACCTGAAATAATAATGTCACTTAATTCTATTTACATATGTTTTTTTTTTATATTATTATGTTTATTTCAGTTTACATTCACAGATTTTGTTGTCCTTGCCTTTGCTAGCTTAGTTATGCTGTTAAACTATGCTAAGCGTTGACTCTTACCTAATTTAAATTAGGAGCACCGCGCAAAATAGGCTCATTCTTTTTTTAACTGTTACTTTTTTTATTGCTTAATCTATAATATTATTATTATTATTTATATTTTTTTTACTAATCTATATTAATTGTATATTTACTGACTGTGTAGCAAATTCAGTAAACCTAGCGTGCCTATCAATAATGTCAGAGGACTGAAATATTTCGTATCAACGAGACAGCTACTCACCTCATCATGACTGAACTGATATTCAGCGGCGGGCGACGAAATTGACTATTGCATTATTAATCTGCTCTCCTGCACGCCGCGCATGCAATGCACTTCATTATTGAATGCTCTCTCATTTATAATTCACCGCTATTGTTCTTCTGCTGGCCTGGTAGGTATTTGCTTTGCGTCACAATGCAAAATCATTAACGAATAACGAAATAAACTTAAATGACAACAATAAGAATATACCCGTGTTGTTTACTTTTAAGATTTGTTTAACACAGCATTATTTTGTAATGGAAATCGATTTCCATAACTAAAAAATGTCCTGGAAATCATCTTGACGTCAATAAAAATGTTCATCATAATATTGTTTCAGTTTCAATTGCGGAGTCCAAACAGACATTCATAACGTAATTTTATTGTTAGAGTGCTAAGAATGAATCGTTTATCCGATGACTTACTCGTCTGCAATCAATCAGTCTCATTTCGAGTATTACCTGAGAGAAAAATGAATTCAAAGCTTATCTTGGAATTCTTGGCTTGCTAGAATTTTCTGCTCTAAAGATGTCTTTGAGTCTTATCATGAGGGAGTCATCGCACCCTAGCTAGACGCTTAACGAACGAGATCCTTTGCTTTTATGCACTCCTGGTACCAAAAGATTTGGAGCATCTTCTAAGATGCAACTTTTATTATTTTTTTTTAGATTGATTGAATTTTCTTTATTTCCTTTTTGGTCTTTCAGTATTTAATTTAATCACTTGCTATCAAGTTTCCGTAGTGAAGCGGTTATCACGTGTGCTTCACACGCACAAGGTCCCCGGTTCGGTCCCGGGCGAAAACAACACTTTTTGCTAAAATATTATTGTATTTATTTTTAAAGATGGAGAACTTAAGTGGTTAACTATACTAATAACGGCGATTAGCAGGCAAAAATGCTAAAACTAAAGAGAGTTTCTGTACCAAGTTCTTAAGACAAAATAAAATTTAGTAAAGCGTTTATAGAGCGTTTTAAATCGAACTTAATTACGAAGTCTTGCGAGAGAAATGAGATCTTATGAGATTAAGAGACCGGTCTAGCTCGGCGCAGTCGGGTAAGAAGACACACCGCGGCAAGAACATTATAACATACAGGATGTTGTTTTGTTCAGTGACGAGCGACTCAGGGTTGATAATATGAGTACTAATGCTTATTCTAAAAACAATATTTTCTTTAAATTATATGCAAGTTTTATAAGAGAAAACCGTCTTCACAACCGTCTAAAAAAAATTAAAATGAATGGGGAAACTCGCACCCTCGCGCGTAGCTCGCGCGTATCTACGAAACACTTATAATAATAATAAAATGTAAGAAAAAAAGTAAATAAAGTATCTCAAAGGGGCCTCTTTCTGTTAGATCCATATCCCCAGGTAAGCCTTCCAAAAGGACCGGCTTCGGCCAGCTTCTCCAGCCACTCCAGCTTCATGGAGACCACCGAAATGAGGAGCCATTACTGGAATAAACCTAAATCGAAGAATACAAATTGATTAGTATCAAACCTTTTTGGAGCACTGTGCTACAGTTGCAAAACGTTGGATTCTTATGATATTGAATTCGCAATATTGAACATGGTACGAAAACTTTATGAAAATTCATGGCTAAACGAAGCAGTGATCTGATCGGAACTGATGTGGTTGTATTGTTCTGAACTGTGTCCGAAAGATATAACTTGTTTCAGTTTTATATACCCCGCGGTTAATCCTTGAACTCGGCTAATTACCTCGTTTAATTATATCTTTATTAGTCCTCTTTAGGAAAACTGTATTCGTTATTAAATTGAAAGCGAAGTGGGTGGAGGACTAGGCTCTGTAAGTGCTTAATAAAGAGGTTGTTAGTGCTGCCTTTTTAGGGTTCCGTAGCCGAATGACAAAAAACGGAACCCTTATAGTTTCGTCAAGTCTGTCTGTCTGTCTGTCTGTCTGTCTGTCTGTCTGTCTGTCTGTCTGTCCGTCTGTATGTCACAGCCACTTTATTCTGAAACTAAAAGCGTCACATAGCTGAAACTTGGTAGGTAGGTGTATTTTGTTCACCGCTTTCCGATTCAGATACAAAAAGTAAGAAAAAATAATATTTAAGAGGGGGCTCCCATACATGAAACTAAAACCTAAAAATTTTTTTTACTCAAACTTAAGCGTGTGGGGTGTCTATGGATAGGTCTTTTAAAATGATGTTGAGGTTCCTAAAACCATTTTATCTAAAAGTGTAAGGTTTGAGATATAGACGCTTCCAAAGTGATAAAATGGGCGTCCCCCCATCTAACTTTTTAACTAAGAAAGTGAAATTTTTTAAAAAAATATATGATGTAGATCCCAACAAAAACTTGCAACGAAAATTGAAGGAGATCGAACCAGTAGTTTTTGAGATATTGCACATTTTTATCAACCGCAAATATAACTTTGTCTTTCATACAAACACTATGAAAAACAAAGTTATTTTTGCCGTCGCAATATATTGTGATGTTTTCGTTAAGTGAAAGTAAGTGGACCCTGAATTCAGTTAAGGGTGGCACGGAACCCTCAGTGCGCGGGTCCAACACGCACTTAACCGGTTTTATTCAATAGAGATACTATTAATGTTTTTCTAGTAAGTACGGCATTTTTTTATGGTTTGCTCAAAAGTTTGCGTTACCACCAAATACTTACCACCAAAGATAAGTAGTTTTGGTATACTTTATAGTAAAGCTTACCTATGCGCTATGGTGAAAAAGAATTCTCATGATGCCGACGTCGCGTTACGATCGACATGTCAAATCTGTACTAATATTATAAAGCTGAAGAGTTTGTTTGTTTGTTTGGACGCGCTAATCTCAGGAACAATTTACTGGACCAATTTGAAAAATGTTTTTGTGTTAAATAGCTTATACTAAAACCCCCTTATTCATAATAACTCAAACGGTCTTTTAAACCTATTTTAGCTATTACACTGTTTTGACACTTTCCGTCAAATGATGAAAGCGCCAAGAAAGAATGAGACAAAACAGTGTAATAGCTTAAATAGGTTTAAATGGCCGTTTGAGTTATTATAAATAAGGGGGTAAAACTTATGCTATAAAACATCATGCTGTGTCGGGAGGAGAGGGAGCAAAATCAAAACACGCGGACGCAGTCAAAATAATACAATAAGTAATGGTCCATTTGTATGTGGACCAAATCCATCATACGGTTTCAAAGGTTTGCAAAAACAAATACAATAAATTTAAAACAGAATTAAAATAAACCGTTATAATTGCGCAAGCCACCTTCAAAAACAAACAGCGGCGGAGCAGAACCAACAAAGCATAATCTTTTTCAACCAGTTCAGGCGGATCGCATTGTAGCCGCGTTACAAATTAAGCTCCAATTATTAAAATGACAGCCTTTTGACAGATACCCCACCTCCTACCATTCAGCAATTCAATATTTGATATCAATTCGTGACCATATTTCTTCTTGGAGGTGTTATTTATTGACTAAGCTGACAACAAAAGGTTGGTTCGTCACCTCAGGTTTAGGTTTTGGGTACAAGCAGAAAATTTACCAGTGGCCTACTAGAATTGCATTAGAAATACACTCGAAATAAATTACCGATACTTACCGACAAACATCATTATTTCATTAGCCTCAGATAAGTTTTCAATTCACTGGCTTACCAGAGGTGCAGAAGCAGTGTACTCGAAATTCAAAATGGCCGAATATACACATCATCTGACTATTTACCAGGCATGCATAAATAAGAGCTATAAGCGTCACAGTTTTTATCGGCGTCAGTAATTGTCGCACATTTATTTCTGCTCCGATACGCGGAGCGCAGCGAGCGCAGTGGGCATCGTGCCAATGTAGTTTCATTGCAATTGGATTGTGATGGTAGGTTCACATAGGAATAAAGTTGTCTTTTCGTATGTGTGACCTTAATTTCTTTTAAGCACATTTGTTTTGTTACTTATGTTACCGTGTAGTATAACATTGGCATTGTGAAAGTCTTCATTAATTTGGTTCTGAAGTTTACGCGAATACTCATTACAATAAAACAACAATTTTACGGATTGATTTCGCGAACGTTTATTTTTATTTTATGCCTGACGTTTCGAATGCTTTACAGCATCCGTGGTCACAGGCAGACTGTAACTGTAGTCTGCCTGTGACCACGGATGCTGTAAAGCATTCGAAACGTCAGGCATAAAATAAAAATAAACGTTCGCGAAATCAATCCGTAAAATTGTTGTTTTATAGTCTTCATTAATTTTGTTAGTTTATTTATTCGTCGTTGGAATACTTTTTCGGCGTTACCTAACTATACTTACTTTATCTTTCTGTGTTAGGTACCAGGTAACATACGTTTTACAACGTGTAGTAACACTACTGCTCTCTACATCCACTATACTTCGGACAGCGCCAATAAACTATCAGCAGTAAACAACTTAGCGGTAACAAACGTGCGGCGTTTCAATGGCCGTCGGATGCGCTAATAGTCCGCCTAATTAGTACCATAATAATGGACATCAATCACATATTGCTCTGATCCCAAAGGAAGTACCTAGCTTATGCACTTGTGTTATGGAAATCGGACAAACGGTGGTACCACAACACCCAGACCAGGGTTCACAATATAGAAATTTATGATTTCTGCATTGATCCGACCGAGAATCGAACCCGGGACCTCGGAGCGGCGACGCCATGAAACCCAGCGTGCTTAGCCACTACACCACGGAGGTCGTCGAGGGTTGGCGCGGCTAATACTCGTATACAAGCAGCGTTATATGTTTAGTGTTTACTAGAAAGGCAAATTCCACTTTTAGTCGAATAAAATTTAATTTATGAATTGTCGTATTAAATGTTTTTTCACAAATACTTACGAGTTCTACGAACCCTTTTTACAATATTTAACTTAATTTTTGTAATCAAAATGGTAATCATTAAAGGCTTAAATGCGAATACCATGCCATAAAAGCCACAGCAGGGATTTTCGTAGTCATTATAAGCAGTAGGTATGTTATATATTACACTATTCCATTCCAATTACCAGAGCTGCAGATGTGACTGGGACCGTCTGGTTGTTAGTTGTCCGCGTGATGAATGATATGAACTGCAAGATTGCTCGAGCCAAGCTCCCCAATGAAGTCTTGTTGTTCCTTTTACATCCTGAAACCTGTATTTAAGTTAGAGCTGTACATTAAAAGACGTTAACCTATTTTTTTATTATTATTTTCGTATGGCTAATTTACGAGTACATACTGTTTAGTTACCCAAATCGACAGCGACATGTGCATTTTGAAATCGATCGAGTATATTCTTCGTAATAAATGAACTTGGTAGTTACCCAAAAAATATATATTTCCGTTAAATTAAAATTCCCCGTCTAGTCAGAGAAAATACAAGGGTATAAGAATTGACCAAGTGATGGAGGACACAGTGGCAGCTTTCAGGCAAGTCATCTTATGAGACGCCCCCTGAAGCCTGATAGGCCTGTCAAGGGGCGCTTAGGCTGCGAGCATCGCAGGGATCTATTAGAGACCGTATTATTACAGATTTTGTGGTAGTCATCTTCGAAATTGCTTTTATGAGCTATCAAAATTAATTGACGTATGTGCTTGCCTTCCCGTTTTGTGCAAGGCCGTATGGTGGGGTTATAAGCAGCCCATGTCTTATTATTACATACAAATAACTTCCCTATTAAATTAAATTATGCCCTGATTGTTTTCAAATCATTATGTTTGTAAACTTATGAATTGGGGAACATAATTTACCAGTTTGTTGGTTTGCTCATTACCAGAGCAACATAGCGAGCGAGAAGAGTTGGTCTCGAGTTAGAACGGATAATGAACGCGTCCGCTGCGTGAATAACTTCGCATAAAGTTGAGTTCGTTACGTGTTCAGCTAAGATACAAACTTCTTTATGTATGCGTAAATAGAGATCAATATGCAGCTTTGTTTGTGTGTGTTTGGATTACGTAGTTAAAAGTTCTGAATTTGATGCGTACATAAAAATGTACAATAACTCTAAATATATTATGTTTCAGCTTACGAGCTGAGTGCTAATACTTAGACTTAGCTACTCCTATGAAAATATTTTGTCTTACTTACCTATTGTGTCTTTGAGGTGTAGGTGTGTACCCTTTGAATGTTTAGGTACTTAGTTGAAGGTAAGGAGATCCAAAACGTTTTTCAAACACACACCATAAATTCTTATTGCATAATAAGATCCTGTCAGTTTGCGCCCATTTTATTTTCACTAAAAGACAATGTGTGCTCATATTGAATAATGTTTTTCTTCTCGCCGCGTTGTATATAAAACCCTTTTATCCCTTATTGAGGTACATTTTAAGCTTTGTCGTTCTATGACATTTGAAACATTCAATTTGTACGACTAAAACAGAAATGAAAGTCCAGTTTTTCATGTTAGTTATAATGTAGTATTCATGTTAGATTCTCAAAGATTAACACTGTAGATACACTGAAACGAATAAGTAAAAATAAAATTAGAAGCAAACATTTTTATGGCAAAAAATTTTTTATGTTTAAATTAATAAAAACCTTTTGTTTTCTCTGTCGGCAGTCAATTTGCAAATTAAATCAAGAATCGAATAATGAAAGCTGGTAGAAGCTAAAAATATCAATTCTGAAGCCACTGCGTCGGACAGTCTTGAATTTTGTATTTTCTGCTGTAAAATATATTTTTTTTGTCTGATAAACAACTTTTTTATTATTCTGTTTCAAAGATAAGCTAAAAATAAACCTGCCTTGTAACGTTCCGTTTTATGCCTTAATTGGATCAGTGTTTTTGGAGTATCCTATGCTGAAATTGCCTGTGTATAATAACTTATTTATGTTTTGCACAATTATGTGGAGTACAATGATGAAAATATAGACAGACAACCTTTTAAAGAGCGCAGGAACACAATGGATGCAGACCGCTCGCAACGGTGCGCTATGGACAACTTTGTGGGAGGCCTTTGATCAGCAGTGGACGTCCTTCGGCTGATTATGATAATGATGATGACGATTTTTGTCATAGGCATAAATGCTCGTTTGCGTAATTTTATAATGACAAACACACAAAAAAATTCAAGAAGTTTTATCGCTTTGTGTACTCTCATCCGTACTCTCATTCTGTTTTCTATTTAACTTTGTCTTGTGCTCACTGTAAGAAAGTTATAACGATTGTCTACGTTACGTACTTCACTTTAACTTAAGAGCTCTCTTAATTCAAATTTGTTGAAAACTTTATTCACTACTTGGTTGGCTTATTTTACTAACGACCTCATCAAGCGCCAAGCCACCTTCATCAGAGCAGTATTGTGTATCTTTTTTTTATCTCTTCTTCGCTCATGTTATCCTAGTAGATTCATTAGGGAAATACTAGTAGTTAAATATTTTATACTGAGTTTCTTGTGCTCCCATTTGCTCTCTATGTGATCCTAGTATAAGTGAGAAAACGGTTTAACCCTTTCCGTCCCCGTTTTAGTAGTCCGTTGTTTATTCTAGCTGGCACAAAGAAAATAACTGTTTAATACAAACAAGTTCATTTATCAGATATTCAGTAACAATTTTACAAATAATTTAAATTAAATTAACTTACCTAATTCTTAACTTGTTTCGCAATATTGTACACACACAAGCAAGCTTCATAATAATAATAATAACTATTTCATGTTTTAATAATAAAATACATCATGTAATTAGCTTGCAAGTTAGAAGCGAGTTCATAATCAAGGCGACTGCATCTCGCAGCGGGAACGCGAAACATTTTTAATGAAAACGTCTGTTTCCCGGCGCTCGTAATTTCAATTTTACACAACAGTCTGCGCGTGCCTTAATTCCTGCTAATTTATGATAATGTACCTACCGATACTCGGGATGAGATTTTGGTATCCACTTTGATCCGTAAAGATCCGAGTACACTGTTTCTTTTATAAGGCGCAATATTACATAGCGGTCTTTTTATTTACTTGATAAACGATGTTTGTTGTGTTACTCTAGTCATGGTGAGGTTGACTTCATACATCTAACACTCTAAAAGATACATCTTTAAGTGTAATTATTCTAGTTTTGGGTATTCTTATAGCTTTATTGGTAGTAGTAAATCTTTTAATCGATTTGAATATTTCTATTAAAAAGTTGTCAATTTTTGCTGACAGAAATATATTTTTATTTTCTTAGCAACATTTTTATTTGAGTTTTCTTTCTTTTTATTCTTTAAACTAGCTGTGCCCGCGACTTCGTTCGCGTGGAATAGTGACTTTGGGTAGAGTTTTTAATTATTTAGGCTTATGATTTTACAAATAAGATACTTAAGTATGTACTTATAAGTACGCAAGATATAAAGTATTTATATAAGTTAATTAAAGTAAATATTAGTACTCACTTATCATTAAAATTGGCCCTTGTTAGCAATGAATTGTAAAAGTTTAGGTTTTATATAAAAAAACATAATAAGTATTTAAGAAAATAGTGAGACTGACGTTCCTAACCACCCAGAAAAAGCTTATTGTGTCTTGAGATCTTGCAGTATGAGATGTTGATGTTGCAGTAGGTTGGTCTAAACATAATTATAAAGTGGTTCTTTGTTACATAAATAAATATAAATAAATCAGCTATTTGTATTCTTTAATCTGCATGCCTATACTAATTGTTGATTCACTGATGTAGAAAATGCCACAGTCACATTCCTGTCTGTACTCCCCTGCATCTTGGAGAGGTATGTGATGTGTGTGACACTTGAAAGGTGGTAAAAATTGGTTAATCTTCTAGTTCAATTGTAGCGGGTTTGGCACGGGGTATGCAACAACCTTCCTTACATGTTGACAATGTTTTGGTTATCATTGCTGCCCCTTGTTCTCTGAAACAAAGTTTTTGTCGTGATAGCTATGTATTGGTGGCATTTCTAAAGACTGTGAGGCTAAGGATAAGAAATATTGTTTATTGTCTGCGTCAATTTCTGAATTATCTGAATATGAACTGTATGAGAGTAGATTTTCCAAATTCAACTGGAAGAAACTCTTCAATTCTTTCTCTGGAAGAAGAGCTTCACTTCTTATTAATTATTCTGCAATCCTACCAGTTGAATTTTTTGATGATTAGAGTTTAGATGAATAAGAAAAGCAGTAGGTAACATACTGGTGGGTAAAACTGTAAAAGTGATATCTACATACCGTTAATAAAACATTGGTGTTACATTATACAGGTGATAGTAAGCAACAACAGGTGATACTGGAGAGACCATTGCAACACATCAGTGTCTTATATCACTTGTGGCTTAATCCTTCACATGTGGCGTTGTTGCTCCTCCTATTATTTACACAGGCAATTTTCCATAATTTCCATGCTTTCAATGACAGATGAATATTAAATAATCAATACTTTGTTTCACTTTGATTTATTTTGATAGATTGAATGACTTGACATTTGTTTGACAATGACTTTAGACATCAGTTATTTGTATCTGTCAGTATCTGTGTACAATGATATAAGGTTGAAAAAGTGACACTTGGCGCGTTTCGTTCTACTGAAGTTTGTTTTTAATATTTTTTTACATCGCACGGAAACTTTTATTTACAGGCATTGTAAGTATCCTAAATGTTGCTCGATGGTTTAAGCTACCACTGTTCAAAATTTCATTTAAATTGGTCCAGTCGTTTCGGAGTTTATCGCGAGCAAACAGACAGACAAACAGAGAAATAAGAAATTCGAAAAAAATCAAGATTAGTGCTATTGCACTTCTTACATCCCCCTGACTCGGTTTTGAGCATTTTCTTTTATTGTACAGAAATTCGACCTCTACAATTTTATTATATGTATAGATATAGATTTATGAGAGTGTGCACTGTGCACCCACCCTAACCGGCGCTAATTTATGATAATGTTTGAGGTGACGAGCGCGGACGCAAAAGGATGCAAGCTGATTTCTTCAGGGAGTAGTATTTGGGCTGATGAGCTAAAATATCTTGGGTAGAAACGACTCAAATAAAGTTACGACGTCAAAATGTTGAGAGATGTTTAGAATTTTCATTTGGCTGTGAAATTGAATTTTTAACATGTAGATACTTAATGTAAAACTAGGATGCTACTTAACATGTTTATTCCTCAGAGATTCATTAATTAATTAATGTATAACACTTACACTTATATTAATTAATAATAAATTTAAATGTAAAGAGCGAAAAGACATAGTGTCTCTCACGATTGAGCGAACTATTGATATATCGTGTGCGGAGCTGGACGACTACATTATTGTCTGTGTTTATAGACCCCCAAGTGGAAACTTTAAATTATTTGAATCTGTAATGGAAAATGTGTTAAATAAAATATGCAAAACTACAAAGAAAGTAGTTGTATGTGGAGATTTCAATGTGGACATAATAGATATTACGGAGGAACATCGCGTTAGTTTTTTGAGCATTTTTAAATCATTAATTGACCTCACTCCATTATTTGCTGAGCCCACTAGAGTAACTCCTACAACAGCTACTTGCTTAGATAATATTTTTTGTAACTGTAAAATCATCAATCAATCTATTATTAATTTTGTAAAATCGGATCATTGCGGGCAGATAGTTACACTACAGAACCGTTTAATTTCACCCCGTCTTGAAATAAAATGCAGGCCGGTCACTGCATCTCGTAAGGACAAATTTAAAAACCTTTTAGGTGATAAACTACCGTTTATACCTTTTGATAAACAAAATGCTAGTGACTTGTATGATCAATTATTTCAGGTAATTAAAAAACAATTTGATATTATTTTCCCTCAAAAAAAAATAGTTATTAATAACTGTAAACCGAAATTCAGTGACTGGGCTACTCGAGGAATTTATACAAGTAGGAAAAAAATGTTTGAATTGTATAACAAAATAGCTTATAGAAAGGATCCATCCTTTCATGAGTACGTTAAGAGGTACTCAAAAATTTTCAAAAGAGTTTGCTATGTAGCTAAGTCGAATTACATTCGCGATAAAATTAAAAAGTCTAGTAATAAGATCAAAGAAACTTGGAATATTATAAATAAAGAAACATGTAAAACTAAATCTCATGATAACAAATTTAGTCTAGAAATAAATAACAAACTTATTAAATCTGATGATGAGGTAGCAAACGCTTTTGAGGATTATCCTACTACTATTATAAAGGCGAAAGTTTGTATGGATGTATGGATGTTTGTTACTCTTTCACGTAAAAACTACTGAATGGATTTGAATGAAACTTTACCACAATATAGCTTATACATCAGAATAACATATAGGCTACAATTTTTGAGGTTTCTAATGTGAGGTCGTAAAAAAACACATTTTTTGCGCTACTAGACGGGACGAACCTGAAGTCCACGCGAACGAAGTCGCGGGCAAAAGCTAGTTTCTGTAATATTCCTATAGAGACGACTAAACAGTTGAGTTCTTGCTCACTTCAGGCGAAATCACTACTAGTTTCGAGTGTTGATAGGTGCGAATCCTCTTTTCAATTCAGACATATTGGTCCTTTAGACATCATAAAAACATTCAAAGAACTTAAACAAAAGAAAACAGAGGATAAATCGGGTATATCAATAGACACAATAAAACCCATTATACCTCTAATAGCTCCTTACTTATCTTATATCTTTAATGAATGTATTGATCAAAATCAGTTTCCAAATTTATTGAAACATAGTAAGGTTGTACCTTTATTTAAATCAGGAGACAAAAGTGACCCCAGCAATTTTAGGCCAATTTCAATATTACCCACAATAAGTAAAATTTTTGAAAAACTCATTTTTAATCAATTACTTTCCCATTTTAAACTTAATAATTTACTACACGAAAAACAGTTTGGGTTCTCTAAAGGTAGAAATACAACTGATGCTGGGGTAGCACTCATCAGACACATTCTTGACGCTTTTGAAGACAAACATGATGCTATAGGTGTATTCTGTGATTTATCAAAGGCGTTTGATTGTGTAGACCATCAAACACTGCTCATTAAGTTGGAACACTATGGTGTCTCGGAAAACTCAACAAGGTTGTTAAGTTCATACCTATCAGGTAGAATACAATCAGTTAACATAAATGGTACCTACTCTTCCGGTGCCCCCCTTCAAATGGGGGTGCCCCAGGGCTCAATATTGGGGCCCTTACTCTTCCTAATATATGTAAACGACCTACCATTTCATTCCACCACAGATAATATAATACTACTAGTACAGATACCTCATCTCATACAAGAAAACGGTTCCGCCGTAACTGGCCAATATTTGCGGGCACCCGTTGGAATACAACAACACGGATTAGATGGCGCTACGTAGACTGTTGCATTTCACGAAATAAAGCATGTCGATTGCTCGCAATTAGTTCATGTGTTCAGCACGTCAATAAATGGCGCTACGTAGACTGGATTCACGGATAAGCATGTCGATTGGTCGCAACTAGTCTACGTGTTTAGTATCTCAATAGATGGCGCTAAACTCATTGCTGTAGTGTCTGACAGTGGCTGTATCACTTAAATAGGGTTAAAATAATGTAACTAAAATGCAAAGGAAAATTTCGCTCCTATTGTTAATGACGCGACGGCGCAGCGGATTAGAAAGGCGGCCTTGGATTTGAAACACGCGGGTTCGAATCCCAGTACTTCATGTTCTTCTTTTTTAATGTTGTTTTTGTTTTTATCAGTGTTTTGAACTTTTTTCTCTTTTCTTTTCAACAAAATCCAGAAATTATAAAATAATATGTGACAAGATGTCCTAAAACTACTCTAATAAATAATTTAAAATGTTCTAAATTTTATGACAGTAATTTGTTGTGTGTAATTTGTAAATGAAAAAATTAAAACGTCGCGTTTCGTCATCCATAATTAAAAATAGAGTAGGTTTCCTAAATAAATGCAATTTGTAAGTACTTCAGAAATCAAGTTTCTCCTTATCTTTTGTTCACTAGCACAAGGACCGTCCAATACGGCTCTCTCAGTAGTTCTGTTTCAGTCCCCATTATGAGAGTAAAGAGTACGGATAGATTGATTAGTTTAGTAGGTATTGCAAGAGCGAGACAGAGCGAGGCTGTTGCACGGCTCGGCCGGCTCGCGTGATCTCTCGAGGAGAGCCCACGCTAGTCTCACGCCGCGCGCCGAATTATTATTTCGACAGTGCAAGCAGAAATGTTATTAATCATCTATGTAATTTATGTATTGTTTTATGTATTGATATTTGAGTTGATTTTCACATTCATGCAATTTTGACTCGTGTTTCATGTTCATGTTTGTTATTAAGCCGGTGTTACCTATGAAGGAAATCAGTTTTCTTTGGAATAATTTCTAATAAAAAAATATATTTATTTCTTAATTCTAGTAGACAGCTTAAATCTTATTATTCCGCCCGGTAGCTACAGATTAGCAAGAGCCGGCGGCTAAACCGGTGTGTGGCCGTTGTGGATATGGCGCACCAAATTGTACTTATCATTCCATTGTTTTCATTAAGTTAATGGTGTTGTCAATTATATATAATATAAACGCTCGCAGCTTTGCAAAATGCCAAAGTAAAATAACAACTCGTTCAATTTTCGACGTTAGTTATAGTTTTAGGGTAACCATGATTTAACAACGTTTACGTCAAAACCAGACTCAGATCAGAAATACAGTCTGATTTGCGCATAGGACGAATTAGAACCAATGAAGATATTAAATAAGATAAAATTATCCGTTTTGGTTTTCGTAAAGTTCACATTTAAATATTCTCGTGACAAAAATAACATTCAAAACGAATAAAAAGTACTTCTTCCAAAAATAATACTAACTACTCTTTGTCAGTTAGCAGAACATTGTTTAGCCGATTTCACTTCCCAATTGCAGTAACACATTTTATGTTACCAACTTATCATTTGCGAACTTATTGTCATTTCCTAACCTTACACATAGTCACAAATTTAACGTTTTTTGGTTCTAATGAACACTAAGATATTTCTAAAAATTATCATAATTTCTTTCCTAAAGAAACAACATATTTCTGAATGAAAGTATTACAATATTTCTACCGTCATTTATTAATTTATACTTTATTGCACAACCACAGTTTGTACAAAAGGTGGACTTAACGCCATATGGCATTCTCTACCAGTCATACCTTTGGGTTAAGCAGAAATGATTGTGGACGGTGCGACTAAGAAATGAAATAAATTAATATAATTTCAAGTGTGTTCTAAAACATGGCAATAAGACAGGTATTTGGTTGCAGTAATTCGTTAACATATCAGATCGACGATAAGTAATAAAAATAACACATTTCTGTTTGCAGTACCAGTAAAATAGCATAACAGTCCAGCAAGACTAATATTATTATAACGTCAAAATTAACATGTTATTTATTAGTAACAAAAGTGTTATATTATGTTGGCGAATTCAAGAAGTTATTCCCACTCCTACTCATTCAATCATTTATTGTTTCTCAAATATTTTGTTGATTTTTGCAACAATAGTTTAACGTTTGAGATATAGACGCTTCCAAAGTAGTTTTTGAGATATTGCACAGTTTTATCAACCGCAATTAAATAACTTTGTCTTCCATACAAACACTAAGGAATACAAAGTTATTTTTGTTGTCACAAATGTAATGTTTTCGTTAGGTGAAAGTAAGTCGATCCCGAATTTAGTTAAGGGTGTCATGGTGTACGGCATCTATCTAAAAATCATCGATTAGATAAAACATTTTATAATGGCAGATATATGTAGTATGTATAGTTAAATAGGTACTACGATGGAGTAAAAAAATATTACTATTTATTTCATGCATAGTAAATATTCTATTTTTACAAGTATATTGAAAAGAGGTGATGGGCTTGTGTTGATCATGGTGGAAGAGTAATTAATAGAACTGTATACACGACAAACATTTCTTAAAAACTATTAACTTTAATTAGTGGCGGGCAGGTAATGAATGTATTATAGAAGACTGACTAAAAAAAGTTGACAGCTACTAAATTTCACCGCTAAAGGCGTGGATAATCTTCGCATCGCCAATAATCTATCTACGCATTATCTGCTAAACGAGAAAAACTATTATTGGGTACCCAGTACCCTTTATCAAAAACCTTAGTCTTATTAGTATAAAATAAAATACAGCAAAGCTAGGTCACCCAGGTACCTACTAAGCAGATAAACATGTTTATATTTTTTTAAACTAACTGAACGAAAAATAATCTCATTTTGGCATTATATTACTGCCGATAACCGCAACTATTTCATTTCAAATACCTATGGGTTGGCTGGAAGAGATCACTTTTAGGGATTAGGGATAAGCCCACTTTTGTTCACATTGTGACTTCTTGTATTTTTTGTACATCTTTTAAGTGCAATAAAGAAAGAATATAATATAATAATCACCACTCAACATCATCATCGTCATTATCAGCCAAAAGACATCAACTGCTGAACATAGGCCTCCCCACATTATGATAATCAGCGTAACAATAAGACACGTGTGCCAAAAACCAGAACTTATTTCTTCTACATGCCGCGGCATAATAATATAAGCGGCAATAGAAATGTTAATCAAAAGTGGCGGAATTTTATGAAATGCCGCAACATTTATGTAGGTACAATTGAAACGCAGTTTGCATAATGCCGATTTTTTTAATTTAGTTCTTTTACGTGCCACGGCTGAGCAAAACAAAATGGCGTCAAGTAGCGAACTCGTGTCTGGAAAAAGTGATTAAAGGCAGTGCAAATACAATATGTGTGACCGCGTGATAATAGTCACTTGAAAGACGTTTGCTACAGTGAATTACAAAAAATTGAGATTCTCAAACGAAAAATATAGAAAATACATTTTTTTAGGTTATGCACCTGTTTCAATGCTCATCGAATCTGGTATCCGGATGACGCTTGGAAGTGTGACAGAGTAATTGCTATTGTCAATCTGAAAACATTCATATTTAACATTGAGTGATTTAAATGTTTTATTTTGATTATAATTATGATACGAAAATAGAAAGAAGAGGTGCTCGATCGTAGCGCAGTGGTGGCAGTATTAATACCGATGCTAAGCAACTTACGGCGCGGTCAGTGTTTGGATAAAACGTCAGTTTTTCTTTGCTTGTCGAATATTGTAAACAATCTTGAAATTTCTTATTAACGAAATCATTATTTTTATCACAACAATCACAACCTGCATTAGGTAATTTATCGTTGAACACTTGAGATCTTTTTAAATCAAATAGTTAATGAATGTTACTTTTTTTACTGATTTCGTTAACTGATATTCTTTAAAAGAAAAAAAATGTGTACAATATTTGACAAGCAATAAAAAACGGATTATACATATCTTTAGGAAATCGTTAGCACTAAGGGACATCTTCGTGTAGAAGCACATGTTTAACAAGTTAGTCTTTGTTGCTAGTATTGTTATCATGCTTAATTTCTTAAATAAAATCCAATTTGTCCTACCAAACTGTTAGTCATGGTCACCCTAAATCTTCATCATTGACAACAAAACCAACGTCGTGGTGATGACGATTAAACAGATATTATTATCAATCAATATTATCAATTATCATTGTGCAATAACCTTTGACATTTTGAAAACTGCAAACGTTTAAAAACAGTCAACGCCAATTACTTATGAAATCTGTGGAATTACAGACAACAAAGTTTCGGAGAAAACCGTTTAGTGCTAGAATTGCCTTTTTGTTGGTTATTTATGTTCATGTGATGAAAAATCTTAGAATGTTATAAAACTATTCAAATATTTTACCTATATCCTATTGTTTTATGAAACCTACCAATGTTTAAACGCTCACGGATGCGGTTATCAACATTATTTTGTTTACTCCACCGCCCAGTGACCTATCAAAATAAATTGCATAACCTAATTCGTACTTGCTTAGCTTTTAAAGTTGCATTATAATCAATGGACAAACAAAAACGTTCTATGAAAATGCGCCATCTATTACCACCTCATAAATATGCCGCAAAGTTCTATCATATACCGACAGAGGGCTCTTATGTCGTTTAAGCATGCTTTTAATTGTGCTTTTATGATATTTACAACATTTTTACTTTTTGAGAAATAATTGGGTAGTATTAAGTTTTATCTGTTTTAAACGGCTAAAAATATTTATTTACATATTTTTTGGATATTATCTTCATGTATTTTAGGTTTTTAATCCAAATTAATAAATCGTTTCTCCGATGGCCAGACGGGTAGCGCCATCTATCGAGAAAATTTACAAGCTATGAAACCTATGTTCCGAATGAGACCCCGTGATTCCACAAATCTTTGTGAGATAGTTTTGTTTGCTGATGATACTTCTTTGATTTTTAAAATGAAAAGACATGAAGAAAATTTTGACGAAGTAAACAATACTCTCTCCAAAGTATTTGAATTGGTTCACCACCAATAACTTGTTACTGAATGCTAGTAAAACTAAATGTATAAAATTCACTTTGCCTAATGTAAAGCAACTTACACCAAATATTGTACTAAATGGTAATAATCTAGTCTTAATGGACTCCACTGTATTTTTGGGCATTAAACTTGACTCAAAATTACAGTGGGGACCTCATATTGAAGCCCTAGCTGGGAGGCTAAGCTCAGCTGCCTTTGCAGTTAGAAAAATTAGGTACCTTACTGATGTTGAAACGGCGAGGCTTGTATATTTTAGTTACTTCCACAGTATTATGTCTTACGGTCTTCTCTTGTGGGGTTCTGCTACAGACATTGAAACCATATTTATTTTGCAGAAAAGAGCCATTCGTGCTATTTATAAACTTAGTCCTCGTGACTCCCTGAGAGAGGTCTTTAAGAAAATCAACATATTAACTGTGGCTTCTCAATACATTTTTGATAATATAATGTACGTCCGTAAAAATTTAGATAAGTTCATGAAGAAAAGCGACATCCACCCATATAACACAAGAAATAAACACAAGCTTGTCGTTCCTAACTTCAGATTAGTTAAAACTAGTAATTCGTTTATGGGAAATTGTATAAAATTCTTTAATAATATACCACACAATCTTGTCGAATTGCCGGTTGATAAATTTAAGAAACACGTTAAAAACACGCTTATGTCTAAAGGCTATTATAAGGTTCAAGACTATCTAAACGACACGAATGTGTGGTCCGTCCAGCCTGCACCGACTGATGTACTTACCTTTGATGATTTTGATTTTACGGCAGCTAGTGGTGACTGAGTTTGTTCCGGCGTTTCTTCTCAGCACTTGCCTAATTGTCTGTGTTCTGTCTCGAAGCGCTGGTAGGGCCCAAAAGATAAGGAGACATGTTTCGGCCCTTTCAGGGCACATTTATTTTTATTTTTTTCACTGTATATTTTGACGTTCATAAGTGTCATTTCATGACCTAAATTGAAATAAAGATTTTGAACAAATAAGTTCACCCTCAGTGATAATTCTGTTCAACAAATGTGGTACTTACCTATTTCTTGAAATAAAGAGAGATAGATTGTTTCTGTTCTTGTCTCTAGCACTTTTTTTTGTTAAAGTCTGTTCACTTACCCGTCGCCGTCGATAATAATTTATGTTAGTCGATTCAAGGTTTAAGTTAAGTTATATCATTACCAACCTAGCTTAGCTGTAGCTTCTCGCTATGGCCGTGCAGCTTTAATCCAGCTGTTTAGTATAAAACCAGTTTAAACCAGCTCCATCCAGCTTACGAGTGGATTACGAGTTAAACGCGCGTTGTGTCAGAATTTCAGAAGCCCTATACATTGTTGGTATTATAAAGTCTAGGTGTCCCTTTCGGTCTTGTTACCTAGATATGCGAGAGAAAGGGATCACTCTTAGCAAGTTAGCACGCGGATTATACTGCGCTTTAGTCTAGACGTTTTTATGGCCTACTCGCTTACGCCCTTCAGTTTGGACCCCGTTTATAAACAGCTTTTTAAAATAAGCTTTTTATGTTTAAATTTTCTTTTCGAGTTTCAATGCACAAGACGACTGACTGGAGGCCTAAGCTTTTGAATTCCAGAAGCAGTAGTCAAATATAAAACTCTATCATATAACAAACATGCGTTTTAGTGCTTTGGCAAACTCGTTGGCGATGTATTCGATACCTAACTTATCTGAATTGCGTTATAACAACATCCATTTTCTCTATTTCATCTCGTTTATAGCTTTAGTGATAATTTATGTGCACAAAGTTGAATTATGCAGACACTTCAGCTTCAGTGTAGACGTGATGTTGGCGCCATTTTCCGTGTACCTCACTCAGCAAGGGTCCACTAAAAACTAGCGCCAGGGCCTCCCGGGGACCTGGCTTATGCTGAGTAAGGTACTCTTGATGTGGACATCACCGTCACACGGCACACCGTGCACTCCATGGTTATTTTTTTTTCTGTTTTGTAAATTCGTCTTGTGATTTTGTTTGTTAATATTTTGTGAATTCATTCAAATGTGTATGTGTGTGTGTTTGTGTTGTCCTTAATGAATAAATTCATTTTCTTTCTTTCTTCCTTTCTCCACATTCACCCGATCAGATAATTCAAACTGGTACATTTTAGTTGAACAATAAAATCCCTTAATAAACCAACGTAATATGTGTATGTATTTGCGTTGTTCCAGGCGGAGATCTGGTCGGTGTTCATCGCGATCCTGCGCAAGAGCGTGCGCAACCTGCAGGCGTGCACCGACGTGGGGCTCATACACCACGTGCTGCAGAGGTTGCCGCGCGCCGAGACCGTCGTTGCAGGTAATTTATTATTTTTAGCTGACTTGAAAAAAAAGAAGGTTCTTTTACCGACTTCAAATAAGGAGGTTCTCAGTTTGACCTGTATGTTTTCCGCGAATATCTCGCGTTTGGCTGAACCGATTTTGATGCAAGGTTCAGTAAAGTATTTGTTACATTATGGAGAAGCATTAAGTTCAATCAGGCACATTATAACATATACAATAACTAAAAACGACGAAATAATAGTAGATTGTTATACAAGGGGAGAAAGCGACCCATTTCACTCGAGATATTTCTGGCGCTCGAACGAAGTGAGAGCGCCAATAATTCGAGAGTGAAATGGGTGCTTTCACCCGAGTTAAACATACTATTTTTCATTTCGATTGTGAGGAAAACATTGAATTTACAATAGTGGTTGTAGATGTCATGGTGAGGTATTAAGTAATGGTTTATAATATTTTTTAACACTCACAGTGTCATATTTGATAATTTGATTTATATTATGATATTTTAGATTATGATATTTTGATTAATTTCATCTTATAGGTATTAATGTAGTTCAGCGAGAAAAGAAAACTCAAGTTTTTGCATAAAATGACCGTTGATTTAGTACTTGTATTTACATTTCGTGGATCGTGGATTTACATTTAACATGATCAGAAAGAGTAACGGCACGAATATATAAAAAATAGTACAAAAAAGCAGACGATATAAAATATTTAAAAATTTAAAATCCTAAAAATATCGATCGAATTTTTCCATAGATAATAACTGTCAAAATTAAAAAAGTAGAGAATCCAAAAAGAAAAAGAAAAAATGACACTGACAACTAAACACTAACACTGATTAAAATAAAAATAAAGTGTCATCTTGGTATTATGGTGGGAAGCTGAATATTTTAATCACAGATTATTAATATGTTTATTTTAATTAAAGATTGAATGAAAATTTGACAAATTGTATGTTTTTTATATAACCGATCATAATAAACATGTTTTTCAATGTATGGCTAAGCTAAAATGTTTATTATTTTAATAATATAATGTGACTCAATTATCTTTGACCCAAGCTTTGACTGTATGCCTTGACTCAAAGCCATGCCAACTAAAACTAAATTACTTTCTACCCAAGGTATGGAAAAGCTATTTTCCACCTGGCTATCTACACAGGAAAGTGCTATTTTCCGAACAGGAGAGATGAAAAATAATTTTCAATAGTAGATTGTTATACAAGGGGAGAAAGCGACCCATTTCACTCGAGATGTTTCTGGCGCTCGAATGAAGTGAGAGCGCCAATAACTCGAGAGTGAAATGGGTGCTTTCACTCGAGTTAAACATACTATTTTTCATTACGACTGTAAGGAAAACATTAAATTTACAAAAGTGGTTGTAGATGTCTTGGTGAGGTATTATGTAGTTCAGCGTGAAAGGAAAACTCAAGTTTTGTACAAAATATGACAGTTGATTTACAGTACTAACAACACCTAACACGATTAGAAAGAATAACGGCACGAATACATGAAAACAGAGTACAAAAAAGCAGAAAATATCAATTAATTAAAATCTTTGTAAAGAATATCGATCGATTTTTTTCCACAGATAATAATAGAATCCAAAAATATTTTTTTTTAGAAATGTTTTAACAGCTTTAGACGAATCCTTCCTGAAATGACACTGACAATATAAAATTAAAAAAAAAAAACATCTTAGCATTATGGCGGGCAGCCAAATATTTTAATTATTAATTGAATTAAAATTAGAAATTGTATATTTTTTTATCAACGATTATACTTAGTACCTACACAATATGATTTTCAATTTATAGCTAAGCAAAAATATTTGTTATTTTAATAACATGATGTGACTCAATTATCTTTGGTCCAAGCTTTGACTGCAGGCCTTGACTCTATGCCATGTCAATTAAAACTAAATTACTTTCCACCCTAGGGATGGATAAGCTATTTTCCACCCTGCTATCTACACAGGAAAGTTATATTTTCCGAACAGGAGAGATGAAAAAAATTAACCGCCTTTAAAAATAAAACACTAAAGGAATAAAATAACGCTAATAGGAGAAAAAAAAACTTATTGGAAGTCTCAAAGAAACGCTTTTGTGCCGTCCGTTGAACAATTATTTATGCATTTTGGATGTAAACTGGTTAGGAAAAGTCTCATGGCAAATAAGGCACTATGAACGTGCAGGAGCTCTCCAAGGCATTCGAAACAATTTACTTGTCAAGTGTCTATATATAAGGCATAGGGCCCTTAAATCTCCAGGGTGCACCCTGCTACTTTCTATTGATGCATGATTCCCTTGTCAGTTGAGGAATATTTAAGGAGAAAACTGTAAATTATATTCGTCTTGACAAAAGCGCCGGGTATGATGGTACGAGTAGCATAGGGCGGCCATCTTCTTGTTGATTCAGTATGTTAATTATATCATTCCTTATGTTTCTGTCCATTGTACATGTATGAATGGATTACCAAAAGTGTCGTCATAGTAAATAAGGTAGCATAACTGGAAAATAGCAATTATGGATGTTTAAGTTTCTTCAGGGATTTAATAGTTCTGCAAAAAATTCAAAGGGCGTTGTAACAAGCCCCGCCTGTCATGTTTCATTCATTCTTGCTATCTCTTTTTCATGCATGATGCCTTGGTGTATTAGGAAATATTTTAAGAAACTATAAAGCAAATTTTACAAGAGGGGTGTGTCCAGAAAGGTTACATAAATTCTTATTGTATGTAACAATGGTAACAAGTGCCCATTGTTTAATGGGCGAAAAGGTGTATGCCCTTTTTGTATTTAAGTACATTTAAACATGTTTTGTAAAGGGGTTAACGAATCGTGGTTTAAGGACTAGCTAGTCTTGGTGCTTAAATTTGTAATGTCGTGTTGCATATTAGTGTAAAAAGATACGCCCTTTATGTTCCTTGCGATCCTATCTATTTACATGCTGCCCTAGTGCATTAGGGAATATCTTATGAAATTACTAATTTCTCAATAAAATTAAAAAGAAAATTTATACTTGAACGCTCATACAAAGTTTTACTTCTTATGTTACACGAATAAACAGGAACAGAGGCCAATAAAGTAACCAAAATCTAATTTTGCATGTCATTTGAAAGAATGAATTGAAGGAGTTAATGAAACTGTATCAAGGCTACCAAGGCAGCATAAATGATCAGGCGCTATCCGAGACGTTTGATCTTCCCGCAGGTCGCGAGAAGGGATTAAGGGCGCCGCAAAAAATGTGAAGGCCATGTAAGACTCGGTTTCTTGCAATCTCTTCTTTTTATACATGCTGTCCTAGTGTATTTAGGAATATTTTAAGAAATTACTCATCTATCAAGGAAATGGGCGTGCACAATTTTATTGTTTGTTATATTTATGTCAGTTGCAGTATTTGAACAAATGAAGTGAAGGAGTTAACGAAACTGTCTCAAGGATATCAGGGCAGCAGCAATGGACAGGAGCTATTCGTGTTATTGGAACGGAAGTAGAGTTTTAAGGTGGCCGCAAAAAAAGGTGAAGGCAATGACAATATTGTGAGGCCCGCCCTTAGTAGTCCTATTGCGTTAAAAGATTTTGACGTTGGTCCCTTAAGATATGAGGCTCGCTCTAGTTTGAATATGCTTTGATACCTGCTACAAGACTCCACCCATTTAAGGGTCGTCCAAAAACTATATTCCTTCCTTTACCCTTCGTTTATAAATATCTCTTATTTTTCCATGCCTTCTTTGTTAACAGGCTTTAAGTTATTAGATGCTTATGGAACTTTTTTTAAAGTTCGTATTTACGTCGTCGTCACAGAAGCAGCCTGTGCATAGTTTTTCCAGCTTATTCAATTGTTAAACTTGCAATCTCTTGAGAAAATTTCTCGGAAAGATGCAAATATTTCGACTGAAAGGGACGAGTGTGTGTTGTTCAAAATCAGTCAACCGTGAAAATCTTGCACACGCTTACCGGGACAACATAACTTAACAAAGGCAAAAATACGGTGCTATCTCAAGGCGCTTGATCTAGCTAGAACCTTGGTCTAAAGTTTTGATTAAGGATATCACCAAACTTGCATTTTTACTGGTATTACATCTTCCCATGATCCCTTTTCCCAGGCCTCGTTGTAATCCTTAAAATTTTAACCGAATAAGGTTGATTTTATTATCTAGTCGAATACTGTCGTTATGTTCCATTCCAAAACATAGGTACTTGAGATGAACTGTCGTAAAATAGTAGATTGTTATACAAGGGGAGAAAGCGACCCATTTCACTTGAGATGTTTCTGGCGCTCGAACGAAGTTAGAGCTCCTGTACGTGGAGGTTCCATCCTATCAACCTTTTCTTATGCCTAGACTTATAGTTATGTGTATCAATAGCAGCCATACTCATTGCACGAGTAATGTTATCATAGTAAGTATTGATAACAGATTTGTATTCTGTGGATAACACGTCACACAACCCGTCAGCGACAGGCAACTCTGGCCAGACAGCTGACTCTAAATATTCTTGACATAATCTATTATAATCTCGTATTTGGATATCATCTCTAGAACCCCACAGGACTCCTTTTACACAGTTACTATTATTATTAATATCTAACACTTTTGGTTGAATATAATCTAAATTACACTGAATTGATAAGGGCATATGGTCAGACGTATATACACCATAAAGAACTTGCACGTCACAGAGTGTTTGGTAGGCCGCCGATGTCATGATACAATGATCTAGCCAACTTTTTCTACCAGTCATGTCACTCACATAGGTAAAAGTATCAGAAAACTCACCAAGCTTCAACAAATCCGCACAAACCCAATCCTGGTCGTCGCAAAACTTCTTAAGTTCAGGGCCGAGGCACCCACGGCCCGGTTTAGCATTGTAATCACCAAGAGAAATCACACACTCAACGTCATTGTCCTGAATTATAGCACTGATTTTACCTAAACACTCCGTAAACAGAGGTAGGTTGTCTTCACAATCCGTCGGCATGTAAACAGATAACACTAGGAGACTTCTATCGCCGAGATTCATTCGCACCGACGCAATACGCGTCGATCCGCTGTCAACAGGTGATACACACGGGAACATAGACTTGCGCCACATTATAGCTACGCCTCCATAGGGGCGACCCTTAAGTACGCCCGCTGAAGTATCCACCGCAGACAATCCGTAATAATCGAAATCGGGATCAATTTGGTTTAAAAAATCAATATCACTAGGAATTAACCAGTGCTCCTGAAGTGCTATAATGTCGTACTCCTTACACAGGTCTCTTACATGATTAACGGCTTTCTTTACTCCTCGACAGTTAAAGCTGATTATTTTACTGTTTCTTTGGCGAGACGGAGACATTACGGTTTTCGTGTGCGGCAGAATGATGTTGCTTTCTCAACTTAAAGTATCGATATTCGATACCAACCGGCCAGAAATCCTCGTTAAGGAAGGTGCCTTCCTTGCCCTTCGGAATGGTAATCTTAAAGGACGCAAACGAAGTCTGATTGTATGGGGTGAGCAGTTCAACCTTCAGGGCTGCCTCTCCACTCTCTTTAATAAAAGCTGAGACGTCTTCTACAGTTGTACTAGAGTCAAATCTTGATACATATAAGTATGTGTGTCTTTGAGCCACTTTTATTGTGCTGGTCGTAAGTAATGCCTTTCCTTGCTTGTTATTATTAGTATAGCTACGTTTGTTTTGTCTATTTATCCTCTTCTTGCTTATCACCTTTATGAATTGGTCCTCAATGAGAGTATCGTCATTACATTCGGTGGTTGCTTGGTTTTTGCCCTTAGGGCTACTCGTCGTGCGAACCGAACTTGGCGTCCGTGTGTCAGAAGTCGCCTCGGCCGCTGTGTTGCGCTTGCTTCGTTGCCGCTTTTTATTGAAAGTGGCGGGTACGCGTGCGATAATAGATTGGTCGTTATTCTTTGACTGCGCGTCTGTTTTTAACGGTTTTTTTCCAGCAGAAAAAAGACTGTCTTTGGAAGATTCCTCAATATGCCTCCAATGTGTATGTTGCTGTTCTATGATGGTATCGTTCAGAGATGCGGATGATTTTGAAGGCGCCGTTTGTTTAGATTGGGTATTTTCACAAATTACCGAGCCCTTTAAATTGCTTATTTCCTCGCGTAATGAGCTTTGCACCTCCAACAGCGATTTCTCTTGAACGTAGCTGGACTTGATACTTTGTATGTCTTTTTTCAAAACCAAAATATCTTTAAGGAGGGTGGACGCATCTATGTGGTCGAAAGTTATGGGAGGCAGACGGTTTAGATCCCTTGCCACGAAGATAGGGAGTGATGTCGGCGGTTCCTTTATGAT
Organism: Pyrausta aurata; assembly: GCA_963584085.1. NCBI lineage: Eukaryota > Metazoa > Arthropoda > Insecta > Lepidoptera > Crambidae > Pyrausta > Pyrausta aurata. The sequence goes on from OY757267.1 coordinate 505,461, forward strand.
CCTCACGATGTCCTGCAGGGTCCTTTTGCCTTTGCCCTCACCCTTGCGGGTAAGGCGCTGATTTGTCAGTTCGAATAAGATCGATTTAGCTGCATCTATTTCCGCGTCACTATAATGAGACTCACAGATTTGCACTAAACTCAACTCGTCCATCACATCGCTTTTGCATTGTACAAAGGATAGAAGTTCGTTAATTAGTAAACTACAGGTATTGCACTGCGTTGTCATGATGATTAAAGGTCTGTTATAAGTCGTCAGATTCGTTCGCACGGACCGCGGTCAGTGTCACTGACACAAGCGCACTTGTGTGCGCGCAAATATGGTGTGACTCAATTACCTTTGACCCAAGCTTTGACTGCATGCCTTGACTCTTGACCATGCCAATTAAAACTAAATTACTTTCCACCCTAGGGGTGGAAAAGCTATTTTCCACCCGGCTATCTACACAAGAAAGTGACACTTTCCGAACAGGAGAGATGAAAATAATATTTTGAAGTTATGATCATAATCTGTTTCTATTCCCAGCAAAACCAGGAGAACAGATCGCAAAAAGAGGTAAGAAGTTAAAGAAACAGCATGCAAAGCCAAAGGGGCGGAAACATCCCTTAACAAAAATTCCCACGATCCATATAAAAAACATCTACCTGCATGGAATCCCGAGAAATATTGGAGAACTCTGGGAACTTTTAGTTCCTGTTCCACTATGCAACCCTGGTAGCCGTGAGATTTTACTAATGAACTCTTTCAGACCTTCTTAAATGATGCTTCAGGATTAGGTAAGGATCTTGCTGTTATTTAATTTAGGTTATGATTTCTATTTTGGCATCTAACATCTAACATTTCAGCAACTTGTGTAAGCTTTAGTTAGGACAATGTTTAATTTTATCTTATCCCAGAATTCATTTTGAAGGTAGATGTCAACAGTCATGTTTAAGTCCCAGTAACGAACTTTCTCACGCTTCTCGTGTCGATTATACTAACTAAAATATATTAATATTGTGATTTTAATTCAAACTACAATTCATACACAACAATATCTATGTTAGAATAGTTAGATACGGGATTGCTACCATGTACCTTATTATTTATGAGCTTCCGATATTTCGGCACTGTTGCAAGCGCCATTCTAATAAGCGCTATTCTAATGCTAGTGACCATGAAAGTTTAAAACAAAATATCTATGTTACTTTTCACAAACTGTCATGGTGACTAAGAAAGCAGAAATAAATAAGAGCATGTAAGTTATAACGGTCCCAGGATAAAAAGCGACCGTTGAAATAACTTATCCTATCCTATCCCATTGCGTGACACAACTGCTGGCTAATTCAAAACCCGTGGGAATTTCCATTTCCTTAAGGTTCTGCTGCCTTGGTGACCGTGAGACCGGCTTGTAGGCATGCTCCGGGTCTATAATTGAGTGTATTATAAATTAATACCTACCTACCTAGGAAGCGAGAAAAAAAGGTTATAAAAGAAAAATTAAGGTTATAGGTTATATATATGAAGAATACGGCGAAAAAACTTCACTGAATAGATGAATGGTCTTTTTGAGAATTATTTTAATACGTACAAACACAAAAAACTGTCAAGCTATATGGTAATAACATTAGATGACATTATAGCAAGCACGTATATTTAATTTGTTTGTCCTAAAGTTACCAGGTTTATAATCGTGAGGAGAAATTAAAATTCCCACGTCTTTACGTAAACCGTATCCACTCTTGTAGTTTTTGAAATTGTCTCTCATAAAGATTCCCTTATTTACCGTCAGATTTGTTAATAAATATTTGAAGCACATAATAGTTTGTCAATGACCAGCGTGATTTAAGCGTGAGAAAAAAAATGACCGTTAACGTCACAATTTTTTTTGCTGTTGGATATGTTTTTCCCACGGTTGCCTTTCCGCTCTCATCATTCCTTACGAAGGGTCGGTGCAGGTATTATAGGGGATGAAAAGCAAAAACTGCATCTTGTACTTTCTACTGGATTATGGTCTCCCAGTATTCCTGAGAAACTTAAGATAGTATTCCGATTCTTAAGACGTTGTTGAATGGATTGGCATTATTATATTTTTCTAGATTCCTTTCTCGTAGTGAACTCGTTAAGAAAATAATTCTATCCTGTTTATGCACTTCTAGTAAGGGTGTGAGAAATGTGCGTTTCTCTTGCCATCACATGGCAATTTATATAAATTTAATCCATTATTTTCCTAAAGTTAAACAGAAAGAGTTAAATGTATAACACCAGTTACAAGGCTAGCATAATAAAGTAGGATGTGAAGATCAAACAGATGTTAGATTCTTACGCATTCCCCTTCCCTTAAGAAATCTGCAGGTAAACGTGTTTTGGGATGCGCTGAAAAAAAAATCCTCAGTAGGCGTTTCACACTGACTTTTTTAAAATAGATCCTTTCTTGCTTATTTGCATTTATGATGTCCTGGTGTACTTGGGAATCTTAAGTAGGTCTAATAATCTTTTCATGATTTCCAGAACAGAATATTGCTATGCATTTTTTATTTTAAATGTGCATAATTTGTTTCATTTTGAGTTTGTACTCATATCAAACTGAGTGCTCAATAAAAGAAGACCCAGGTTTACTTTTATTACGTTCTTAAGTTAGATTTTTGTACTTTATTATTTTAAACTTACTTTAAAACAAATAGAAAATATATATAGCCCATCCCTTTTTTGTTTTCATGCTCCATGGTAACCTTTATGGACACCAGGGGTCCTCTATCAGATAGTGAATATACGGTGGAAGATTTTTCTCCCATGTCGCTCTCAATAACCGCTGCGACCAGGATCGCCCCTGGGTATTAATTCAGGGGTTGGTTAGTAAAAATTCACCTTGTTCTCTCTACTGATTATGATGTCCTAAACTAAGAAATTTTCTTTTTATTCAAGTCCAAATATATTTTATGGTTTAGCTAGCTATTACATTTCTTTGGTTTTCTGGTTATCTAAGGAATCCAGAACTAGTACTCGTAGTCAACTCTAGCAGTCAATTCAACCTTATAAGGAAATACTTATTTCTTGTCGATGCTTTTTAGTAAGGGTGTGAAAAATGGATGATTCCTTGATTTATATTCATCAATCCAAAGCATCAATCATAACAATAAATACCACACTTAAGTCGACACATTAAGCGGTGCTACACCAGCACACACAGTCAATTTGGTGCGCTTATTAAGACAATTCAGTACCTAACTATACGTCTAAACGTACTTAAGGGCCTCATTTTTATTTTTATGAATGACGTTAATCGTGTCTAGTTAGGTTATAAGGAGTTTTAGGAGGATTTGTGTTTAAGAGTTGTTGTGCAAGCCTCCCTTAAACTAAAGTTATTTAGAAAGGGTTGAATGCATAGCACGAGCTACAAGGTTAGTATAAATTAGAAGAAGGTGAATTTCTCACGCATCTCTCCCTTAAGAACCCTGCAGGTAATCGGTTCGAGCGTATAAAAATGCTCACTATGTTTAGTGATTTATAAGAGTTTCAGAAAAATCTTTAACATCGCTAACCTGAATATCCTGGGGTCTTTGACAATCTTAAGTTGGTCTAATGATAATTTCCAGTAGGTGGTATATTATTAATAATATTTCGCCTGCGAATAAAATCATTTTGTATTTATATCGTCTGTCCGTCTTGTGTTTGTATTATTTCCCTATGGGAACCAGGTACCCATAAACCAAGGTTAGTTACCTCAAGCTACTAGCAAGACATCAATCAGTTGGAAAAAGCGACACGGTAGATGTTTTCCCACGGTTGTCTTTTCGCTCTCATGCGTCCTTATGATAAAGGACGCCAACAGGTTTTAATATTAGGGGAACAGTAGTCCGAAATGCATCTTAGAATTCCTATTGGATTATGGTGATCCAGTATTTATCAGAAACTTAAGAAAGTGCTTAATTTCTTAGCAATCCTATTATTTTTTGTAATTTGAAACTTGTAGTTGTGTAACTAAAGCAGCTGCAGCAACCAAAATAATGTAGAATTATCACTTAAAATCGAACCATCAGTCAAACCCTCGAATTCCTGTCAACCATATAAGAAAATACTTCTTTCTTGTTGGTGTTCTCCTGGTAAGGGTGTGAAATATAGGCGTTTCGATATCCATTCTACGATAACAGGCAACGTTTTTGTGGTGTTTGTGTGGTGTAACATTTTAATTATTAGTTAATAAAACGGTTTAAGGAACGAAAGGGTTGAATTTTATCACGATGCACAAGCTAAGCATAAATTGTCAGGAGATGAATTTCTCACGAATTTGAATAAGTTCTAATGCATCTCCGGCACCGCCAACTCCGCCCTTAATAATCTGCAGGTAAACGGTTTGAGAGATGCGTTACATTGTTTTTTTTTCGAGTTTCAGATAGACCCTTCCTTACCTTAGCATTGTCGTCCTTGTTTATGCCGTTCTGGTGTTTTTGAGAATCTTAAGTAATTCACTCCTTCTTGTGGCAAATCAAAAAGTATTCAGACTTTTTTTAGTATTTTGATTGAAATCAATTTTGATATAAATTCCTGAAAAGTCAAAATTCTACCAAATTCCGTTAATTGATTTCTCAGGAAGACCAAGACATCATAGATGTGCAAGATGTCAAAGAGGCTCATCTAAAGTACAAAAAAATATTTGCTTTAATCCCTTCCCTATCTTTAAAAAGAAGGATGCCCGAAACTGTATAACCATAGAAAATAAATTCTTCTCTGCTGTTATTTTGTCCTGGTTGTTTGCTTTATATTGTTTTTATAATCGTCTGCTTAAACAATGCACAGTTGTATTACAAAAATAGGACTCAATAGCGTGCGAAATTCCATCTTTTCCTTATCTCAGACCGTTACTATGTTTTGGTAATAGTAGATTGTTATACAAGGGGAGAGAGCGACCCATTTCACTCGAGATGTTTCTGGCGCCCCGAGTAACTGGTAACCCGAGTTAAACATACTATTTTTCATTTCGACTGTGAGGAAAAACATTAAATTTACAATAGTGGTAGATGTAATGGTCAGGTATTATGTAGTACAGCGAGAAAGGAAAACTCAAGTTTTTGCACAAAAAGACAGTTAATTTACAGTTCTCCAAACATCTAACATGATTAGAAAGAATAACGACACGAATACATGAAAACAGTACGAAAAAGCAGACGATACGAAATAATTAAAATCCTTGTAAAAAATATCGATCGAATTTTCCCCACAGATAATAATTGTCAAAATTTAAAAAAGTAGGCATAGAGTTCAAAAAGAAAAAATGACACTGACAATGTAAAAAAAAAGTGTCATCTTGGTATAATGGCGGGAAGCCGAATATTTTAATCACAGATTACTAAATGTATATTTTAATTATAGATTGAATCGATTGAATATTTTTAAATCAACGATCATAATAAACATGTTTTCAATGTATAGCTAAGCAAAAATGTTTATTATTTTTATAATATGATGTGACTCAATTATCTTTGATCCAAGCTTTGACTGCATGCCTTGACTCTATACCATGCCAATTAAAACTAAATTACTTTCCACCCCAGGGATGGATAAGCTATTTTCCACCCGGCTATCTACACAGGAAAGTGCTATTTTCCGAACAGGAGAGATGAAAAATCATTTTGTCGTTATTTTCAACCTTATCGAAAAAATTTGGCACCCAAATATTGTTCCTTAAAAAAGCAAAAAATACCTTCTGTATTTTAGAAATAGTTTAACAAACAGATAAACTTACCCTGAAACATTGAACTACTATTACTACGTATGGAAATGACATCCCAAACGAACCTCGTGCCCGATGAGTTGATGGTCACAGACCATCAACGCATGCGCGGTATCACAGTCACTCACTCCCGCTCGTAGCGTTAACCAATGTGACATTTGGTCAATTAATTTGTCAAAATGTCGTCTTGCGTTTTTAAAACATGCAAAAATAAAACCAACAGGAATCAAAACGATACCGGCGTTACTTACCATCGGTAGGAAATTAAAATGTTAACTTAAACCAACATAAATATTTTTTCAAAATGTTATAAATGTTTTGTATGAAATTGCCGCCATTTTCTTCGAAAATCAAAGATTATAAAAAGTGACACGCACAGAATGGAAAAGTAGGTAGGTAATAAATAGAGGTTAGACAATGCGATGTTGTGATATTTCTTTTAAGGTATTTTGCATTGGTAGTTGTATTTTTCTAGAATTATCTCGTATGAAAAATTAAAATGATAAAAATCATGATAAAAAAAATAGTAAATAACATTCGAGTTTTTGACCTACAGATTTTTATCTACTGAACTTTTATTTATTTAGCTCTTTTAAATAACTATTGATCAAAGTAAGTAACGATTAAAACGTTTTGATAAAATAATATTCATTCAATACAATTAAGAAGGCACAAAGTCTGTGTCACTTCTGCGGTTTCATATTCAAAATTCAAAATTTATGGAATACGTCAGTCTGTTGACAGTTCACGTCCAAAAAATGCGCACATTTTTTGCTTGGCATAGCGTCTCTATACGTAGTAGTAACAGCTCACTGCCCTGAAATGCTTATTTCAAGACACTCATAACTCTTTACTTTGTGTAATCCTAATGAAAATGGGTATTTGACCAAAAGGCACCAGAATGTCTTATGTTCTCCTATACCTCGTGTGTTCATAAGTTTTGAGACGAAAAAAAAGAGGCATAACTTTTTAAATAATTAACTTATATTTCTAAAATTTACAGTGAACACTAAGTAGATAATAATCAACAATAAAATATATCTTTTATTCAAAATGTCCACCCTTGTTTTTAATACAGGCCCTTAGACGATTTGGCCAATCATCAATGGCGGCACGAATCTTTTCTAGCGGGATTCGCTTTGCTTCTCGAACAAGAGCTCGCTTCAGTGACTCCAAGTTTGGGTGGGACTTCTGGCAGGTCCTGAGCTCTAACTCAGTCCATAGAGAATAATCCAGCGGGTTGAGGTCGGGGCTGGAGGAGGGCCATTCGTTCGCCGCGATGAAGCCGGCACATTTTCCCTCAACCAAGCTTGGGTGGTTTTTGCTTTATGGGATGGTGCTGAGTCTTGCTGGAAAACCCAAAATTTGTTGTTAAATAAAGTATGAGATAGGGGTTTCACAACAGGCTCTAAGATGTCATTTTGATAATTCTTGGCTTTCACTTTGACGCCTTGTTGACAGAAATGGAGCGGAGTGACACCTTCATACAAACTCCCCACCATACCATCACACTTGCCGGATGATGAGTACGCGAGACATTCCGTGCTGAAGCTGGGACATCCTTGCTACTTTTGGCATAGACTTTATTGTTTTGTCGGTTGAACTTTTCTTCGACATTAAAAAAAATTCTCATCGGTGAACAGTATCTTCCTCGCATCGTGTCTCCTAAGCAGTAATGGACAACGTTCGCGTCGCAATTTACGAAGCCGATCGTTTAAAAAGTGAACTTTTCTACGGCTATACGCCTTTACCTTAAGATCATATTTCAGTATTCTGATGACTGAAACGCGCGAAATTTTAGTCTGCAGAGCAATTTTTTTCTAAGTGCGACATGGATTTCGGCGAAGTAGCTCTCGGATGATTTTGATGTTCGCAGGCGTCCTTACACAGCGTGGCCGACCACTCCTTTGGCGATCTTGCAAGGAACTTGTCTCATTGTATCGTTTGATAGTGTAATACACGAAGTTACGGCTTACGCCAAAAGTTTTCACCTCACGGAAAATCTCCATTGGTTTTTTTCCCGCCTTAAATAGCGATATCACGGTCGCACGCAATCTTTTAGTCCCCTCCATCACGATAAAATTGACAGAAATAAATTTGAAAGTCAAAGGTATTAAAAGTAAACATTCCAAATTCAAAATTGGAAAAAGAATTAAATAGCAGCCAGTAATATTTAATTTATTTTTTTTACTACCAAGTTTGTCTCAAAACTTATGAACACACGAGGTACATTATAATATCCTATTGATACGGATTTGATCGTTCTCATTTTAATGTGCTTAGTGAAGTCTAATAAAATTGTGTATTGCCAACTACCAGGTTGAAATAAATGCAAAGAGTATATTGTCCTTATCTCGTACTAGCTTTTTCCCGCGACTTCGTCCGCGTGGAATAGTGACTTCTTTCGCCCGTTTTTCACACATTTACCACTATATCTTTGCTCCTATTGGTCGTAGCGTGATGTTATATAGCCTATAGCCTTCCTCGATAACTGGACTATCCAACACAAAAAGAATTATTCAATTCGAACCTGTAGTTTCGGAGATTAGCGCGTTCAAACAAACAAACAAACAAACAAACAAACAAACAAACAAACAAACTCTTCAGCTTTATAATATTAGTATAGATTCATTTTCCATCGTTCTCTCTCCACAATATTGCAAGGGTGCAGGTAGATTTAAACATAGGTGATGTAAAAACTGTAATGTGTGAAGTATTTCTTGTTACTACTGGGAAAATAAGTATATTTGATATTTCTGGGGTTGAGTTGAATCACTGCGTTTCATTTATTTGCATGGATTTGCATGGGCCTTTTAAAATCCAATTTAATGTGGGGGATGTTTAAAAACTATCTTATAATTTGGCGCAGGTTATTTTCTTTCATCACAAAATACCTAGTTAAGTACATTCGAATTGGAAACAATTGAGTATCATTCTTTTGGCGAATGCAGAGATAATGCCGCTCTTTGAAATCCGTTAATTGTTTCCACTTTTCAACTAGGTGCACTTAGTATTTGTTGCCCATTAAACGTGAGTGTGGTTCTCTGCCTTTTCGCAGAAAATTATTTAGTCGAATAACACTTCCCAACTAACGTTACACAGAATTTTATTTCAGCGAATAATAATTTGCCAACTCAACAAAAAAAAATTGTACTATTTCCCAGTTACCAACTAAAAGTTAGGTTTGTTTTTTTACTATGTCACTTTTCAAAATGCCAACTTTCAAGTACCATCTCAAATGTCAGACCTATCTATTGACTGACACCCCATAGGTTATATATATATATACGCATAGGTTTAAGTAAAAAAAAATTTAGGTTTTCTTTTCATATTTGGTTCTGAAGTTTACGCGAATACTCATTACTCAATAAAACACACTTTTACGGATTGATTTTTATTTTCATGTATGGGAGCCCCCCCTACATTTTTTTTTCTTTTTGTATCGGAATCGGAAAGCGGTAAATAAGATACACCTACTTTCTAAGTTTCAGCAGTGTAATGCTAATAGTTTTTGAATAAAGTGTCTATGACCATACGGACGGACAGACAGACAGACTTGACGTTACTATAACTAAGGGTTTTTCGCCATTCAGCTACGGAACCCTAACGGATTAATTGTACTAAACCGAAAAAGCTATTATATAGTACTTTTGTAGTTTAGAGCAGTACACCAGGAACTGTTCCGCTGACGAAACGTTATTCGTCTGAAGGTTGTGTGGCGTAGTGAAACATTTGACAAATGATAAAATTTATCACATATTTACATTTAATGTTCCAAACGTTAATTGTAATTATAATAATCAGCGTAACAATAATTCTACCAAACGAATCGTTGTCAAAGTAAAATTTGGATATCGTTAGTTGTCAAAGTAAAACATTGGTAAAACGTTGGTTTGCAAGTGAAATTAGACCAAAGAATTTTGTGCGAAAAGGCAGACACCCACCCACGGGTGTATGTGCTGACAATTTGGGTGCTTAAAATATTGTTAATAACTTGCATTTGTTATTTCTTATGGCTGGTAAGTTTGATCAATATAATTTGCTAAAGCTTCAAAAGCTGGTTCCTAAAATGAAATAGCATTCAACCAACTACCTCTACTCAATTACTCACATCTTGAGCAGAGATAATTTGCTGCTTAACAAAATTAGCACAAAAGAACTGTTACAAATGTGAGCAAAACACTAGAGGTGCATAAAAGGACACGTCTTTTCCCCGCGTCATTCCGTGCACACCTATTGTGTTGGCATGCTTGCCAGGTATGTTTCTCCCTTGATTTCGCTGCTTTTTTACTACCTTTGCGAAGGAAACGAGGTCAATGTGCCCCCGGTAAATGAACAGGCGTGGAATGTGGCACAATTTTGTTTTTCTTTCTTCTTACTTGTACGTATATGGTAGGTACTAATGAGTGCACACACACTTTTTGGACGACTGGTAACTACAAAAAATTATAATATGTTACTATATTTACTAGTATTTTTTTATTAAAAGGTACATTTTGTATTGCATATTAAAAATAAAATGATTTATTTACAAAGGTCCTGTTAGAATGGTTTATAATGATTGTGTGCTCCTGCTGACGGTATATCTCGCATGCTGGTCTGGTTTATATAGCTGCTCTTTTAATGTATGTTATCCTGGTAGTCTTTGATAAAATTAACCCTTTTGGTGTTACGTGCAATCAGAAAACAAAATCCGAAGATGCGTAGGAAATGCTTACAAACCCTGTAAATACTGAAATATTAAGGTTTTAAAATCTAGATAAAATATTTTACTGATTTTAACAGAATCATACCTACACGAAGCAGAATTCACTTGAAAATAGGCATACTGATACTTTGAGGACGTGACGATACAAACTTTTCTGGGCTCATACGTTTGTACTTCTATCGTCAACTACGAAACAGTCTGAAACTCGAAGTCCATCTGTCAGCCGTAGCCGGCATTGCGCCGTAATCCCGCGTCGCTGTTAATCCCGAGATCCCGGGATCCCAGGCGGCCCGGGATTGGAGCGGAACGGGCATTAAGATTCTGTGTACTGTCTAGAAGTTTATTAGTTGCTAGATTTTAGAGATTTTAAGGCTAAATTAATGTCACGTGCTGTTTATAAAGTAGTATTATTAAAGATATGTCACCGTAAAATTGTTCCTCTAGCGTTATTGTAAACAGTCGATACATTGTGAAGTGCTTTAAATTTAACGCATTATTTTTCGTTTAATCAGTCAGGTATCAAACGACTGCCGGGAGTCGCATAATAATGGAATTTCTATTGTGTCTCGTTCACACATACTTGACGAGTTAATTATAATATTTTACGAAATGGAACTGTTAAATCACTATCTATTCGACTTGATATCGGACTTGCCCGTTCAATTTGTCTAGCTGTCTGATTGGTTGGTCACACAGATAGCCGTTCTGGTCAACAACAACAACAAAATCACAAAAACACTGTTCAATTACTTTCGTCAACAAACAAATAACGATACAAAAGGAATATGGCGACGCGCGGCTTGACGGTTTCACTTCGATATATTATAATATTATTATCTACCGAAAATTAATGCGTTAAATTGAAGATAGTATGTTACGGTTCCCAATCGACAGTTACAGACATAATGCGAGTACATCGCGAGGGATATTTTCATCCTACGGTTAGATAAGATAAACATAACATTGTTTTAAATTGTATTTCACACTCACAGTGTCATATTTATATTCTTAAAAGATGAAATAAGAACGGGCCGGACGAGCGGGCGGAACCAGCATCTTTCTGGCTAACCGGTAAGCCAGAAAGATGCTGGTTCGAGTCCCGCCCGTGCGCAATTTTTGGTTTCTTATTTCATATTTTAAGAATAAAAATAACATTTAGGTAAATAGTACAATTTTTTCAAACATTAAGCGATTTTATTCTATACCTATCCGCCTAACTTTTACGACCAAGTTAATTAATTTAATTTGCACCAAACACTGGCAATTAGATTATGCATGCAATTTAATTTCAGAAGTTTATGGAAAACTTTTTAATGGACCTTCGTTTAGACTGTGTTGAAAAAGATGATTATGGGATTTATAAAATATAGGAGCATTTGAACCGGTTTCTTATCAATCAATACTTTTTTTTCTCTGCTTTTGTTTTTTGGTTGTGTTTTTTCTCTTTTGTATTTTGTAAATTCGTCATGTGATTGTGTATTATTTTATGAACTCCATTATGTGCGTGTGTGTGTTTGTGATGTCCTAAATTATTAAACTTAATTTCTTTCTTTCTCTATATTCATTTGCAATCCTTTAGCAAAAATAAAAGATATAAAAAGTTAAACATACAAAATTGGTCGAGAAATTGGGATAAATTTGAAAAATAACTAACAGACACGTCTCGAATGTAAAGCCTACAGTCGAATGTTTGTTGCGGCAATTTCAAGCGAACAATATTATTTATTTTCAGTACTTTGGGACTAGCCTGTTCCAGAAAATATAAATCATCCTTTTTTTACTTCCTGTATGATATTCAATCTTCGTTGATTTTCGACGTAACACACGCATAAGCGATACCTACAGAGATTCGAAACGCTAACCCAAAAATTTAGCTTCATCAGCACACGTCGGTACCACATCACACATATCTGTTTGCTCAGCTTTGTAACTATCACAATACACGGCTGCTATGTCATATTTGCCCTCATGTTCGTCTGTTTGTTTTAACTCGACCGCGGACAAAGCACGCTTAATGAACTTATCATTTTGTTGACGAACCCTCACCGGATACGTAAAATAGCTTGTCAATATTTTGCAAATGGAATGGTTCAATAATTATGTCCATTTATTTTTTAACTAGCGGCCCGCCCGCGACTTCGTACGCGCGTTTTAGTTTTACTCCGTTCCCTCAAAGTATTAAACTACTAAAATGGCCTTCCCCGATAAATAAGCTATTTAACAATGTATCTAACATATTTTATAACCGGACCAATAGTTCCTTTGATAAGCGCGTTCAAACAAACAAACAATAACATCCAGTTTTTAAATCTAAATAGACAAATATTATATTATTTTGTGTAAACATCACACGTGGCCCGGTCTTTAATCAGGTTAAGCTTACACAGGGATATTATCTTTTTATTTTACAACGTAATGGAAATACTTGCTACGCCTTCCGTCAATCGTATATTTCTTTTGGGTGCCAAAAAGACCAGGGCCCTTATTTTTGAATCACTCGCTTGGATATGGCGAGTGATTTTCGTTCGAAAACGATTTTTTTTCTATGACACTACGTCGAACGAAAATCACTCGCCATCTTGAAGCGAATGAATCAATTATAGGGCTCCTGGGCCCGTATTTTTGAATCACTCGCTTGGATACTGCGTGTGTTTTTCGTTCGAAAACACATAAAAATCAACGGAAATCATTCAAAATCTAGACGTGAGTACTCACAAAATTGAGCAATTATTTTTCAAATCCTTTTTGTGTTGATTACAATTGGTTTTCATTCCAAATTTGAGTTTAATCATTGAATATCACTCGCCATCTTGACGCGAGTGATTCAAAAGTAGGGCTCCAGGCTACTCTGTGCGCTTACCACAGCATCTTGCGCCATAACATATAGGCTGTGGGAGAAGCCAATTCGTTTATGTTTATAGCGAATACTCTACTTTCTTGAATTCAAATCGTAAATTCAAAGGGACAATTCTATGTAAAGATCTACGCCATCATCATCATCAACACCCAAAAGCCGTCCACTGCTAAAAGTTTGCAGAAAAGTTGCAGATCGGACACTCTTCGACCACGGGAACAGCGTAGAATGTCCACCGACAATATGAACAAACGATCTGCAATCTACACTGGACACATACCGCTTTATACCTACCCTGTTTGAACACAAAACAATATTTTTTACTATTCTAAGGAATAAAATCTCTTATAGAGAGCAACATCAATAACAAACATGTGTCAAAAAAATCTGTCTCAGATATGTCAAAATGATTGTCAAAAATGAAATAAAAAAATATTTCAACATAAGCACCAAGAAGTATTGATATCAATTTTGTAGCAAATCATCCCCAAAATAGCTTTTTACCCCTTTTTAACCCCGTTACAAGATAAATTTAAATAAAAGGAGACATTTTTTTCTTGTATGGAGGATGGGCCCACCATAAAATTGTGACGTCTAGTAATGAAACATATATCAAATTGTTCCTTGTAATGTCTTAAAAACATTAGCAATATTAGTATGTCTTTGTCTAACGGGAATATTTGAAAATTCATCAAAACGTAAATGACATAACCTAAAAACTTTTTAAGCATTTTATTTCATTATTTGCATACACAATGCTATTTAAGCCAAAAATATTATAATAAAGTCATAAACATATATTAAAAGCCGAGTTAAGGTAGATTGCACTTTTCTAAGCTAGAAATCGAACTCACACCTCTTCGCTATAAAAAATATAAGTAGCCATAATATACAGTTCAGAAGGTTTTATAAAATAAAACAAAATAGCATAACAAATCAAAATACATTTATTCATTTAAATCTTCATCATTTTCAAAATCATCTCTCAGTAACAGTACCTCATCCAAGAAGGATGCAGGTGGTTCGACCTGATCTTGGTAGCGTGCCCAAGATAAAAACCACACAATGGACATCACATGTGCACAACAACCGACAGTGCTTCTGCCTACCAGACAATTGCAATAGTATCCAGCAAGTGCAGCTCTAGTGTTAGAAGTTGATGGGTTGGTGTCAACATGAATATAGGTATAATACGTTTTTCGACTAGTGTGTCTTGATTGTATCCTACCACGAAGAAGATAATTATTCAGACCAAGTTCATGTGCAGGTTGACGGTACACCTCTATTCTGTACTCTCCAGTGGCTCTGACATGTTCCCCATAATAAGAACGTGCCTGTTTAATTTGGTAAATCCCGAAGGCAAAGAGAATTAGATCCAAGAATGCAAGTTTTGGAAAATTATTTAACTCTGGGAGATTACCATCAATGCTAGCAAATGGCACCCTTACTCTATTTAAATTGTGCATTTCCACGAAGGTAGCTAAGTCATTTGGGGTGTTTCTCCAAGCGATTCACCTGAAAAAATATTAAAATTATTACAGCAAATCTTGATACAATTATCTGCTTTAATTATTTCAAAGCTATCTAACCATAAGACAAAAGGAAAAGTCAATTTAAAAGTAGCTAATTAATTATTTGTAAACATATTGAACGCAATCCTGCTAATATGTGACTAACAAACAATATAATTTTTATTACAGTCCATTACTCGGTAGGTAAATAAAGAATTTAATTACCTGGTGTGGTGGTATCCACTGCAGAATAATGTTCCTTTCTGCAGAGTCATTGGAAACACTTTGTGTTTGCCGTGCTCTTAAAACAGAAGCACCACATGGAATACAGATATTCCGATATCCAAATCTTCTTATTGTATTAGGAGGAGTACTTTCTTGTAATATAATCATCAAGCAGTTCAAGCAAACTGCATCAAGTGGATTTAACTGAAAAATAAAAGCGTATAGGAGTTTAATTACTGTGAAAACGAAATGTACGTACGACAGGAGAATAATACGTGGTGTAGTAGGGTTACAATAAGGTATAAAAAGGTTTAAAACCTCACCTCGCGAGAAATCCACTCACGTACAAGTTGACGCACATTTTCTGTAGTTTCTAAAAGTAATTGGCTTTGCACGTTCCGTCGAAATCTTACTGCAAAGTTAACACAACGGTTTAGTGAAAAAGGGGCTGTTGTTGCTGCCATTTTCGTCTATGTTTCGTTTTAATAATGCAAAATCCGGAGAACACAAAACACTCAATTCGAAACAAAAACGACTCCACACCACAGATTAGTAAGAGTATGCTCCACACTCCTGTCAATGTCAGTGATAACTGTCAAACATAAAGACAGAGTTGCGTTCCGTTCCACGGCTTTACTAGATAACCATTTTATGCAAAAAATCTTAAAAATTCTATTAAAATATTTTTTTCGGAGATTCCAATTGTTTAAAGTAAATAAAAGTAGATAAAACTCAATCTAAACAAAATCTCATCTTTGAAATAATTGATATTGTTTTTATATTAACCAGCCCGTCGTTCCTTTACACGTATTGTTGAACATAAGATCTATACTCAATAGTTATCTATGCCTTGAGGAGAAAAGGCGTGATGGAAAATAATCAATACAACGCTTTTTAAGTTTGATTTTAAGATTCCGGTTTCATTTAAACGTTATCTTTCGTCTTATTGTCTAAAAAAATAAGTTATTAATTTAGGCTGCAATTTCATCATTAGACGTTACCGATGCTAGTGGGCCCAAAAAAAAATGTCTCCTTTGATACACATTTTTCGTTATTATTTTTAAAGAATGTTTATGCAAAATTTGAAGTAGATCGAACCAAGGAATCACGTTGTCCCATACAAACTTTGCTCCCCTTTTTCACCCCCTTAAGGGTAAAATTTCGAAAAATCCTTTCTTATCGGATCCCTACGTTATACAAAGAACACAGCCTCCAAGTTTCAAGTCTCTACGACCAGCGGTTTAGGCTGTGCGTTGATCCGTCAGTCAGTGAATCATTCAGGAAAAAGCATTTTATAATAATACTAGCGGCCCGCCCGCGACTTCGTACGCGCGTTTTAGTTTAACTCCGTTCCCATAGATCGTAGCGAAAAATTATAAGCCTATACCTATACGCATTAAACTACTTCTATAGCCTTCCCTGATAAATTAGCTATCTATCATATTCTATACCCTTACCAATAGTTCCTGTGATTAGCGCCTTTAAACAAAAAAACTAAAACATCCAGTTTTAAAATATATACATAGAAATGCGTACAGATAAATGTTATATTCGACGACGCGTTTGGTGTATTGGCTAGCGCTCCTGACTATTACGCTGGCCGTCGAGGGTTCGAATCCCGCAAGAGGCCAATGTTTGTGTGATGAGAGGACATTTGTTCCTAAATCATGGATGTTATATATGTATTTAAGTATTTATGGGAGACGCACCCGTCATAATCGTTGTCTGGTACTTCGTAACACAAGGAAGATAATTCCTTACCACGTGTACCAGACCATTGGTGTGTTGTCTGGCGCATATTTATTTATTTATTATATTTTATGTAAACTCAACACGCAGCCCGGTCTTTAATGGTCAAACTTACACGGGGATATTATCTTTTTATTTTACAACGAAATAGAAATACTTCCTACGCCCTTTCGTTAATCGTATATTTCTTTCGGGTACTAATAAGACCAGGCTACTCTCTGCGCTTACACAGCATCATGCCACATACAGGCTGTGGGAAAGGTGAATTCCCTCAAGTCTTCTCCCGCTACCTTTAAAGAGTTTGAACTTGAGCTTTGTTTATGGTTATAGCGGATACTCTACTTTCTTGAATTGAAATCGTAAATTCAAAGGGACAATTCTATGTACATATCTACGCCATCATCATCATCAACACCCAAAAGCCGTCCACTGCTAAACATAGGCCCCCCACGAAAAGTTTGCAGAAGAGTTGCAGATTGGACCTTTCGACCACAGGAGCAGCGTAGAATGTCCACGATGTCCACCGACAATATGAACCACTGATCATGTAATCTTTTTATATGAACAAACGATCTGCCATCTACACTGGACACAGACAGACCGCTTGATACCTACCCTGTTTAAACACAAAACAATATCATTTACTATTCTAAGGAATAAAATCTTTTCTCGAGAGCAACATCAATAACAAACATGTGTCAAAACATTCTGTCTCAGATATGTCAAAATATGATTGTCAAAAATGAAATATTTTTTATTTCAATCATAAGCACCAAGAAGTATTGATATCAATTTTGTTGCAAATCATCCCCAAAATAACTTTCTACCCCTTTTTAACCCCGTTACAAGATAAATTTCAATAAAATTTGATACACATTTTTCTTTAATTTTTTATAGTATGTTTATGCAAAATTTGAAGTAGATTGGACCAAGGGATCTGGTTGTCCCATACAAACTTTGCACCCCTTTTTGACCCCCTTAGGGGTGGAATTTTTGAAAATCCGTTCTTATCGGATCCCTTCGTCACACAAAGAACACACCCTCCCAGTTTCAGGTCTCTACAATCAGCGGTTAAGGCTGTGCGTTGATCCATCAGTCAGTCAGTCAGTCATTCAGGACAAAGCATTTTATTGGTATAGACTAGGGGCCCGCCCGCGACTTCGTACGCGCGTTTTAGTTTAATCAGTCAGGTATCAAACGAATGCCGAGAGTCGCATAACAATGGAATTTTTATTGTGTCTCGTTTACACATACTTGACGAGTTAACTCCGTTCCCATAGATCGTAGCGAAAAATTATAAGCCTATACCTATATGAATTAAACTACTTCTATAGCCTTCCCTGATAAATTAGCTATCTATCATATTCTATACCCTTACCAATAGTTCCTGTGATTATCGCCTTTAAACAAAAAAACTAAAACATCCAGTTTTAAAATATATGCATAGAAATGCGTACAGATAAATGTTATATTTGACGACGCGTTTGGTGTATTGGTTAGCGCTTCTGACTATTACGCTGGCCGTCGAGGGTTCGAATCCCGCAAGGGGCAAATGTTTGTGTGATGAGCACGGACATTTGTTCCTAAATCATGGATGTTATATGTATTTAAGTATATAAGGGAGACGCACCCGTCATAATCGTTGTCTGGTACTTTGTAACACAAGGAAGATAATTCCTTACCAAGTGTACCAGACCATTGGTGTGTTATCTGGCGCATATTTATTTATTTATTATATTTTATTTACACTCAACACGCAGCCCGGTCTTTAATGGTCAAACTTACACGGGGATATTATCTTTTTATTTTACAACAAAATAGAAATACTCCCAACGCCCTTTCGTTAATCGTATATTTCTTTCTGGTACTAATAAGACCAGGCTACTCTCTGCGCTTACACAGCATCATGCCACATACAGGTTGTGGGAGAAGCGAATTCCCTCAAGTCTTCTCCCGCTACCATTTAAGAGTTTGAACTTGAGCTTAAGTCAAGTATAGCGAATACTCGACTTTCTTGAATTCAAATCGTAAATTCAAAGGGACAAATCTGTGTAAAGATCTACGCCATCATCATCATCAACACCCAAAAGTCGTCCACTGCTAAAAGTTTGCAGAAAAGTTGCAGATTGGACACCGTAGCAGCTTAGAATGTCCACCGACAATATGAACAAACGATCTGCAATCTACACTGGACACATACCGCTTGATACCTACCCTGTTTGAACACAAAACAAAATTATTTACTATTCTAAGGAATACAATCTCTTCTAGACAGCAACATCAATAACAAACATGTGTCAAAACATGCTGTCTCAGATATGTCAAATGATTGTCAAAAATGAAATAAAAAATATTTCAACATAAGCACCAAGAAGTATTGATATGAATTTTGTAGCAAATCATCCCCAAAATAGCTTTTTACCCCTTTTTAACCCCGTTACAAGATAAATTTAAATAAAATTTGATACACATTTTTCATTATTATTTTTAAAGAATGTTTATGCAAAATTTGAAGTAGATCGGACCAAGGAATCACGTTGTCCCATACAAACTTTGCTCCCCTTTTTCACCCCCTTAGGGGTAAAATTTCGAAAAATCCTTTCTTATCGGATCCCTACGTTATACAAAGAACACAGCCTCCAAGTTTCAAGTCTCTACGACCAGCGGTTTAGGCTGTGCGTTGATCCGTCAGTCAGTGAATCATTCAGGACAAAGCATTTTATAATAATAGATATAAGTTCTGTTAATGGCAGCTATTTATCTACTTAACTTGATCCACGTAGATACATGTTTCGGTGAGCACATAGAGGGAGAACATAAATTACAAAAAGCTATTAAAAAAAACATTAACAACGGTTGTTGTACCCTGAAAAGGGACCATTAACATATCACGCTCAAATTCAGCACGTAACAATACATAAAGCGACAGAGGCTTCAAAAAATCCAGCCATTCCTTTAATCAAAATCTTTTTACTGTGTATCGACTTTTTTTTCTCTTTCCGCCTCGACGCACACGAAAGAGACGAATATTCATAAAAGAGGACAAAGCTATAGACCCGTGTTTTAGATGTTGCATTGTTTTAAAGTACACGTCCCTAAAGAGAGTAATTGCAGTAATAAGAAGTGGAACCATGAATACAAAACAGGAGAAAAATTGCGGTCACTTCAGTTAGCCGTATCGACCACTCATCTCTTTAATCTGCTCTGGACTTGCACTTTCGCATTATAAAATTTTGTTGCCCATAATCTCTTTTGAAATACAAGATTAGTAATAAAAAACAGGCGGAATGGAAAACTTAAAATGTATATTGAGTGGTGCCAAAAATGTGAGTCATATTTTTGTGCATGTTTTTGTTAAATGGGGGGTAAAACGGAACATTTTTGGAGGCGCCGGGTATCGATCCCGGTACCTCTCGCATGCTAAGCGAGCGCTCTACCATCTGAGCTACGCCCCCATTAAATAATTGGCGGAATCATTCAATATGTACATGAAACAAGGTTAGTTACTTACCAAACACGCTGAGCAAGTGACATTGAAAGTAAGACATGTAACGTAACAGACGCCCAATAATATTCTACTCTACATAATCCACTTTCACTTACGCACCGCGTTGTCCATTGACCGCGCTACCTTAAGTTGTAATCGTTCATTGCTTCAAATTTCAACACAATTTCAAATTACTAACCACAAAATGTACTATTTTGTGGTTAGTAATTTGAAATTGTGTCTGTAACTTATAAAGACCTCATTGAATAAGTGGGACTTGCGTATGATGATTAAACCCAGGATTAGGCTAATCGTGAATTAAATCATCATTCTGTCTGTGTCGGTATATTGGGCACTGACAGAGACAGAATGATGCTCAACGTGCGCACGATGATTTAAGCCAGGTTTATGCTAACCCAGGATTAAATCATGATTCTGTCTTTGTCAGTTTATTTGACGTTGATAGAGATATAATGTTGATTTTATCCTGGGTTAGCATAATCCTGGGTTAAATCATCATGCATGCGCAAATCCCACTTAGTGTGGTAAGCTTGAGGCATGATCGAAATCTGCTAAGTAAAAAAAAGTTAACATAGTTCAACCATAACACGTGTTAAACATAATGGAATGATTTCACAAAATTACTGCTTTACATCTCTTTTTTTTCTTAAGCACGGTAGTACCACACCGTACAGCATCAGCAAAGGCTGGCGCCCAACGTGTTTGTTGCATGAGCATGTATTTGCTCTATCACATTTTCCACTTCTAGCTTATATTAGCTTGGAGGATGCCTATGTATAGGTAGTATAGGTCCTAAAATTTTAGAATGCATTATGAAAATTTATAATATTATAATACATAATAGGTATATGGCTAGTTCAAAAAATATCCCTGGAGGCGCCGGGTATCGATCCCGGTACCTCTCGCATGCTAAGCGAGCGCTCTACCATCTGAGCTACGCCCCCGTTGAATAAACTTCTGAACATACCAATACCTTCACGAAACAATTCAAGTAGCATTGCCATTGCATAACGTATTGACATTGAGCATGAGCATCGTATGCACTTCGCTTTACATTCACTCACGCACTGTGGCGGATACAATACAATGTTTTATTTCCTTTATTAAGGAAACTCAACAGCTTTTTGTACATTGAAACATTTGTAAAAATCACAAGTTAACAATGGAATCTAGCCAATGAAGGAGTTCCACTGCAAATATACTAGTCATGTAGGAAAAGCAGACACAGTAAAAATAGGTACTAAACAAGATTTACCATTAGAAACTTGCCCATCTAGATAGGCAGTTAGTTACAACATGCCCTATAAAAGACAAACATATAAATAGATCTGTTTCATAATATTTAATTTTAAGTTTTTAAGATAACTGTTTTTGAGTTTTAAATATGCGTAAACAACGTAAGAGAAACGTAGGTAGTACATCTCAAAATTGAAAGAAAAAGAAACACAACTATGATAGTAATACATTCTTACTAAAACAAATCAAAGTAAAAAAAATGAAATCTTTTTTAACATATCACTCGTATGTTGTAAGCAGCTTACAAAAACACGTAAATGAATAGTGTGTCTTATTCTCTATCCCAAGATGTCGAAAAATTCGTGCGTACTCATATGGACGCTTGGCACCCAACATGGTGTTACAACACTTACAAGTCAAGCGACATCTTAAGTAAATAAAACGTGTTAAAAAAAAGCCACTACTAGTTGATCCCCATCCCATATGGGGCTTCTTAAAAGCTCCTAAAAGTTTATGCAACCCTGGTACCCGTGTGAAAGCGTTCAACCCTTTGTGTGACCTACCTAAATAAATTCTCTAACGATTCCATGAAGGCCTGGTTACAATGGGAAACCCGATGATGCCCTTTGTCTCCGTTTACGTTTGCAAAATAAATAAGTTGTTTCGCAAAAATTTCAACGAAATCGGAAGTCCTAGTTTCTAAGAAGAACAAAATCTTATTAGATAAAAGATTCTTATTGGAGGCGCCGGGTATCGATCCCGGTACCTCTCGCATGCTAAGCGAGCGCTCTACCATCTGAGCTACGCCCCCGATGAATGGACAGACGAACATACGGATACCAACTAAGCTGAAACAAGGTCAATTATACAAACTGGTAGCGCAAGTGATATTGCAAAAGTATCACGTAGTGCACACGTTACGTAGAAATGCGTACAGTTTAATATTTACCTTCGAACAATTATATCTCCACTAGGTTTTTTTTTAGAATAAAATTTCATTGAAAACTTTAAACTTGTTTATAAAAGTCAAAAGATTTTATGGATGTATTCAATATAGGCGACGCCAATCTTTAATAGAGGCTGCGTTTCCACCAGAGATGTGCGATGGAAATGTAGCTAGCTGTGCTGTGAAAATGTGTGGGTGTTTCCATCAAAGCTTTGCGATGAAAATGTGCCTACGAGGATGTTACGTGGGATACGTTTCGAAGCTATGAAATGTGTCGACGGGAGTGCGGTGTATGCGCAAACCTTCTCCACACACATTCCTCGCAACACATCTCTCGTACATATCCCTCGCACACATCCCTCGTATACATCCCTCGCTTGTTATGTATGTGCAAAAATCTAGCTCCGCTGAGCCGTTTCCACCAGAGCTGTGCTGACCGAGGCGAGGTTAATGAAGCGATTCTATTAGTTCTTTACAAACACATCTCTCGTTCGATACGCATCCTCGCATATCTCTGGTGGCAAAGCAGCCTAACAAGTAAAACTTTAATGTCCATTTGGAATTAACGTTTACTTTTCTGTTATACAATAATACCTGTCTCGATACCCAGCTAAAAGAAAAACTGGCCAAGTGAGAGTCCGACTCGAGCACAAAGGGTTCCGTTTATTATGTTTTTAGTGTTTGTTGTTGTAGCGGCAACATAAATAAATAATTTGTGAAAATTTCAACTGTCTCGCTATCGCGGTTCTTGATACAGCCTGGTGACAGACAGACAGACGGTCGGGCAGACGGACAGATGGACGGACAGACAGCGAAGTCGTTGGCGACGGAACTCTAAAAGGACAGAAAAAAAGTATCGCAATAATGCACCTACCCTTGACACTCGTTTCACGTATGACAGATGTAGCATGAGTTGTCTTTCGTTTCATCAATCTAGTATTCCCATGTAGATCAGAGCATGTATGAGAATCGTGGCCAATATTCTTATTTATGTGGGAAATAATTATGCTGCATGCTGCAATAATGTTTTGACGACGTGCTGTTGCCAATGCTGCCGTCCACAAACTATAATGCCGTTAAGTGCAAAAACCACATTTCGAGAAAAACGGGTTTAAAGGTGGGAAACGGAAAAAAAATCGCTGTTTCAAAAGTAAATGAGTAATTTGTAACTTTAATATACCATCAGATAGGTTTTTTTAAGAACTATAGATCACAAAAACTCACACAACGCTACGTATTATAGGTTCTGAAATATTCTAATTTTATCGTTTTAGTTTATTATCAAATAACAAATAATTCATAATAAACACAACATAAACGCCGCTACAGCTACCTTAACGGCATTTAAGTGTTGGATCTTTAATAATTTTGATAAATTTGTAAAACGAGCTTCTAACTAATAATTCTACTAAACTTTAATGCCGTTAAATAGTGTAACGGCATTTTACCTCGGTAATACTTTTTTATTTTTTGACGAGACATTACTTGCCTATAATGCAGCTAATGTCAGTTAACGTCATTTTAGTCTCGTATTAGCGCGTAAATTATGCAGTCTTTGGTACGCCTATTTGATTTGTGTATAATACAAGACTAAAATGCAGCTAAAAACAAAACCTTTAACCATAACGGCATTTAAGCTAGGCATAAGTTACTTGAAAATCTAGAAAATACAGAAAAATGTATTTATGACAAAAATAATAAAACCATTTTTAGTATAGAAAATCGAAATTTAAATAAAAAATAAATATATTTGCATTTTTGTGCCTCGTGGCAATCAATTCCAATGACTTTTTATCATAATTTTGTTATTTTAGCAGATTTTTAATTTTTTTGGCTATTCCTTATAACAAAAGAGAAGTAACTGGCAATAATCAATAAATGTTTCTTACAGCGTTACGAAAATACTTGCGTAGATTCTTATAAAAGACAATACAAAATTAAATCTTTTCCTTTTTCATGTCGTGTTGAAATCAATTACAAACGACTATGTATTTATTTTAACTTCTAAATTTAGCAGTATTCCTTCCTTTCTAATAAGCCTTATTCTTCTTGTTGTCTCCGTTCAGAGTGGCAGGCTACCGTCAGACGGCGCTGAAAACTCTGTCAATTTTCTTAATATTTCTCTTCGCAATTGAGCCAAAATGAATTTGGCAGTTCAGCGGAACTGCAAAAGCATTAGGACAAAAATACATTAACTGATTTTTCTCATTAATATTCTCTGTTGGTTGTAGCTATCTCGGAGACGTGGCTAATTCTCGGATCACGCTTTCACGTCTCGAGTTACCCATGCCTCCGTGACAATAGAAACGATAGAGACGCTGGTAGCACCTTACTAGTAAGGCGCGCTCTTTCCTACTCTCAACTTTTTCTTCCTTTATATAGTAAAGATAAATAATGTCGTGGCTGTGAGAACTTCATACATTGATATTCTAACTGTATATATTTCTTACCCTTCTTCTTGCTTTCCAAACGAGTTCCAAAGTTCTGTCATTTTGTCTGTTCCTCCTTCAGTATTTGTGGTGAATGATTCGACCGCACACCTCGCCTATGGGGGTTGCTACTCCCCGGATCCTCCTGGATTAAATCTTTTAGATCTTTTGGGTTTGCTAAATTTGTGTATTTTGGACAAGGGTAGTCCAACAACATGGGTATCTTGTTTTTAAAACCCAGCCTTTGCTGTCGATATGTCTCTCTGCCCCCCAAATTTAATATCACTGCTTTCTTAAAAGAGCATTTGGTGCCCCAGATCCATCCCCGCCGACTAACTCTTGTATTCCACTATCCCACTTTTGAAATACTCACTAAAAAAGCTGGACTGGGCCTCGTTTACTACCTTTGTTGATGAAAGATTAAACTCACTACCAAACATTAACACTTCTAACTCACTCTGTGCTTACTCCTATTCTGTCGATGTCTTAAACTCGTCAGCAGATTCTAGTAGCCAAAAAAAAAAATTTGTAAAAAAAAACCTCCCCGGTAGAATGCTGAGGGTACAGACACTGTTCGAAAAAGCAAGGAGGCAAAAAAGGAGTAATAGAGATATATCCATGAAGAATTACGTCCTTTACCAAAAAAACGGCACAGGTTAGACGACTTTTCTCTAAGAAGACTGACTGAGAAAAGAAAGACTAGAGAAAGGTTTGCGAAAGCATGTCTCTACTCACGCTATCCACTATAGTTTAAAAACAAATCAAAAAGTTTCGTCAGTTAGTTATCGCAACAAACACACCTGCAAATGACCCATCAACTTGGATCTACGCCTTTGCAGACAAATTCGTCCTACCCTTTGTCCCGTTCACAGACTGCTCCTTCTTCAATGTATGAATACCCAATTCAACGTTTTGCACATAACCGCATTATAGCTTAGGAATGTAGGATAACGGCATTTAAGTCGTGTAAACTGTAAAAATCAAGTAGCCTGTTACATTTAATTAGCATTTATGGTCTACTCGCTACTGTTATTTTAATAAATACAGACACCTAATACAACGCTTAAATGCCGCTATTGGACTTTAGCTGCGTTTTTGTCTAATATTTTACATTTAATAACGGCAATATACTGTTGTAATTTTTAAAAATTATCTGTGCTATTACAAGTTAAAATCCCTTAGCCGCGTTTTAGCTAAGTAATTGGTTGTAACTGCATTTTAGCTCTGTAATTTCGCTAAGGCAAAGCAGTTAACGGCATTCTTATTTTTTGTATCTCAGGAACTAAGCAAGATAGAAAAATATGAGTAACAGTGTTAGCTTCAGCATTTTTTTCTGATCCAGATAGTATTAAAAAGTCAATTTTGTCCACTTGTCGGTTAACGGCATTATAGCTTATGGACGGCAGAATGACGATTGTGTTTGTAAAACGATAGTTAAAATTATTG
Source organism: Pyrausta aurata (assembly GCA_963584085.1). Classification (NCBI taxonomy): domain Eukaryota; kingdom Metazoa; phylum Arthropoda; class Insecta; order Lepidoptera; family Crambidae; genus Pyrausta; species Pyrausta aurata. The sequence continues at coordinate 531,783 of OY757267.1, forward strand.
AAGATGAAATTAGAACCACATCAAAACAAGTCTGCTTGTCTTGGCACCCAACATGTTGCTCCATTGTAACACATTAAAAAAAAATAATAAGAATGGAGGCGCCGGGTATCGATCCCGGTACCTCTCGCATGCTAAGCGAGCGCTCTACCATCTGAGCTACGCCCCCTGTTGTAACAGTCAACTAAATTTTGGATATACTTACATGCACAACCAAAAAGACCTTGCAAAAAATACTTTTTAAATTGTCCCCTTGACATTTAAAACTTAATCGCCATCGACGCAGAGTTGATATTTGTCTGTGGCCTACCACAGTTTATCGTGAATATCACAGAAGCCATAAAACAATATCTACTAATGAGATACAATACGTTGTTATCAAACATAATAATCAATACGGCAAACAATCAAACGTTGTGGAAGTCTACAAACCTGAAACCATATATTGGAATCCACATACCTAGATAATATCATAACAAGGTAGAATTACGTTATCCTAACTAAACATTATGTTTCAGCAAAGCCGACTTACGGGAAAACCAATTACCCTACATTTCATAATGTTTTAAGACATGAAATCTTTACGAAATAATACTTATTTATATTCTGTTGACAATAAACATCCTTTAACCCCATATCACGATCCTGAACTATTTGGTCCTGAACTAGCTTAACTTTGAGTAAAATTATTTTTTTGTTACTGTAACTTTTTTAATGTGGACAGAGCTATGTAGATCAACGATTCTAGACGGTGAAGCCTATAGTTTAAGGGCTAACTTTACTTCATCTGCAATGACGGTTGTGTAAAAAATGTCATGGTTGGTTTTTTCATTTGTCATACTGAGGTCTAATTCATAAAAGCCTTTGTTTTCGCTGTTTTTCCTTTCCAAAATAGTTTAATTGAACTGACAGTTTAAACTAGGCGATGAGAAATTTGTATCATGAAACAGCCACTAGCCAGCAACCTACCTATCTTAGCAGATCTAAATCAAACACAAATAAAAAGCATGTAGCAAGCACACAAATAGCAAGCTTGCATTTGGCGATGGGACACAATTATTTATACTTAAGTGAAAGGCGTACCGAATGCGCTTGGTAGTGTTTAATACAACCTTGTGTGACGTATGTAATTGCTGCCAATGCTCTAGTTTTTGATAAAGTTGTTTTTTACGACAAGTAAAATAACGGGGGCGTAGCTCAGATGGTAGAGCGCTCGCTTAGCATGCGAGAGGTACCGGGATCGATACCCGGCGCCTCCAAGTGATATTTTTTCTTTTCATTACGTAACAATTGGGCAACACGTTGGGCGCCAATTCAAACCAAGCAATTGATAAATTCCTTATGTTTATTTGTTTTATTTTTACTGTAAAAGCTATCGTATGCACTGCTTTCTTTAAAATTTTCTTGTATAGAGGCATGAAAAAATGGTGCATTATTATATACAAAATTACTGACAAACTCATTATGTGCCTAATTGTAAGTTTGTAAGTACATATTGACATTACAATTAAAACCCTTTCCACCCTTTTGCCTCGCGTCAGTAGGAGCTTATAATAAATAATTTAAATACGGATTTCACGATGTCAAAAACTCGAATGTAAAAGGCTGAACGAACCGCGCTACCTATACATCGCCGCGTTAATGCAGCGTGAAATGAGAGCACTCCATATCTTCTTAGTGTATTCATTCTAGATTTCAATGTATGGGCGAAACGGCAAAATTTATAATTTTAGTTTGTTGCTGCTGTGTTATACCTCCAAGTGAGTACATTATAGTACACAACTCTCCCACCCCCCAACCCGCCGCTTCACCCCTCCCCCCCTCGATAAAGGTCCCAAATTTCATATTTCCTCTATTTTCAGGAAAACTATACAAGCTAGGACAAAATGGTCAAGGACTAAATTATTTGTCAATAAATTACCTACAAATAAGTATTAACATTCATTTTGATACGAGTTATAGTTTTTAAGTTATGGAGCATCAAAGAGTACCAAAAATGTGCGCTTAGCAGAAATACAACATTTAACACAAAATAAACAATATAATTTATAAATTTTCTCAAGAAACGCGTTTCTGTAGTACTTACCTATCTAAAACAAATCAGTATCGTCATTGTTATCTTCTAAAGGTTTGTCGAATCTACTAAGGCCCTAATGTATGCATATGATGGAACAACGGAATGCACCTTTAACACATCCACATATTTTTCTGTAGCCATTTTTGCAGCTGCATGATATTGTTTTCAGTATCAACTGTTGAGAGCTTGAAGTATGCATTGAATGCTGACAAGCTGAAGAAGGTGGTCTTTTCATAATAACACCGTATTGTTCTTGAGAGTTGGTTAAGAAGTGAAGTTGAAGTACCTAAATGTTTCGTAACACGATTATACTTTTTTAGGTTTGCTTAGCCCCATACTATGCAAGAATATATGTTTCTCCTGCCTTTTTACCTCCTCGCGTTAGGCATCAGGAGTTATTGTATCTTGCAAGTCGATGTTATATGTTATTGAATAGACTGAACCTTTCCTGTGCCTTAGAATGCCGATATTATGTAGTACGTCGAAAAGACATTGTCGTAGTGGATGGGCAAGACATTGATCTGTTGGTTCTTTTACTGGGACTGACTCCACCACGTAAGAATATATTCTACTACATCGGCATTCTACAATAAAGGAAAGGTTTAGTCTTTCCTGTTTGGTAAAAAGACCGACTTGCAAGATACAATAAACGTTTTAAATAACCCGGATGCCTCACGCAAGCAGATAGAAGAGGCAGGAGAAAGATATATTCTCGGATAGTATCATAGTAGGTACCTAAAAAGTATAAACGATATACGAGAGGTCCACTTTTACAAAACATTGATCTGAAGAACAATACGGTGTTGCTATTATCAAAGTTTCCACCTTATTCAGGAGCTGCTTGTCAGAATTCAACACATACTTTTCATCAAGTTCAATTATGGCGAGCAAATTCATTCAACCCAGAAAACTGAAGCTGGAAAAAAATAGTAACTTTGTACCCTAAATACCACATAGGCACCAGCTCCACAGTAGATACTGAAAATAGTATCATGCAGCTGCAAAAAAGGCTACAGAAAAGTATGTGGATGTGTCAAAGCTGCATTCCGTTGTTCCACCATATGCAGACATTGGGGCCTTTGTAGCTTCGACAAACCTTTAGAAGATAACAATGACGATACTGATTTGTTTTAGATAGGTAAGTACTACAGAAACGCGTTTCTTGAGAAAATTTCTAAATTATATTGTTTATTTTGTGTTAAATGTTGTATTTCTGCTAAGCGCACATTTTTAGTACTCTTTGATGCTCCATAACTTAAAAATTATAACTCGTATCAAAATGAATGTTAATACTTATTTGTAGGTAATTTATTGACAAATAATTTAGTCCTTGACCATTTTGTCCTAGCTTGTATAGTTTTCCTGAAAATAGAGGAAATATGAAATTTGGGACCTTTATCGAGGGGGGGAGGGGTGAAGCGGCGGGTTGGGGGGGTGGGAGAGTTGTGTACTATAATGTACTCACTTGGAGCTATAACACAGCAGCAACAAATTAAAATTATAAATTTTGCCGCTAAAAAATCTAGAATGAATATACTATCTGGCGCTCTGGTATTTTGGACCCTACAATTTGCATGATTTGCCCTAAACCGTCGTCACGCGCTTTGTAAAGTTATTATAGAACGTTAAATAAACAAAGTGTGTAATTATTTTTACTGAGAGTGCTTTTTGGCCTTTTTGTAAAAGAGATAGGATAATATTAAACATAATGTGTGCTGATACGCAATCTGCATAAAAGACAGTGTTTTGGGACACAGTGTTTTAGACGAAGTAAACAATACTCTCTCCAAAGTATTGAATTGGTTCACCACTAATAACTTGTTACTAAATGCTAGTAAAACTAAATGTATAAAATTCACTTTGCCTAATGTAAAGCAACTTACACCAAATATTGTACTAAATGGTAATAATCTAGTCTTAATGGACTCCACTGTATTTCTGGGCATTACACTTGACTCAAAATTACAGTGGGGACCTCATATTGAAGCCCTAACTGGGAGGCTAAGCTCAGCTGCCTTTAGAAAAATTAGGTATCTGACTGATGTTGAAACGGCGAGGCTTGTATATTTTAGTTACTTCCACAGTATTATGTCTTATTATATTTATTTTGCAGAAAAGAGCCATTCGTGCTATTTATAAACTTAGTCCTCGTGACTCCCTGAGAGAGGTCTTTAAGAAAATCAACATATTAACTGTGGCTTCTCAATACATTTTTGACAAAATAATGTACGTTCGTAAAAATTTAGATAATTTCATGAAGAAAAGCGACATTCACCCATATAACACAAGAAATAAACACAAGCTTGTCGTTCCTAACTTCAGATTAGTTAAAACTAGTAACTCGTTCATGGGAAATTGTATAAAATTCTTTAATAATATACCACACAATCTTGTCGAATTGCCGGTTGATAAATTTAAGAAACACGTTAAAAACACGCTTATGTCTAAAGGCTATTATAAGGTTCAAGACTATCTAAACGACACGAATGTGTGGTCCGTCCAGCCTGCACCAACTGATGTACTTACCTTTGATGATTTTGATTTTACGGCAGCTAGTGGTGACTGAGTTTGTTCCGGCGTTTCTTCTCAGCACTTGCCTAATTGTCTGTGTTCTGTCTCGAAGCGCTGGTAGGGCCCAAAAGATAAGGAGACATGGTTCGCACATTTATTTTAATTTTTATATTTGACGTTCATAAGTGTCATTTCATGACCTAAATTGAAATAAAGATTTTGAATTTGAATTTGAATTTGACAGAGATTTAATATTCAAATGGCTGAAAATAGTTAAGAAGACGATTAACATCACCATTGTATTTACTAGTCCCTTCAGATAATGGCCTGCACATTGAAAAAAATATAGTGGTATTAATTTGGTACTAAGTTCTCATTCTTTATGTCGATACATATTTCCTTTTGCCATCTGTATGTTTGAAAATAAAGCTTAAACTTAGGTATATTATGAATTTTCATAATAGCATTATGGTTTCGAAAATTTCCGAAATTAATATTTAATACCTTAAGCACCAGCCGAGCATGGGCCGCACGGATGTTTCTATCATCATAACCATAATATTATTAAGTAGAACCACTCTCTACGGTATGCTTTGAAACTCAAATTAAATAGGTAAAAGTGAAGTACATTGAAACAAGAGTACGAGTCGGAGCGTTTTGTTAAATGAATATTAGAATGACAAGCTTACATTTTTGGTACCATTTGAATTGATATCTGATCGAGATAATTAGCGGATACGCTGTCAAACAGTGTGCGAATGCTAAAGATAGAGCTAGTGAATTTCCCGATACGAATTTACTGGTAACGTAGCTGTCTCTTAATTCCACTGCCATCCCACATTGTCCCTGAAGGGCGTGTCCGCCACAATGGCGAACTACGCGGGGTTTAACCGCCTGTGTGGTTATGACCTCCTGGTTTGTGTGATGAGAAATTAACATGGGCGTGTGCGATTCATGCTCAGTAATAATAGTTAACAGACAGATAACGAGACCCAGTTAGCTAATTTCGAGATAAACTGAAATGGATGTTGCTATTCGAGTCCCATGGTTCTTAACGATGACGTTTAATTACTGAAGATGATCTTTGTATTATTAGCATCTTTATACTCGTATATCGCGTGCTTCATCTTTAACTCTGTTTATTTTAACAAGAATATATTTATAACAGAATACCCTCGGACATAAAAAATATTGATGGGTACAACATGTTTAAAAGGCGACTGGCAAACTACATCAAAGGTCACAGAGAATAATCAATGTACCTAATTAGATCATTAGTAGGACCTTATTTGTTTTGAAGTGTTGAGTGTCAGTTACGCTAATTCTGGCGAGTATGTGTTTTTAATTATTTAACTTTTAGCTTTCAATTGATTGTAATGCGACAACGATTCTATCATGTTTTTAATTTAAGTTCTCATGTAAGTGGCTAAATGTCAGTCTTAATGAGAATAAATGTCTTTAAACCTAAACCTAAACCTTATTTTATTTCCCGCAGATTTTCTTAAGATTTCTCAGTTTATCATAGCACCGAAAACACCCTAATATCATCCTTAAACTTCATTCAACGGAGAGAGTAAACTATTCAAACTGCGCTTAGTCATCGTTATGTTCCACTCAGCGCCTCAAAAACTCCTTCAAAAGTTTCGCGGCATCATTTTTCGCTGTCATCCGCGTGTTTTTGGACTCCCCTAAAGATTGCACCGGCAACTCATGGAAAGTACGGTTCACACATAATCAGCATTATAACTTCAGCGGTATGTTTGTTTGAATCGAGTCGTATCATCTCAAGTCTGTAAACTTCACATAAAGACTTATGTTAGATAGAAGTAAGTTTACAACGAATTAAGTTCACCGTCAAATGGAATATCTTTCTTATTTTTCTTAGTTATTGTTTTTCCACCTAAACTTAGTGTGTTTTAAGCACAAATTATTTGTTAATAAAAAGTTATGCGCTTCCAAGATTAACGGAAAGTTTGATCAATCTATCACAGTTGTCATACACACACAAATTGACAATTCCAGGAGTTGGGAATCTAGTTACGTGCGAGCAACGCGGAATCAGCGAAATCCATTATCTCGTATCAATGGCGGGTTGTTCCGTGAATTATTAATTTGGGAACGCCTTATTACCAAGGCCTCAGGCAGTGGCGTGAGTGCGATGAGATTGTTGTAAGGATTGAATCATGACATTGTTTATACGGATATGTTATAGAAGTGATTACACAGGGCGTGGTTTGATTCACAGGTGTAGATTACGAGTGCTAAAATATTTCATGTAATATATAGGTATGACTAATGTATTAGACAATACTAGCTTTTGCCCGCGACTTCGTCCGCGTGGAAAAGTGACTTCTTTCCCCCGTTTTTTACACATTTACCACTATATATTTGCTCCTATTGGTCGTAGCGTGATGTAATATAGCCTATAGCCTTCCTCGATAACTGGACTATCCAACACAAAAAGAATTATTCAATTCGAACCAGTAGTTTCGGAGATTAGCGCGTTCAAACAAACAAACAAACAAACAAACTCTTCAGCTTTATAATATTAATATATTAATATTATTAGATTATTAGACAATATAAAATATAGTAACATGTGCATAATCTTTGTTGCAGATCTCTTGATAGAAATGCTGGGTGTCCTGGCCAGCTACAGCGTCACAGTGAAAGAGCTGAAGCAACTCTTCAGTGCGATGAAAGCTGTCAATGGAAAATGGGTAAGGCTATAAGACTTTTCTGGCACATACGAGTATCTTTATTGAAAATTACTAAAATTCTTTCTTTATTTATATTTATTGTCAGATTTATCAATGCTATCACATAAAACAGGGTTCTATTAAATATTTCCACCGAATTGAAGTCGCTAATAGACGATAAAAAAAATATTGGTTTAAAAAACGTATACCAATCCTCATTGATTAATGAGTCGAGTAACGTAAATAAATATAAGTCGCTATCCCTTTGTGCTCCGCAAAAAAATCCGTTACTCCCAATGGGAGATATAAAAAGGACCTAAAAAAGAGAACAACCGCTCCCAATTCCCAGGCAAACATAAACACGAAGTAGCCGCGCCGTTAGACGGCTGATTACCGCCCGCCGTACGCTGCAAATTCGAAAAGCGTTTTCGGGCGACTTAATTGTAAGGGTGACCGCGGCTCGCGCATTCGGCCGGATTGTCGCTACTTTGGCGCCACCTCCTCACATTCATGCGGCTCTGGTAAACTGACGATTAAAGCGGGGGCGGCAGACGGAATTTAGGAAATGCTTTTTAGCTTAATTCCCGTAAAGTTGGGGATAATTTTAGATGAGCGTCCCCAGATTAGTAAAAGAAAAATGTGTTGTGGTCGCAAATGTTTGAAAAGGATGTACAAATTGATAAAACTTAATTTGGTACAACATATTATACTCATTTACGATGAATGTAAGCGTATTTTTTGCTTTATTGTAACAAAATAGGTACCACTACCAAAATATTTCAGCTCAGCTTCGTTTCTCTACATTGTTGCTGCATTCATTGCTAGCAGGCACTTTCAATTTATTTTAACTTTTAGCTCTATGTAAATAGTTCAGACGTTTAGGCCGAATTCAGAAACGTTTTAAAAAACTTGTTACATAACGCTGAAAATGTATTTGGATTTATTACACACATAACTTATTTCACTTGGTGTATGGTAGTATGTTGGGCTGAAATATGTAACATACGTGTATGTACGTACGTGGCAGGGAAAAAAGTTATTATGAGATCGCTACATAATTACTTGAGGGTATTTCTCCATGAATTTAACCATTTTATATTTTATTGTCAGCCGCAGGTTTTCAGTAACTAATCAGTAGTCGCTTTTATTTATGGAAATAGTCTACCAATAATAATATACTGTAAAATACCTTATTTTATTAAACTCGTTATTAGGGCCTGTTTCATAATATTCATAATCGAAAACCAAGTTTGAACCCGACAAATAATATTAGAATTAAGGACGTCATTTCGTAATATGATGTTTCTGTCAGATATATAAATAACGAAGACTAACTTGGAGATTGTAAAACTGGATTTTTTTGTTTTATTTTGACATTTGTCAAATGTATGTTTGTTTGTCCCCAGCCACGGCACTCGGCGAAGCTGCTCAACGTGCTACGGCAGATGCCGCACAGGAACGGGCCCGACGTGTTCTTCAGCTTCCCGGGCAGGAAGGGCTCCGTGAGTATACCTACCATCATCAGCAGCAGCATCATTATCATCATAACATCATCAGCCACGACACTCACTTACTTACTCTTTGAGTTTAATGACACATTATTACGCTAAGTGTCAACTTTTGTGTAAAAGGAATGATCTATTTCTTCACCAGATGCTCTCATGATTTTGCTCTTTAGTCGGTCGTATGATTACGTCTCAACCAACCTAGTGACTTAATCTTGAAAAAGTGGGAGATGACAGTTTCAACCCAGATGACAACTGATAACTCTATTATATTTTGAAAAGCACTTAAAAAGATGTAGACTGGACTAGACTGCAGCATTGTTTCATGTTGTAAACACTTAGTTATCTTGAACTCTACGCTGATCGTCGCTGAAGAGTAGGTGACAAGTTGTCGTTAAGTTTGCAAGATGAGATGGAGATTTCTTACATAAAATTTAAGTACATACTTGCTTTTGTGTTATTATAACTGTATCAGATACTACTATAAGTATCGTATTTTATTTTCAAATAGTTTCTGAATCATACTGAGACTTTGTACCAGAATGTGTATTTATTAAATTTCAAGTCGCACCGCCTGAGGCGCGGACCGGACGGCCTACGATATTAAAGTCAGTGCTCGCCTTTCACTCGGCTCGACATTCTTACAATTGCATATAACTTGCCGTCTAAGAAAAAAACTCTTGTATTAAAATCATCTTAAAAAAAAAAGAATAATCCTTTTAACTAAAACTTTTCTTAAAAGCCCTTTTATCCTCTGTTGCCTTGGTATTTGTGAGAATTGGTTTTACTGTTCATCCCTTTACAATTTTGTTCTGCGAATCCCGAACCCTGGAACTCACGCCAGAAACATCTATTCCAATTCGATAAATTCCTGGTACAAATGAGAACAATGATATGACCTTTGGAAACTAATATTGTGTTTTGTGGTTCCAATTTCCAAGCGCTCAGAAATATTCTGGAAAATTGTGTCTAGTGTCTAGTTACGAGTATGTGCCTTTGGCTTATATTATTGTACTAATTTTACCTCAATAAAAAGGTCATCCACAATATGTATTTTATGTATATTCAGATTTCAATTTAATACATAAAAACGAATTTTCGTATTTTTTATTAAATTTATATAAGTTTGATAATTGATTACTTGCATATTTGGCCAGCAAGATAAAGTATATACCTACCTAGTTTTTGCTTGCATTATGTGGATTGTGTAGTGGTATCTTGGTTAACTAACAGTAATGGTCGTCCACCCAAATTCTAACAGAGTAACCCTAGAGCTCCCTGACTGAAACCCCTTTGACGCCGATGCGAACCTGGTACCCGTGTGAACGAATTTAACCCTTTTTACCTCTTAATCGAAACGGCTTGTCCTAATTCTTCTCTCTTATTATTTTATAGATTCCTGGTAACAATGGAAAACGGGAAGATGTCCCTTTGTCTATTTTATTTTACAAACGTATTATTTGAAATCCAAGAAATTTCTGAAAATAATAAAATCTTAGTACACAAAAGATTCTTATTGGAAGCGCCGGGTATCGATCCCGGTACCTCTCGCATGCAAAGCGAGCGCTCTACCATCTGAGCTACGCCCCCCTTATAACTTAATATTAAAATTACAAATATGTATTAATTTTGTGAATTTATAAAGTTAACCTTGCTGTACTCGATAACTACATTTCACTCCTTTGCTGAACAATAGCGATTAATTTACTTTTTTTTTCGACGCCAAGCATGTCGCTTGTTGTTGTGATACTTGTGAATAACGAGTTTGGCGTAATTTTAGTTCCGTAAGTTATGTTACTAAGATTTTGTAAGTATGTTATTAAGATCTTAAGTTTTCAGTTATTATGTCATTCTGCATCTATAGACTTGGATTTTTTTCTGTAAGGGTAGATGTTTGTTGGAAATAAATAAATGAAATGTTTTTTTTGACCTGAAAACAGAGTTGAACGTTACTTTTTTTATCGGAACTGTTAAGTTTTTCTAGTGTTACGCCTATGTATTTGGCGAAGGCTTAAGCGATAGAGATCTTTATTGTCTATAAAACAAACTTTACGGCCGCACAAAAATACATTGGATTTAGTCGTCTTTTTACTGTGTCTTGGATATATCCTACAGGACATTACAATAAAATGTTAACAATACAAACACACTATCTCTTCTCGTTGATTAGGCAGTTTTGTATCCAGTGGACAATATAGTTATATGTGGCAAGGAGGCTTTTGAATAGTCAATAAATCAATATCTGTTCTTTACGCGGCAAATTGGATCGTTTCACGTGTCGTTCATTTCGTAGCGTACTTAGCTTATACACATACATCTTTTAAACCATTTTGGCTCATGTATTTACTTGTTTAGTTAGTAAGTGTACCTACATACAGTTTTTGTCATCGACTGCGCCTTAACCTCGCCGTTGTTTACGCCAGCCGACCCGGGACGTCTTCGGAATTTAAATTCCATCTTCTGTTGTGAATTCAATCTTGGAAATTAACTTCGCCGTGTTATGAACGGGGACATGAACTGCGGTCGCAGGGTTGTCACTTTTGATATATAAATAAGTTCTGATCTGAAGGTTTAAAGATGCGGTGGTATATCTATCATACCAATTCAGTGATGGTACCTTCTTACTAATAATTTGATGCAATGGAATTTGTTACGTGATTTACGGTTATTTAACTGGTAACAAACTGATGATTTAACTTAGAATTTAGTCAATTGAAAACATAAATAAATAAAGTACAGATGCCACAAACAAATGTTGGCCCTAATTAATTTATTGATTTCGAAATGCAGCATCCGTCTATTAGTTACATTAGTTACCACTTGAAATACTTAACAAAGACACGATGACAATTAATACTAATTAATCGTCTCGTCAACCCTACAAAATCTCCGCGACTTACGGGCGTCGGAAAAGTTGGTGCGCGTCGGAAAATTTGCGCTCATCGGAATTCGCGGAAGTATTCGCGAACATTGGGATTCTGAACGCTCGGCCACCTGACGCGGCCGCCGATAATTCAAACGAACGAAGACTAATGACGCCATATTAACGGCCGGTTTATTTCTAACTAGCGACCAGCTTTGGCTTCGCATGGGTGCAATGAAATTAAAAAAAAATATGAGTTATGTACTAAATTTAACCCTGATCGTTTGTTTCTTTTTAATTCTTATGTTATTTTAATTTTCAAGCCAGGTTTTAAACTTTTATGTGGAGACACGTTCATTGGTTTTTAATTATTGATAAAGTGAGTATTTAGTCTTAAAATACTACTGTAGTGTTTACTTATAACATAAAATGTCAATCAGGAATAATGCAGCTTTCTCCCATGGCGAAATAAAGCGAATTCTACAATCGTTACTGTAGTTGAGATGCGATGTAACAAATACCTCTTTATCTTATAAGTGTAGTAGACTATACTGAAGCTTTGTAGTTTATGTACTTACGAGTGATATGAAAAATACGAAATACGGCTTTGTATGTAACCGATTCTATTTAACCGTAGAAAAGTTCCGCTACAAATTATGCAACATAATATTAGTCACGAGTTTAATTCAGACCGAGAGGCCTATTCTTTTATGCAGTTTGTCGTGGACTGAAACTGACGTCTGAAAAATGACAGACAGACATTTTCACTTTTTATTTTAATGAATAATGATGCAGCGGCCATGTTTGAAATTTCCCCTAATAGAGACTTTGCGCGGGCGATTTATTATTTAGTAGCTTCGGTATACAAACGCTTCTGTTCAATATTTATGCTCGCCTGGTAGCCGTGAGGAATTTTTAATATTTCCCCCGATAAAATGTGTTTAGGAATTTGCTTTTACAGTTTGCATCCCTTCCGCCATTAGCGTTGGAAAATTCTGCAACTTTTTCTTTGCTTTCTTTCCGATGCTACAGTGTTGCAGCAACGCTGTTAATGTGTTGTACTATGAGTCATGGCTGCTTGTATAGATATTGTACCTCTATGTTTAACATTACTTTTATTTGTCTTGGTTATCATTTATCGACGCAATAATATCTGATCACTGAGATAGTTACGCGTTAAGATAGCATTTGTAAATTTCAACGGGTTCTGCCAATGTTTGTGTATAGGTTTAAAGATTCTTCGCCATAAAGTATCTAGTTTTATTTACTTTCACGCATTTATTAATGTTTGGATAGATGCGTTGCAAAACATTGTTTTATACTCGTGCAAAATCGGTTTAGTCCAAATTTATAGCCACAGACTCATAGCCGTTATAATCCTAATAATCCCTGGATTATCAGCAACGTGGCGCGTGCCTCGCGAACTGTGTTATTGTTTTACTGGCAAACAGTTTTGTTTCTACATCGAAGTATTGACCCCAATCTATTTGAGTATCTAACGCTCGAATCGGAAAAGATCAGCAGTTAGTTGCTTGCCTAGGGCTAGTAGGTAAATGAGTAATTAAGGCGAGTAAAAACCACTTTATATATTAACTTCAATTTCTTCTTGAATTTCGTAATCTATTGATACTAAATCATTAGTAACTATCAAAAAAATATTAATTCCAATTCAGTCTTACATGTCTCTATCTTTTGATATTACAGTACTATGTAATGTTGTTATTGATTTGTGGTTCTGTAATGAGAACGATCTGTTTGTGTATCAATATTTAAATAAATAAATAAATATGCATAGGTAAAATACTAGGAAAATTCACAATTCGTTGAAACAGAATTGTAAACATTAAATACAGACAGATATTCCATTAACCATGATTTAAATAAAAGCTGAGTCTGTTCTCCGAATAATTGCGGCGTGGTTCTTTCGTTTACTCTTTTGTCTTTTACAGGATAAAAACAGTCGGAGGTAATTTGCATGAAAGCAAGCACAAAAAGGCAACTCAATTCACTGCCCGTTTGTCTGTTCATTAATCTATAAACTTCGAACTTTATAATAATCACAAGTGGGTTCAGGTATCAAATTATTACGAATCAATAGACTCAACTGTCTAAATTTTACATCCACTAGTTTCAACGCCATCAGAGAAACTGCTATCTCTTCATTTTGGACCATGTGCGGCGAACTCGAACAGAATGTCGTAAAGTACCATAGTAATTTGTGCCCGTTAGCAGAACGCGGCGGGACCCGCACTAACTGGCGCATTTTCCCGACACTGCCCTGGCACCGTCTGGCCAATCGTGTGGCTCTTGCCAACTGCTCTTATAACTCTCTTTTAAGTTCATAATGTTAGTATGCAAACCCATGAAATCTACCCAAATTAATTGCAATAATTTTTGCTTAGTACCACACACAATACAACCAGATAATTGCTCGGCTGGTAATTCTTAGGTCTATTAAACACTGAGTTCCGAGAAGTCAAGAATATATTAATTACTCGTCGTTGTGATAGCTCGAATCGCTTGACTTTGTTAATTGAGTGCCAAGTCGAATTGGATTTAAATCTTTGAGATCTGATAAAACTTTGATTGGAATTTGCTTTTAACACTTTCAGAACTAGGCACTCAATAACCAAAACCCCTATTCTGTCTGTCGCCAAATGTCTAACCTCGATCGATAACAGGCGAACAGGACTTTAGGGAGATCACTTTAAGCAGACTCCGCTTCTTATTGGCAATTCTTATTCAAATACGGGCCGGCGGGCGTAATCCGTGTGACATACTGAGCTATCTGTATGTCCGTTTTTTCCTTATTTATCACCATCATCTCGCCTGGGGCCGGTCCATTTCTCTCTGTCGCGCTTATCCGGAGATCTGACGGCGGACTGACGCTTCTTAGCGGCTTCTGCTTGCCTAGTAGCATTATCCATGTGTGCAGTGATTTATGAATATCATGTAATCCTGGTAATTCCGTAAGTAGGTACTTAATTTTATTTTACAAGCGTTTTGCGTTGTTTTTAGAGAGTGTATATCACTGGCAGCAACCATAATCGATCTCTCCCGTTCCTCCGACAATCTCCGGCTAGCCAAGCTGGTTCGACCCTCGTATCCAACTTATCCAAGGCGTTAACAGCGACTGTAGAACTAGTAGAACTCTTGGATGTCAGGAGGACAAATTCGAAGTTGTCATTCAAGAATAAAGTCCGGCCAAATTTCAAAGAATAGAAATTGCAAAATATTTATTATACTTACCTATATGTTTATTTTTATATAATTGGTTTAAGTTTAAGTATGTTTATAAAAAATATGTTATTGCAGTCATTTAAGTAGGTTTATTTGTTTATTGTAAGTTTTTTATTTTCTGTTGTTACTTTCCACTGCACCCATAGCCACATCTCTTTATGACATAAAGGTCTGACGGGCAAATAATGCTTTAGCATTAAGTCCCCCTTTGTACAACATTATTTGTGCAGTAAAGTATTTAAATAATTTAAAAAAAAAACATTTTACAGAGTTGGTTAAATTGTTTACTTGAATACTACTACTAGCATATAATTTAGACGACTAACGAAAACACAGTTGTATTTTTGCCATCTGAAATAGTGAATAAGAAGGCTCTTAGACCAATGCGATTGCATCTAGGCTTAATCCGACTCAACAGCATTGCACGGCTCTGCACTAAAAACATTCCCGTGCTGGCGAAATATTTTCCCAGCGCTGCTCCGTCTGGGAAAATATTTTCCCATCTTGGCTTAACCCGAGTGGGCCGAAATTGAATCATTTCTTCTTGCCGCTCCAAGAGGCTGGTTTTTAATTAATTTCGCGATGTATTGTGCCGAGAACGTCTAGCTCGTTTTTGTTTAAGACGCAAGCAAGAGATAAAAGATTGGAATTCTTGAGATTTGTTCAAAAGGAACATGGTGTTAAGATGTTATTACGTGATTCACTTTAGGATGGAATAGCGGCTTACTTTTAAATAAAAGTAAATACGTTTGTATTTTTTTGTGTCGTTGCTTTTAAAACGATTTTCCATGGTTAGCATTAGTCATCTTAAAATATAATGGTCATGTTTTTTTTAAATAAACCTTTTTCGATATATTCAGGTAGAACTAGATTACTCCGAATCAAAGTGTATACCAAAGCAGGGACTTAAAAGTTTTAAAACGTTCTTTGATCGAAGTTGTCTTGTGACGTTAGAAGAAGCCAATTGAATCATTCCTGCTTTTCTCAAACAAGTAGCAATAAGTAATTCAAGCTCATTTAACTAGACCAGTTCAACAAACTACTTTCTGATTTTGAACTCCGAGTCACAGAAAAGTTTGTGTTCAGGCGTTTGCGAAGTTCTCTTTACTTTAGCCATGTTAAGCGGGTTCCAAAAACGGAACTATTTGGTAACATTTTACAAATAAACAAGAGAGTAGACTTACCAGGTTAGCATAAATTTGCGTGGAAATACTCGTGAGGTCGGGCTGGAAATCGTCCGTTTGAGATATAGAACGAGTAGTCCAATCAACGAGGAGATTCGTTGTATGGAGACATCCGAATAATTCTCCCGTCGTTGAAACTTGGCACATAGTGAAAATAAGTAATACAGATTATAGATTTACAATAATCCAATGATTTTTTTTACGAGAAGTTAGGTATTTATACCTAAACATGGAAATCGTTTATAACTCTCTGTGAAAAAAATCTCAGTCTGAAATTGTTCGTGTATACGTATGTATGTATAAGTTAGAATAGGTAAGAATAAGAATCCAATATTTTTTCGATTTCCGAGATACTCAAAATTAAACTTTTTGCATTTTGCTCTATAACTTCTACCGAAAAAATTCTCTGCTCATTTTTATTTTTTAATATGGTTTTATTTACGTATATAAGTAGCTTTAATAAGTTATCCAAAACATTTTTCGTTACAATATTACAATTCTTATTATTACTTAATTATGGCTCGTGAATAATTGCTCAGGCAAATTAAATGCGTTTCTTAGTTAGGGGTCGCTCTATTGCAGTAGATTTTTCAATAATCCAAAAAAATTCCACTAAATACCAAGTTTTTAAAAATCAATAACGGGTAATATTGAATTTTACCGCCCGCGCCACTTAGAACTGACCGGGCGCGCGACAGTGCAGTGGTGCGTGTGCTCATATCTAAAACGTACTGCAGTCAGTCTATCTGTTTAAAAAAATGATGATAGTGTTTGTAGGTAATGGCTGTCACCCGCGATAGCCCAGCAACTAACTTAGGTGGTCTTGGAACTTGGGCACACGGGTTCTAATCCCAGTGCATCACATCGTATGTTATTCATTTGTATGTATGTTCTTATGAGTTCTTTTTACTTTTGCAGTAATTATTTGCCAGTCGAATTCAGTCCTTATATGTAAGGACGTAATGCTTATTTTGGCGAACGGCTGACAGCGGAGTCTGGAACGCGGCGTGTGTTTATTGCGATTTCTGTCGGGAGAAAGTAGTTCTTATTTTCATAAGCGGAAGGCTTGTAGTCGGCTGTGATGGATGATTGAGAATTCTAGAATGCCGTCTATTGTATTTCGGCGCCCGCGCACTCCATAGCTATTGTATACTATTATTCAATTATTGTGACGGTATTTAGCGCGCGGTCCTTAGAAGTCATTCTGTACAAAGAAAGACATCTCAGTTTTCGTTCATCTCAGTTACCTACTTGACCAATCAGAGGACAACGACTCAACGCAACATAATAATTAAGTGAGGAGTTTAACGAGAAATGAAATGAAAAGATGGACCAAGAAATAAGTAAACGACGGTGGAAAAGCAAAAGGCTTAAGCGACACTGACAGATATTGGTCTTAACTTAGTTGTATTCAGCAAGATTTTC
Organism: Pyrausta aurata; assembly: GCA_963584085.1. NCBI lineage: Eukaryota > Metazoa > Arthropoda > Insecta > Lepidoptera > Crambidae > Pyrausta > Pyrausta aurata. The sequence goes on from OY757267.1 coordinate 549,284, forward strand.
TGCGTCGTTTGAGCTGGGTTTGGTGTAAATCAGGATTGTTGTAAAATATGTTCATAGAATTTATCGGAGCATATTGAATGAATGAATGACTTTCTTTATATCGGACAATGGCATCCATAATAATAAATAAACAATTAAAATTACAAATAATGAATATCAATTAAATATTACATTTGATAAAATTAAATTAAAGCACGATTTTTTTATAATAAAAACTAGGTATAACATACATTAACGATCTGATTAATGTAAAATATGAATGCCTTATGAATGCATTACCTATAGATTCAATGGAAATCAAAATACTGTTGGTTCCTCCCCCGCAATCTGCATAAGCAAGAAGCCTTTGTAAGTACTTTAGGCGTTGCAGAAACAGCATTCTAAAGGCTTTATTGAATGTCACTTTAAGTGCCTTTAGCGCCTGTTGCGTATAGCTGACCCAGAAGGAGCCCGAGTAGAACAACTGGCAGTGTTTGAGGTTAAGACCTCCGTATGTGTTTTTGACATTATAATAGATTTGAAATTCTTTTAGAGAAGAAAAAATGACAGAAAAACTTTCATAGTCAGATTGATTCCCATTTCCGATTAGTTATCTGTTTACATTGTTTCTTAATAAAGTGAATATTTAATCAGTACCTACCTATTTTTAATACCAAATTATTTAATCTGCAAGTAAGAACAGGCAGTATGCTTTAAGGAGAGTTAACTTAACTTCATTACTACATCGAGCAAACCTCTGGGCCAGCATATTACTCCGGAATGCCATGGCGTATTTAAAAATAAATAGAATAAGCGACACCAAAAGTCTACGAATTAATAATGAATTTTGTTGGTTTTCTAATTTTGTTGTTGTATTTATAATTAAATTTATTTTATATTTGGTTCAAGTGATTTAACTAGACTGGTTGCACCCGCAATCAATTAAAAACGAATAAATGATTGTTTATGTTTGTTTAGTTTACAGTTCTCATATTATTTACTGTGTTACTTAAACACCTCACAAAATATAAAAGTAAACAAATTAAACGTAACACAATGAACTGATTTTTGCGTTTTTTGTCTATAATCTGGCAAAGGTTGGGTGGGGCATATTTGTTGCACAGCAGTTTGAATTTTCCTCTTGGCTATTGAAATTATGTTTAAAAATATTTGTTAACTAATATAATATAGAAAACATGTAAAATGTAGTCTGTCATGCATTTATTTCATTAGATAAGTGTTTTAGCTTTATTCACCGCTAAAAATTACCATAACTCAAAGTCTGAATCAAAAGTTCCATTAGTACAATTTTATGGGATATCGATATCTGAATAGTTAATATATTTTTCAGCTCAGGGTGATTAAATTTTCGCGGGTGCGCCATTTAGAGGCATGTTTTAATTTCGTGTAGTGAAATAAGAACTTATTCGATGAAATTAGTCTATGAAAGACTACATTTTATATGTTCCCTGTATATTAGTTAACAAGAAATTTAAAATATTATTTCAATCGAAAAATTCAAACTGCTATCGCGGGTGCACCAAATACCGACCGAACCTTTGCCCGATTATAGACAAAAAACGCAAAAATTGTTCATTGTGTTACGTTTACACTATCGCTGCAATATAAGGCTTAAAAACCCGATGCATGTACTCCCACTCTGTGCGGAAGCAAGAAACAGTAAACTTCTCCTGGTGCGGAGGCTGTGTAAGGAACATTTCTGTATGTTCAAAAGAGACAAGTATAGGTTTGAGTTTACTATCTTAAGAGCTACTCAAAAAAGCAAGAAAATGGTGCTAAGGCCTTTCGGCCTGATACCGCACTAAATGATTTTTTTACGGGTAACGGGCCGAAAAGCCCGTCATAGAATACAAGGTCATTACACCCCTTCCCGCACTGTTATAGGTTATTGAATTGTTTACTTAATTTTATCATAGCGGGAACAGACGTAAATACGATAATGCATTATTCGAGTGTTTGTTTACGTTTTTACATGGTTTTATCGAAGTTTAAGTGTTTAATATTCACAACCAAGATGTATTATGTAGAAATATGTTAAAAGTGAATGTTCTGATACAGTCAAATCAAAGTGGAGAAAGGTGTTTGTGTAAAATATTTTAAAAATCTTTTTTTCTGTGTAGTATATAAGAACTGCCTCGGTGGCGCAGCGGTAAGAGGGTCGCATTTTTAAGCGATGGCTGCGCCAGAGGTCCCGGGTTCGATTCCCGGGTCGGGGCAAAAATATGTACCTGGGTTTTTCTGTTCAGAAATACTCAGGGAAGCCCGGAGTTTGGAAGTTGGCGGTGATTCACCCCCGTGCCTTGGAAAGCACGTAAAGCCGTTGGTCCTGCGCCTGATCTCTCTCCGTTCGTGTCAGATTGCTGTCCCATCGGGCTATGAGAGTGAAAGGAATAGAGAGTGCACCTGTGTTTACGCACACACTTGTGCACTATAAAATATCCCGCGCAGTCGGTTAGTCGTTGTGACTGGCCACCGTAGTCGAAATCGGCTAGGGGGACTATTATTATTATGTAAGAAATTATAATTACTGCGTTGTATGCTTTTATTAAAAAACTTATCTCTTTGTTTTTTAAATAAATTACACTAAAAATATTATTTCGATAACTCATACTTATTTCCCAACACTAATACTTACTGAAATAAACCAATAATCTAAGCATGGGCGTTTTCGTTTTTCTAGGCGAACCGTTAAATAACCGATATGTAGTATGCATATCGATATCAATATCCGTTTTCAGATATAGATATCAGATGAAACTATCCCGGGATTTATAATATACAATACTACACCTAATTAAACGTCTATTAACACTAATTATTGATATACGATACTGCACTAATTTGCAATTGCATCATCAACATTCCACAAACAAAGATCTTAGCAATAAACAAATCGACCAACCACAGCACGCACGTGCCACTCTAGGTCAAGGACACGCCAAAACTAAAAAATATTTACCTAATATGTCACCAAATACATCAAGCAATAACAGACATTAAAAAATACAGTGAAAACTCAACCTTACTGCAATGATATTACGTTCATTTTTGCAAATACACTAAGGAAGATGATAATCACCGACCGACAGCGATACCGATATCATATTCGCTTCATCTCTTGTACTCCTATTTAAGCATGCGCGAGTAAAAGGGACGGCGCGAATATGGAGAGCCAACGAAGTTTCGGCTACGATATAGTTTTGCGTAGTTTGCGTTTTGTCGTACCGTCATGGTTTTTCATAACTTGTATCCGAGTATAAGTTTTGCGTTTGCATCGGTTTTATAATAACTGTTACGTAGTTAAGGGTATCGATATGATATCGATATGTAAGTCATATCGGTTTTCAGTTACGTTTTGATAAAACTAACTCAGGCCTAGTTAATCACTTGAACCAAATATAAAATAAATAAATACAACAACAAAATTAGAAAACCAACAATATTTATTATTAATTAGTAGACTTTTGGTGTCGCTTATTCTATTTTTTTTAAATATGCCTTGGCATTCCGGAGTAATATGCTGGCCCAGAGGTTTGCTCGATGTAGTAATGAAGTTAAGTTAACTCTCCTTAAAGCATACTGCCTGTTCTTACTTGCAGATTAAATAATTTGGTATTAAAAATAGGTAGGTACTGATTAAATATTCACTTTATTAAGAAACAATGTAAACAGATAACTAATCGGAAATGGGAATCAATCTGACTATGAAAGTTTTTCTGTCATTTTTTCTTCTCTAAAAGAATTTCAAATCTATTTATTATAATGTCAAAAACACATACGGAGGTCTTAACCTCAAACACTGCCAGTTGTTCTACTCGGGCTCCTTTTGGGTCAGCTATACGCAAAAGGCGCTAAAGGCACTTAAAGTGACATTCAATAAAGCCTTTAGAATGCTGTTTCTGCAACGCCTAAAGTACTTACAAAGGCTTCTTGCTTATGCAGATTGCGGGGGAGGAACCAACAGTATTTTGATTTCCATTGAATCTATAGGTAATGCATTCATAAGGCATTCATATTTTACTTTAATCAGATCGTTAATGTATGTTATACCTAGTTTTTATTATAAAAAAATCGTGCTTTAATTTAATTTTATCAAATGTAATATTTAATTGATATTCATTATTTGTAATTTTAATTGTTTATTTATTATTATGGATGCCATTGTCCGATATAAAGAAAGTCATTCATTCATTCAATATGCTCCGATAAATTCTATGAACATATTTTACAACAATCCTGATTTACACCAAACCCAGCTCAAACGACGCAGAAAATCTTGCTGAATACAACTAAGTTAAGACCAATATCTGTCAGTGTCGCTTAAGCCTTTTGCTTTTCCACCGTCGTTTACTTATTTCTTGGTCCATCTTTTCATTTCATTTCTCGTTAAACTCCTCACTTAATTATTATGTTGCGTTGAGTCGTTGTCCTCTGATTGGTCAAGTAGGTAACTGAGATGAACGAAAACTGAAATGTCTTTCTTTGTACAGAATGACTTTTAAGGACCGCGCGCTAAATACCGTCACAATAATTGATTGAATTGATAGTATACAATAGCTATGGAGTGCGCGGGCGCCGAAATACAATAGACGGCATTCTAGAATTCTCAATCATCCATCACAGCCGACTACAAGCCTTCCGCTTATGAAAATAAGAACTACTTTCTCCCGACAGAAATCGCAATAAACACACGCCGCGTTCCAGACTCCGCTGTCAGCCGTTCGCCAAAATAAGCCTTACGTTCTAACATATAAGGACTGAATTCGACTGGCAAATAATCACTGCAAAAGTAAAAAGAACTCATAAGAACATACATACAAATGAATAACATACGATGTGATGCACTGGGATTAGAACCCGTGTGCCCAAGTTCCAAGACCACCTAAGTTAGTTGCTGGGCTATCGCGGGTGACAGCCATTACCTACAAACACTATTATCATTTTTTTAAACAGATAGACTAACTGCAGTACGTTTTAGATATGAGCACACGCACCACTGCACTGTCGCGCGCCCGGTCGGTTCTAAGTGGCGCGGGCGGTAAAATTCAATATTACCCGTTATTGATTTTTAAAAACTTGGTATTTAGTAGAATTTTTATTGGATTATTGAAAAATCTACTGCAATAGAGCGACCCCTAACTAAGAAACGCATTTAATTTGCCTGAGCAATTATTCACGAGCCATAATTAAGTAATAATAAGAATTGTAATATTGTAACGAAAAATGTTTTGGATAACTTATTAAAGCTACTTATATACGTAAATAAAACCATATTAAAAAATAAAAATGAGCAGAGAATTTTTTCGGTAGAAGTTATAGAGCAAAATGCAAAAAGTTTAATTTTGAGTATCTCGGAAATCGAAAAAATATTGGATTCTTATTCTTACCTATTCTAACTTATACATACATACGTATACACGAACAATTTCAGACTGAGAATTTTTTCACAGAGAGTTATAAACGATTTCCATGTTTAGGTATAAATACCTAACTTCTCGTAAAAAAAATCATTGGATTATTGTAAATCTATAATCTGTATTACTTATTTTCACTATGTGCCAAGTTTCAACGACGGGAGAATTATTCGGGTGACAAAAGCTTCATTGATTGGACTAGAGTTACGGCACGTATGAACCGGCATAAAGATCATCTCATTGGTTATGTGGCCATTGCTCGATCCCTACGAAGCTTTGGCCCATTTACCAAAATCCGACTGAAATGGGTTTATCTTTTTTTATCACTATTTAAAACAATAACATAAAGAAAGATACATATTTGCACTGTTAAAAACCACTGAGGTTTGCCTACAGTGCTTGAGTGATCTGCTTCTGTCTATTTGACTATCTAGCATCCTTGATCCGCATTTATATGAAAACCAAATAAATCTAATACTATAGTGAAATGTAGCTGAAAAGTTAGCAAGATATGCTTTAATGGCTGTAGGTAATATTAATAAATGTTGTTTGTTTTATAAATCTTAAGAGCTGTGGATTGATGTAAAATAAATAAATAAGGTATTTGTATTAATGGTGTGTCGAAGGTGCGAATAAAAGTTCAAAACAACAGTCGTGAATTCGTGGCTTTTGGACTGTTATGTGTATGGAATGTTAATAATGTATATTAAAATTGTAAGTTAGGTTAAATTAAAATGGTCTGAAATACTTAAATGAACTAACGCTAGTAATAGTAATCATATATATGAAAACAAGCGTGTGTTGGTATAGCTCTACGAACAGTACTTGATTGGATTTTAAGTTATTTCGTGTTATTTCCACATGACATCACATGACTGAAACATGTTATAGTAATTATCATCAATGTACTGTTTGTTGACTTGGTGGTCACAGTGATAAGTCCGATTTAGAGACGAGTTACAAGGGTCTAGGATGTTTTGCTCAAAATTAATGCTCATCTATCCGTAAATCGTTAATGGAAATTTAAAATCGCATTGAAATGTCGAATGTCGATATATTTTACCACAAACTAATAACTGATCTTCGTTTCAGGCGATTGTGCTGCCGCCGCTCGCTCGGTGGCCGTACGAGAACGGCTTCACATTCACCACGTGGTTTCGGCTCGACCCTATCAATTCCGTCAACATTGAGCGGGAGAAGCCCTACCTATACTGGTAAGTGTTATTTTTAATTTACTCTCAATAGTCTGAGTAACTACAAGAACTTCAATTAAATTCCAAATAATTTTGGTGTAATAAACACCAAACCGGCTCACGGACTAGTTTCCCTTTGATGCTAAAGACATTGGAGCCTTGACGACCAAACTCAAAGAGACCACGATGAATGGAAAATCAGACGATACGATCATAATAATGCTCAACAAAGAACAAAAATGGACTGATTATCACTTTATTTCAACCGCCAACAATGACAACGATCCGAATGAACGAATACGTTTCGTCGGGTTTAATTTACTAATGTACTGGCAACAATTCACTTTGTATCCGAATCCATGTGTACGCTAAAGCCGAAATCGAATACGTATATCGTCCGTCCATCAACACTCGGCTTTCGGTACTCGGTATCACATCGACAGGGATACCTTTTCAATTAATTGGAGTGGAGGCCACGTTCAAGTGTATTTGCTGGTCGGTTATGCGCCCCTGGTAATTAATGCCGACGGTAAAACCGTAATCCGACTGTAGCTACCAAGTCTATTTTACGAAGGTATTTTGCAACTTGTCTTGTTTGTTATTACCAATGCACACTTTCTAGTCCAGTCCAGATACATAAATGTTGTGTCGCTTGCGACTTTTGCACTCCCTTTTATAAAAAATCTTAATGGAAAGGTGTTATATTTCTCCATCCTTCTTTCGAAGCTCACAGTGTAATTCCTCGTGGCGTTTCTGTTGTTTTTGTTCAGCTTCAAGACGAGCAAAGGCGTGGGCTACACGGCGCACTTCGTCGGCAACTGCCTGGTGCTCACGTCGATGAAGGTCCGCGGGAAGGGCTTCCAGCATTGCGTTAAGTACGAGTTCCAGCCGAGGAGGTATGTCATTTTTGTTTATATTGATAAAACTTAAGTAAGAAAAATGATGATTTAGCGTTTGCTTCTCTATTGGCATTCCTTCTTTAGGGTGTCTTTTAAAAAAGGAGAAGACATGATCAGGGGCCTCATAATTTGTTAATGAATGCCTCTTAGGCATTTTAGGCCTGAATAGGAAACGTGATAAAGTTTTTAGTTTGGGACTAAAATTACAAGACATGAGAATTAGAATTTTTTTTTTTTAATTCCCTATCGAAATTGCGATTCAGTTGATAAAGTAAACAATTATTTTTTTTTACCTCTGTTTGTTACACAGGTGGTACGCAATCGCAGTTGTGTATATCTACAACAGATGGACGAAGAGCGAGATCAAGTGCCTGGTCAACGGGCAGCTCGCGTCCAGCACCGAGATGGCCTGGTTCGTCTCCACCAACGATGTAAGTAAACACTTTAAAAAAATGTATAGTCATTTTATAATACACTTGACAATATGAATAGTAGTAGGACAAACGCGTTTACGATGACCATATGATTGATATCAACTTAAAGGCAATCACGCGACGTCCATCAATATACATTGAGGAGCAAGACTATAACGGTTTCTACATTTGACTAGCTCATAATTTAACTGCCAATTGAATTAAGTTAGTGTGATTATGCAGCCAGAAACGCTAGAAATCCATTACTAATGTATGTATCGTTAATACATAAACAACGTTAATTGTTTGTTTATTGGAAGTAGGTAGCAGTTACATATTTATATTCATATAAAGAAAGGAATATAAAGTAAGTATTTATTGGAGCATCACAAAAAATCGAAATAACACAGAACAGTAAAAGTCGAGAAAAAAAGTTATGCCATAGGCTAAATAAAGGTATTCATACCAGCCAATCAGTATGTGTCGCAGTATGTGTGTGTGTGTGTGTAAATGAAATGTACACATTTAAGTTACCATCTGAATAAGTTACTCTGCGCATACATAACTTAGCGTCGCATAACACAGCTTACTACATGTCACAATGGATGGCTCATCTCGAGACTTATTATCTCAAAGGCGCGAATTCACCTTATTCATTTCTTATTATGAGTTACTTTGTAAGCTATTCATGTAACTCCTTAATCCAGGACCGAGTACTAGGCTCTCATAACTTGCTGGGAGCTTAACATAATATATTTCGTTATCTGCAGGGAGCATGCCTCTCCGACTCTTGGTCGTCACGTGCGTGTCGTTAGAACAATTTATTACAAGTGGTAGCGCAATGCAAATTTCAGTGGATGTACGCGGGGGTCATAGCAATGAGGGGTTACCGTTGGGGATAGTTCGTTAAGATTTCTTTTGAGCCCCTTTTTCTAAAGTGTAAGGGGTGGTACGCAAAGACTCATTCATTTTTTCTAAATGGAACTTAAACTCTGTATAACTTCTCATTGTTCATTCTCAAATAAAATATTATAATAGCCTAGTTTTGTGTTCAATCAGTTGTAATTGATAAGCAAAGATTAGTTGATCATCTAAAAATGATGTTTTACATATCAATAACTGAAAAGAATCGACGCAGCTCTGTTGGATTTAGGTGATTAGCTAAATGCAAACAGTGTTTCGGTACGCGCTCGCTGAGACTAACCCGCTCCTGTGATGTCCTTTCGCAAATGTTTGGACACTAGAGTAATCTAATAATAACTCTGTATATTGGAGCTGGATAGCTCCTGGTAATTTATGTATTCCTGGTAACGATGAAAGACAAATTAAATGGCTGCATACAGCTATTCTTGCATAAATGTTGTGACGTGAACTAATGTGCGTCCCTTTGTTCAAGAATAATCCAAGTGGTTATTATAGTACAAGGATAGCGCGGACGATTGTTAAACATTTTGAATGAGATATTAGTGTGTTATCTTATATGTGTTAGGGCAATACTTTTTTACCGAAAATATTAAACCGCCATTTTTATTTAATAAGCAAACACATTCTTTTATACCCTGTGACTGTATGAACGGAGCTGGGTCACCAGTTTTGTCCAATAACACATATTTGAATACTTTGGACTTAAACATGAAAAAATCAGTTATTAAATTCCACGGGCTTTTTAGTTGAGAGATGCCGTCGATGAATATTCAGAGCGCGCGTGGTCACGCATAGTTTGTGGTAGTTCGCGCGTGCCGCGATATTGTATTGCATTTTGAATGCCATGGTTATTCGGCGGATTCGGTCCGACGCCATGTGCCTGATTTTATTAGATGTGTAACGCTCGGAATTTCGTCTCCTGGATACTCGTATTTTCTAAACCCAAGCATGGAATTTTACATGTTAAGTTGATCTGTCACGTTTGGAAATCGCAAACAATAACACTGTCCATGGTACTTACTCGTACATACGGAAGTCGTCCTTTTTATAATTTTAGTCGACGTTGCTGCAAATATTACCATTTCAAAATGTACTTCCCTATGTCCCTGCTATCTCCCGTGCAAACGTAGTTATTTCCTTTATTCTCTTGTGCGCTAGTGTTTAGTAGTTAACAAGAATTTACATGCCGTTATCGACCTCTCACGTCCTTGCAAACCAATATATTTTACATTCGAATACTCCTATAATGTAATATACTATCTATCTTGTTTGTCCATTAGTTGCATTTTTGCTGTATGTCTATGTCACTGTTAGGTGAATTTAGTTAGGTGTGTATTGTTTACATCGGTTCTACAAGTTAAATTTTACAAAACTTCTTACTTCAAAATAGTTACTTAATGCAAAAAAGTAGTATCTACATGGTAGAATCGTTTATTACATTTACAGAATATAAGAACTTAGGTATTCAATAATATAAATTGCACTTGTAAAAAGACATCAGTGAAACTGTGACAGACGAGGAATTGAACCCCGTGTCTTACGCAATCATTATTAGTATTTTAGGTATTTTAGGTTTATTTTATTTTAGGTATTCAAGTTTCAATGGATGTGAAACTTGAACTCCTAAGTTCCTATGTTCTGTCAAGTTTTTATTTCACGTACGAGTAATAATATTCGAAAGACTCGCACTAGACGTAATGCGGTCAAAATGGATCTTGGAAAGTTACGAGTTGAAGTCTGGCTGGAGGCGATCTTGAAACTCCTGAGGAACGTTCTTATCGGTATCCAACCGTGGGAACTCCAACTCCATGCCAACTAGTTTTCTAGTGTTTATTATGATGGGTGCAGATATTTTTCGCTCAAAGGTTTCTTTATACTGCTATAATTTTGGAACATGAATATAATTGAATAATAATGTGATTGAGTAAAACATGCATGTCAATTTTATAATGATGAAACTATTTCTGTGGATCCAAAACGCGTATAGTATTTTTCTTGGAATGGAAATGATAATCCTGGTTGTAATTAAAGCTGCATAGCCAAAATTTGGTAAAGTGATCAGACTAGCTGTCAGTAGATAGAAACGTTTATTAAAGCCTTTACATAAACGGAATTTTACTTTTAGGAATTGCCATTGCCATTTATATTTCACGCATGTGCAATTTATTTTTATCGGTTCTATAATATTAGGTAACCATATTTAATAATATGGTGACTTCTATGAAATATATACATTCTTAAAGATGACACTGTGAGTGTTAAGAAACATTCTATACCAAAGATAGTCATATTTATGAAAATAAAATCAGTGAAGGTCGCTAAAATAATGCGCTAGGGTATGCATAAACATATTTTGGATGGTCCCGGATGAAGCCCACGCGCAAAATGGGCTCGCTGGTAACCACCGAGCAGTTAATTTTGAATTAAGGCCCATTTTCACCTCGTTTCCATCCTTAAGCAGAGATTTAGAGTGCCCTTATTTTAACGAAATTGGTAGTTAAGTGATTTAATATTTGGAAGTAACAAGGCTATGTTGTATTTTAATATGACCAGTTGTGTTTTTGAAGATACGCTAAGGACTAAAATGTGCACAATTAGTCTTTGGCTATGCTTAAACCGCTTTGTGAATTCTAGAAATAGGTGTTAAAAAAACAGGTGCTTTAGCAGCTGAACTGAATAAAATTTGTTGCAGCCTATACCACTATACCTAGTCATTGAAATAGTATTGATTAACATTCCATCCAGTTGTTATTACAGTTCGGATAACATAGTAAAACAGAAATAATTAATAATGTAAATGGTTTTTGTTGCAGCCTTTTGACAAATGCTATATCGGCGCCACCGCAGAGCTGGACGAAGAGAGAGTGTTCTGCGGACAGATGGCGGCGATATATCTCTTCGGCGAGGCGCTCACGACGCACCAGATATGCGCCATGCACAGGCTAGGACCCGGATATAAGGTATGTTGGAGTGCGCTTACGTACTTACTTGCTTGTGTACTTAAGATTTTGAGAATTCATTAACTGAGTCGCTGTTTGGTTGTGATTAGAGAGCTCTTATGTAGCTTAAATTTTACTGAAACTAAACTCAGATAGCATAAGTGATACCCAGATGATCACTTATACAAAGTATTTTTTAAGAGTAGATTAGTTCTTAAAACAATAATGGAATTCGCTTAACTCTACCTAACACCGAAATGCATTTTTTCTCGCTAACCATGGACAGAGTCAGTTTCGATTCGACAACGAATGCAACATCAGTTTGCCGGAGAACCACAAAAGGGTGAGCGAGACCGCTCCCGCGCTTGAAAGTGCTGATCTCCCCGAACCCGATTCCCTTCCTTCATTATCTCCCGATTCTCCTCCTGAGCCTGCTTCGCAAGATGAAGATACCAGGACCGCAGAGAATGAAGAAGCATGCGTAGTTGTGAAAGAAGACGCCACGCCTCGAGGACGACGCATGGCCGACGAAGCGCGCGAAGTTGCCGCCGCGCATGCTTCCCTGCTCGTAGATATTGAAGCATGCAAGCGTGTAAGCATGTCGCGCCGCTCGCTCTTATCTAGTTTTATATCTCTCTCGCTTTTGTACTGTCCTTTGGAAGTCGAATGGTCACATGCACTCACTTAGTGTGCCAATCGGGTTCCATCCAAGCACTTTGTCCTGTCACTTACTTTGTAAATAATGTAACACATGTAATGTGCGTTTGCTATTGTCCTTGTGTGGTGCCAGGGTCAGTTCCGTTTCGACACCGAGTGTCAGACTTTGCTGCCGTCCACGGATCTTCAAGTAGACCGCTACGGAGACCTGGTCTACGACCCCACACAGAACACTCATGACGTAAGGAAAACGAACGGTTATATATGTAAAATGGATTATGGTTGATCAATCTACTCTACACCGTCGCATCTCTTACTAATTTCTGGTGTTATACTGGTATTCATTGAGTTTATTAACATTGTTTAACTTATGCAAATCTCGCATGTCGGGTTGTTTGTATAAACTGGGAATTAATTTTATCTTAATAACTTAAGAATCAAGACGTTACTTTGCTAAATACTGAAACAAGAAACGTTTAATGTTAAAGGAAATGGAAGCAACAAAAGACGGCTTATAGTTAATCCTGCTGGAAACGGCGACATAATTCGGTTGTTATTTTTACAAACCAGACTCGTCTTGAATTAAATTTATTTTTGTAAAAAAAGCAGACAAACTTTGCCTGATGAACAATTTAATGAATGTGCTACAATTTCGTTTAAAGTATGAGCAATTGAACACCATAATCGTGTTTTCAATTTTAAGTTAACACTTTACCGCATCTTCGAAAAGCTAAAACTTTTGTACTTATTTACCGAGTAGAGGTCCATTTGGCTTTTTTTGTGCAGACTGTGACTAGAAGGGAACGGTTTAAACATCCCTGCATAACTTTAAATACATTTTTCAACCTGGAAATCTCACAAGATCCAGGTAGACATTAAAAACATTTTAGTGCTAACAGACAGAGCTTGCAAATAAGAAATAACAATTTCGTGTAGAACTTGGTTTAAAGCAGTTTCTGCTTAACGACGGGACATTAGTGCAAGCTACCAAGGAACAAGAACAAACAAGGCACTGGGTGGCGCCATTTGCGGAGTTTACCCTTTAAATACAAGTAGTAACACAAGTTTGGGGCACCGGATGCCGGATGCACATTGTCGGGTCAGTCGCTTAGCATGTTATGTTGCCCGATACGTGTGCTAAGAACTTAGGAATTTCACTAATGCGTAAACTTTGAGCATAATCATGGCAATGTCATTTTCGGTATCTTCAAAGTTGGTACAACCAGAGATCGTCTAAGTTTGGCTCTGGCTTAACAAAAGCAGTTTCCAAATGATGCAAGATGTGCCGAGCCGCAACTAGTATATCTCACTTACAGTCACACTCAGATTTTTGCCCGTAAATTCCGAAACAGAACACGAAATGATTAATGAATGTCTCACAAGATTTCCTTCAGCCTGCGAGCCAGCCCTATATCAAGCCACGGAAACAGGTGGATATTTACGACCGTCCTAACTTTTCCCTTACCAGTCAGACGTTTCTTTTAAATATTTATTCGACTTCGGTATTTCTTACTTTGTATTTCGTAATCAATTTAGAGTAACATATTACGTCGTTCCGACCGAGAATACGTTTACGAGTGCCATTGAGCATACTGGGGGCTTTTAGCAATTCTTCAATGATTTGAACAAATTATGTAGTCTTATCAAACGCCTCTTTATTCCCCGCAAATTGTAGGAGTAGCCAAAATACTGCCTCGGACTTGTTACCAACAACGACCCTTAATTGCAGGGGTCTCAAACTTATTTATTACTTCCATATAACTTGTATTTTTCGCGATTTTTATAGCTGTTTGCGAGTAAGTTGTGTTAACAAAATAAAGTACTTCCCACAGACAGAATGAATTCGTACAATTTATGGTTCGCAAAACTTCTTCATTGGTTTAATTTACGAGTAGCCCCGGAACTTCTTTGACGAGTCCAATTTCCCTGATTTTCCTTACAAAATCAAATTTTCCCAAAAAAATCGTAGTTAACTTGATTTTTTCATTGTTCCTCGTCCGGAGTAGACGTTAATAGATTTAAGAACCCTCAAATCTCATTATAACTTTGCCAATTGAATATTAAAGGTTAATTATGGGTCACTCAGATGCCAAAATGCGTACTAATTAATTCTTTTATTCTTCTCGCCTCGAGATTAGCAAAATCTTACCGTTGCTATGTGCTAACCATTTCTTATCTCTTGAAATCAATTACCACCAGCGATACAACGAACTTACGTGTACCACCAGTAGACAAAATCTACATGAAAAAATATCTAGTGCGTTCCTTTTAAGAAATAAACTTAAGCTAGCATTCCTGAATAACTTTTCACGTAGCCGGCACCGGACGCGGTGTCAGAGGGGGTTCTTAATAAAAGTTGGTGTGCAGCAGCTATTGTCTTAAGCGGAGTTGAGACGAGGGACGAAGTTTAGTTTGAGGTTATTTACTTTAGGCTTCCGGAAAGATGCTCAGTTGGCACTGGAATGTTTGTGACTATAGGGCGCTATTGATATTGAGAGTACTACTTTTTGGTATAAACTTATTTTGCGTAAATGTTCATCTGGCTTGGCCGCTTAATCTGAAATAATTCTCGCGATAAGGAATGCCATAAGAATACTTAAAATCTTATAAGGTTACTTCATCATTTGTTTAAAAGTAAAACTAAGCCCTTTAAAAGTTTTTTTAATCTTCTGCTCAACTTTGTATCCTTTCTCTTCTTTAAGTATAAACATTTTAAAGGATGCTTTTATCTTTTGCTAGCAACAATTGTTTAATAAATTAAAACAAAACGTGAACTTATAAAAAATACTTTTCCAATATTTTTCCTTTTTTTACAATATTCAGAAAACGTCCTACGGCTGCTAATGATGATTACAAATATGAGAATCTTTTAATAGCGTAAAATATAAATAAAAGAACTTCACTAATACCTATTTCAAAAGATTCGAGCAATTTGTCCCACAGACCGACCAGTCGCGCAAATGAGTTGCAAACACGAGACCGATATAATAGCCGGAGACAATAGTGGCGTTATTATCCTGCAGACCGCCCCGGGATAAGTATCAATTTGCATGGTAATTAAAAATGCCACCGACCGCTTCTGAAGTCCTGATCAAAGGGAGCATCAATCGGAAAATTTTACGGAGGTCCAGAACTCCAGATAGGAAAATTTCGAGCAATTTCCGAAACAAATTGTTTCAGGCATCTGTAATTAAATTTTGAATAGTATTATGTAGTATTACTAATGATTTAGGAGCTCTTATAAACTGCCATGAATTATATGGAGTAGTGTTCTATACTAATAAAATTTGCAACAATTTGGAACCACTAGATTCTGTCCTTAATT
The DNA here is from genome assembly GCA_963584085.1 of Pyrausta aurata. Taxonomy (NCBI): domain Eukaryota; kingdom Metazoa; phylum Arthropoda; class Insecta; order Lepidoptera; family Crambidae; genus Pyrausta; species Pyrausta aurata. Next base: position 565,048 of record OY757267.1, read on the forward strand.
TAGTAAACCCTTTTAAGTCGTCCCAATAATACTTCAATCGATCCAATAACCTTTCTACATAAATTTAGTACTTTCTCGTAACTTTCAAATACTCTAAACTTAGTTTATTTTTGTTGTGTCAGATCAGACCAAGCCTTTGTCAGATCAAAAGATCCTTAATTCTTTTCCTTCACAGTTTAAGTTCTTGTACAAAATCTCTTTAAGCATTAAATTAAAGTAAGTAATAAACATTGCACTGCTCTTGCTACTGAAAGTTTTATTAAAACAGAGCGCGCAAAGATTGCAAAGAATAACAGGCGTGCCTCAGGGGCCTTTAATTACCCAGTTGCTATATCACAAAAGTCTTTATTAATTAAGTTTTATATAAACTAGCTCAAGTTTATTTGTATGAGCTCGTAATAATGTTTAGTTCTAGTCTGGTATTTAATTTAAATGAGGTATTCCCTTGGCAAAGGATTGCTGTGGTTTGAATTTCTGTACAAGTGAATATTCCAGTTAATAGCTAAAGCTTAAAATTATAAACTTCTATTTCCATCAAATGAATTCACTAGATATTCTACCCTGTCTCTAACTGAGAAAATGGAAAATTCCTTTATGCGATTCCATTCACTGGTCCCAGCTAGACGGTTTGCACCTGATGGCTGCTGAGGCAGCAATACATAAAGCAGACACAATCTGAATAACGAGATGAGATCCCCCCCTTTACCCCCACCGCCTTTTGTTTTAGCGACCGTCTTGTGTTTTAATATTAAATTCGTCCGTGTTTGTCCAACGTGCAACTTGCTAGTTATTTTGAAGTCTGTAGATCGTGTTACCTGAAGTGCTTAAGACAAGTAGATTAACTTGGAAGTTCGTAAGATTGGAGGTGTTTTAATTTATTTTGATATAACTGTTGCAAGAGTTACAATAGGCGACGATTCCTCTCTTACGCAAAGTATTAGAAACAAGACATAGTACGTTTGTTCATTGGTCTGCATTCTTGATATCGATATTCATTATTATTCGTCTGTCACGTAACAGACCACATACCAACATTTGAGATTTTATCAATCTTCTCTTCAAATTAGAGTTGTAATGATTGTAAAAAGTCTGTTGGACCATATTCAATGTCCACATTAGCACCAAATCTCATTTAGAACTAGTAAGCCCGCTTAGCCACTTGAACGAACTACTTCTATGCTATTATATAAGTTCACAGGTCTTCAGACTAAAACTAGGTGTCGGTTTTCATATTTTGTTCTGAAGTTTACTTGTTACTTACAGTAAGTACCTAGTTAGCATTTTGGTCAAAAACTCTTATTGATTGGTGACATGGATCACAATATATTTTTGTAAAGACAATTCAGAAAATACTTCCAAGAATTCAAAACAATTTCACCCCGTTAAAGCATCGCCTAACAGCTAATTATCAGACACTCAAAGATCACCTGAACATGCCAGCAATTCCGAAGCACTGAGTTGTTATTTAATTAAAGTAATCCCTAAGGAGGTAATTAGGTGTGTTTCTAATTACGCGTCTGAGGTAATTCTGTTCAAATATTTACACGGTTTGCGGGACTTTAGTTTCGTTATGTACTTGCGTGTTTAAAAGGCCATGGCAGGGTGAGCTGCTTAATAAGGTGGATAAGTATTTCACCACTCGACGGATCTTAATGAAGACTTTTGCCATTTAGAAGAAACAATAAATTTGATGACACTGTAGTTGGTGTACCTTTATCCTAGGTATCCATCTTAGTGCAAAAAACTAACCTGCGATATCTCTTCAGACCGTCTACTCCCTAAGCCCGTAGTTTCGGCCATATTTACGAGCGAAGGTATTTTCTTTGACAATCATTCTCATTATTCTAATCTGATTAGTATCTAAAACTAATAGTAATAAGTTTTTGTGTTCAAATAGGATTAATCATTTTTCTTATAATACTTAGACTAAAATGTTATTAAATACTTAAACACCATATTCTTATCATCATTAAAGTTGTAAAAGCTTGAACTTGACGGACAAGTGCACTGAGCACACATAAATTCATCCAAGTTAGTTCGTTGATGGTTATCGTTTAAGAATATTATATTGCTTTAGCAAGGGCTAGAACTTAGATTATTTACTCATTAGAAAAAAAATCTATATAATACGTATATTTATAACTCTGTCATTACGTTACGTTTCACTTGTACTATTTATTCAAATGAGTAAAATTCCAGTATTGAAAACTCATATCACGTGTTCAGTTATGCATTGTTACAACACTATTGTAAGTACTACGATTGCAACATTAAAAAAGAAAAAGTGCGATCGTAGCTGTCATTCTGGTCTATCTAATTATAAATCTGAGTATAAAATGTTTAATTTAAGCACTTTTAAATACCATTATTGTGACAACTTGAACTTGGAGTGCACCCGAAGATCTATCCAACTTAGTTCCCGAAGCACGAAGCGCTCTATTAGATAGTGCTACGCTCAGATTGGCTGTGAACTGAGGACAGTCTGGACAAACTACGAAGTTTGAGCTGGTAGCACTTGTGTAATTTAGTGTTGCTGGTCGGTAATCGACTATCGATTTATCGATAGTCTAATGAATACGCTACGTATAGTCTCGCTATACCTACTAGAGATAATTATCAATTGTTAAACACAGTTATAGATTTGATAGCACATGATGCTACCATAGTCACCTGCATACCCCATAGTATCAATCATATTTATTTATTTAAAAACTTTATTGTACAAATAAAAGTTCACAAAAGGTGGACTTAATGCTAAAAGCATTCATTCATCATAGTGTCTAGTATCAGTGGCAACCCTAAACTAACAAGCCTCACCTCACAATAATTAACATTTTAGCCGTTTTAAGGGTAGATTATTAATTCTCACGTCATATTTGCAAAATTAATATCACTAACGGTGTTCATAAGCAACACATTTTCATAATAAACTGTCTAGACGGTGTTAATATATTCTGTGGCTTAACCTTTATTTTTTGGCAATCAGTTATACTCTATAAAAATCCTTAAATTTTACTTGCTCTAATTTAAACTTCAGTAAGCAAATAAACTACACTAATATGAATATATTTTTGCAGTTACAATATTCACCAAAATTTGTTAACTTTTTTTAATAAAATGCACATGTTCCTGCATTATACTCTAAACTGTTTACGGTCTACGTACTTTTGTTTTAGTTTACCCGAATATTTTGTTGGTACAGTTCCAAAATTACCCCGGATACAGTTTCGTATGGCAACACCATAAGCTGCTTAGTGCACAAATTGTGTGCGCTGCCGCCAGGAAGCTGCTTAATAGAAAAGCTTTTAGTGCTAGCCGGATAAAAATTACGCCCCTAGTATCAAAATTTCGATGAACGCTTTGTGGCGTTGGCGATGCTTTGCTATGCGGTCTTGCTAGATGACATTTTGTACCTAGAAAAAAGTACAAAGTTTGGATTAGAGTTTATCGTGAAATATGTTGTATACTTTAAGACTGTAGTTTCGTCATTTCTAACACATTTTTTACTGTAATAAATTGAAAACAACACCTTATATTTCTGAAACTAACTTTTTTGTGCTGTCATGGTGATTTGCTCGTATGTAGTTTATTTCGTATGTAACCAGGGTTGTAATTTATGTTGTGGGTGTTATCAACTGTTATATGTTACTGGTGTTATTACTGCAACCTATATTTTCCATTTTACTGTTATTTACCCCTTGTCTGTGGTATCGTAGATCGCATACGGATGAACCGATTTTCGTTTAGATTTTTTTGTGTCATAGGTAATTTTATTTCAGGGTTTCTTAGCCTTGATTAATGAAAATCTGTTCAGCCGTTTTTCTATTCGCGCCAGGGGTTTAAAAAATTCAATGTAATAATTATTATTTATTGAATACATCTGTTTTAGTCTTCTATTTTGAATATGTATCCTTTTGTGACGTATGTAAGGTTGGAAAGTTAAGTATGGATACTAGACAAACAGATGTAGTCAAGATTAGTATAACAGGTATGTGCTACTATTGTTTGTTCTGCATGTTTTGTGTTTGCATGTATTAATTTGGTGTGTCTTTATTCTTTATATTGTTTGTGGTTTGTTGTTATTTGTTTCAATGTGTATGCTTATTTATTCTCGTTAGTTTTCTCGTAAATTAATGTTAAATTTCAGAATTTATATTAAACAATTCCAAAGTTTTTTCACGATCAATGCAATTTTTCTCCACTCGTTTGTTGGCAAATATGATGCACTTTTGCAACTTGTAAATTGTCTCTATTATAATACTTGTTTCACTAAACAGGTGCTATACGACGGCAAACTATCGTCAGCCATAGTGTTCATGTACAACCCGGTGGCTACGGACGGACAGCTCTGCCTACAGTCGGCGCCCAAGGGGAATGTGTCATACTTCGTGCACACGCCCCACGCTCTCATGTTGCAGGTGAGCTCTTGTGACTTATGCACCCCTGGTACTTTGTGAGACGGTTGTATGGGTATGGTAATTTTTGAATGTGTATGTATGATAGATTATGTTACTTTAGTGAGCTGACGAAACCGATTTTAAGAGGTAAACACGCATAAATGAAACAATATAAAAAATATGAATAAAGAAACACACGCTCTCTCATTTTCAATCATGGAAGCAAGCAAGGAAGGGTCTTCCAGGAAGACATATTTTCACCTCTCATAATCTCCTGTAATCCTTGTCATTATAATTTTGCCCTTAGCAACTCTCATAAATTAACTTTTTTTTCTCAGGAAGTCAAAGCGGTGGTAACGCATTCAATACACAGCGCGCTGAACTCAATAGGAGGGGTGCAAGTTCTATTCCCGTTGTTTGCCCAACTCGACTTACCACATGACGCACCCACAGCGGAACCCAAAAGAGACCCCATGCTATGGTATGTTGTCCTGGTATTGTAGTTTCAATCATATCATTTTTGATATTGTTCTTTTGTAAGCATGACGGCCATTTTGAGAGGCGTGTTCTGCATTTTTTGTAATCAATTCTAGGAGAACCCGCCCCTTACGTAAGCGAAAGAGGATTTTAAACTCAAAGTTCCTAAACATTAATAACGCCCGTTCTAAAACCCTCGACCTTTTGTCGACAAAGGATCAGACAAACTATACGACGCCATACTACATCCTATAAATGATACGGATCATAGCTTAACAACCCGCCAAAATTGTAAAGTTTAAGAACATTTAACATTTGAATTAGAGTTTAATCCCCACAGACTAAAGGATGTGTGGAATTTACCTAATCTTTTATCACGGTTGCCCGTCCCATTGTACTAGGTCGGTGGAATAGTTCATGTTCTAGATACAGAGCTAAGTTTGGACAGGATTACCAAGCTAAATCACTGGTATATTGGGCTCAGTGAGAATTTGCGAGTCTCCAGTTCTAAAGCCGTTCATTAATATTCGAAGTAGTCTCCGTGGCGTTAGTCGGCTAAATGCACTTTCACTGTCGCTCCGCAATCGCCCCTGAAACTCGGGCCCACTAGAGGCGGCCGGTTAATAGGAGCTATGAACTAACTCCTCGCAACTCCTAATTGCCTGGTGTCGACTTGCTACCCGTCGTGATTTATTGGGAACATTTTGTGGGACAATTTATAATATAATTTAAACTCGGGGTTATGTTCGGCGCTTATTAAATTAGGTACCTTTCGTAACATTAATTGGACGTAGTTAAACGAAAAGGATCCAATCCACATAAAGTCATTTTCGAGATATTGACATTTGAAGTTTATGACGTATTTCTTCATTGTTATTAATTATAAAATAAGTTGTCAGTATGTTGTTAACGTGTATTATTATAATTATTTTTATTGATAATAGTACAATCAACCACAATATTGTATTTTCGGAGATATTTGTAAAAATATGCATTTGGATCCTTTTCGCTAAATAACAGTTTATATTGTGCACGCTCAAGACTTAATTCATTAAAAAGACCCATGTAAAAAATATTTATTAATTATTATTTGTTTATTAATAAAAATAATTATTTTATTATTATTAAATTAATTTTATTAAAAAAAACAATCATACATTCTACACGCCATTCTAATAATTAAAATTAAAGTACATAAAGTACTTTGATGCAATAATATAAATCTTCATATATTCCGTTTCTTTTAGAAATGACTTAAATTAAAATCATATGCGTTTATTATAAGAACATTAATCGTATTTCAATGAATTTGAACAGTTGGCAGTACAGTATGCATTCTTTCCTACTTGTAAAACACAAAACATGATTATTTAAAGAAATACTGAAGCTAAATTTGCTAAAATGTTTAAATTTTAAATCAATTTAAAAAAACGGAGTATAGTAATCTTATGAGTTAACAAGCCTTTTAGTCAAGATCTCCTTTGTAGCCATCTATGTCTTCTATGATGATAGAACTACCCTTTAGATACTTGTAAAGTCTTGACAACCTTTTAGGATCAAATTGAACATGGACATAGGACACTACTAAGACAACTAGGGTTTAGGGATTACACCACAATAAACAAGGTCTTACTCACTCACTACTACTCACTGATATCCATGGATTTACCTTTTAACTTTTTCCAATATTAAGTTGATTGAAATTATTAGAATCGGCTCTCGTGTCAACATGAAAATTATCGTCCTTATCTATTAAAATCACCTTTGTCTTTAGCCCATGAACTTTTTCATTGGATTCAAAAAGGTTTATATTTACTGTATTCTTTGTTAGTGTTGTGTAAACTTGTAATGGACCTTGTTTTTTGCAATTAATAATATTAATATATTCTTTAACTGTGTTAATCCTTTAAGGGTATTTTAGCATTGTTTAGATTATAGTCTCTAACGTAAATAATAGTTATAGTATTGAAGCTAAAAGCGGTCTTGAATTCCCATCCCACGCTATAGACAATATTTTTTAAATATTTGGAATCGGGACACATTCTTACCGAATGATAAAGATTTTTCAAAAATAGAAACAATGCTGAGATATCATGAAAGGATACTTAACATTGTCAAGACTTTTATAAGTCTCTAAAAGGAAGTTCTAACATCATAAATAGGACATAGATGGCTACGATGGAGATCTTGATTTCATCCATGAGGAGGGTGATGGATGACTAAAAGGATTGTTAACTCATAAGATTACTATGACCCGTTTTTTTAATTGATTTTACTGAAGTTGTTTTAAAGTTTATTAAATAACTTTAAAACAACTTCAGTAATTCTTCAAATAATCATGTTTTGTGTTTTGCAAGTAGGAAAGAGCGCATAATGTACTGCCGGCTGTTCGAATTCATCAAAATGTGATTAATGTTTGAATAATAAACGCATATAGTTTTAATTTTGTAATTTTAAAAGAAACAGAATATTATAAAGATTTACATTGTAGCATTAAATTGCTTTCTCTATTTTAATATTCAGAATGGCGTGTAAAATATGTTATTGTTGACGTTTTATTGAAAAATAAAATATTATTAATAAATATTTTTACATGGGCCTTTTTAATAAAATAAGTCTAGAGCGTGCACAATATAAACTGTTATTTAGCGAAAAGGATCCAAATGTATATTTTTACAAATATCTCCTAAAATAAAATATTGTGTTTGATTTTACTACAATCAATAAAAACAATTCACGTTAACAACATACTGACAACTTATTTTATAAGTAATACCTAATAATAAGAAATACGTCATAAACTTCAAATTTCAAATGTCAAAAATTATAATCTCGAAAATGACTTGATGTGGATTGGATCCTTTTCATGTAACTACGTCTAATTTTAAATGAAATAAAATCAGTATGTAAAATCCAAGAACTATGGGTCGTTTTTGTTGACAGATTTGTTAGAATATAACGTAAAAATGCATTTATTGAAAGCCATCCAAGCTTTCTGGATCGTTTAATTACTTAAATTATAAAATAAGCAATTCAGCAAAAAAAAACCAAGACAAGTGGATCGTTTTTGCGTTTTCATTGACGCGTAATTGATGTTGATATTCGAATTACGCAAAAAGGATCCAACCTATTTGGTTCGTTTTACTGATTAAGTTTCTAACACGGGGTAAGAACCACGACAGTTGGATCGTTTTAAGTGAAAAAATATACTTAAGTGGCTATACATGTGGGTTGGTTCCGATGTTCAAATTTAATGGAAAACAGCTATTTTGACGTGGGTCTTTTTTACTGACCGATAATATCGATATTTAGCATCGGTTTGGTATACTTAAGTCATTTTTGACAATGTTGTGGATTGGATCCTTTTCGTTTAACTACGTCCAATTATGTGGCCACTTTTAGATTTATTGTCATCTGAAATGTTTTAATGAAGATAGTAAATAGGCTGTAATCGACTTATCTTCTTAAATCGGATAAACAAATCGAACTGCCGTGAGATGGCCGTCAGATGGCATGGTTGAGAGGGGCCTGTGCCCTCCGTAGAGCTTACCTTTCACATCAAAAGGAATTAGATCCGCGTTCGTATTCGCATGTCACTTAATGAGTCAGCTCCCGGATTTTAGAATGCGAGAGGTGCGAGAGTTTAGACGGCTGATGAATATTATAAATATTTGAACTTTCGTATTTGAACGCTTTTGAAAGAAAAATGCGAACACGCAAAGTAAAATATGAAAGAAGACATGAAATGAGCAAATCGGCTACATCACTCAATTAGTATTGAAAAAGCTACATACACATCATTAACATAAGGTCTTTACTCAAGAACGTGATTCTGAATAGCAGATTCTTCTGAATGCCGGTTCAAATGTGCCAAAAAGTTAATTCTTAAATTAGTTCTTATTCGCTGGGTGCAAAGTAGGGGGGGGGGGAAGACGAATCGATCACAGCGCGCGGAGTGGCCTGTATCTATGCCACTGAAATTTTGTGTATGTGTCAGTGTATAAATAAGCAAAAATAAATAAACATGTTTCACGACACCTGCTCCGTAGCGTCTTTAACTACAAGGAAAAAATCTACTGGCTGCATACCTGGCGGCCTGGTTTTACGTTTCTCTTTGCTTTGACTGTTCGATAGTTTAACAAACTTATCAAAATAATCCTTTTCCAATATTTGCTTTTTAAAACTCAATTAGTATTAAATTAACTAAATTAACTTTTTTTTATTAAATTACAATTTAACTAAATCAAATAAACATGACATTATTAAATAAATTGAGGATGTCATTTGAATTGAACAAGTCATTCTGAATTCAAATACTCACTTACACTATAAAAACAGTTAATTAGTTAAGTTATTTTTTGTAATCTTTAGTAATGCAGCACATAACGACGATAATTCATTGAAATGGATCTCGTGCAGCAAAATGCAGCTTGTATTTTTTTGTATGGCGTCGATGCCACTGAAGTTTCACTAAATAAACGAGTGATAATAAGCTACTTGTGGCTCATATTTTTATAATCTTTTCATTTGATTCAATTTACATATTTTTATTGCTTATGTTCAACATGCAAAACTTATTGTTTTTCTACTAGCCATTTGTCATTTTTTAGTCCGCTCCAGTTGATGGCGCCGTCATCGCGCACAGTTCCTAAAGAAAATAAATATTGAGGTTTCGTTATTTAAATGTTAAAGAAAATATTCCGTACTACAGTAAAGTTATCGTTCAAAAGAAAGTTGTTGATTTTCTCATAAGTGCGTTTTATATTCGCTCATGCAGATGAACAAATATTGTTAAACCAAACAGCTCGGGGGAAGTTTCCGCAACAAATAAACTCTCTTTAGAGAAACTTTCTCTTTTTTACACTTCCATAAAGGAGCTTTGGCGTATGTTGGTGGGAAAAGAAAAATTCAATTGTTGGAAAAACTTGAAACTTTATGAAAAAGTGTAGAAATGTAAGTCTGTATGAAGTGGTAATGTAATGTTACTTTTATATTTGAGGAGTTTTTAATTTTATTTGCTGAGGTGTGGTAATAGTAGATTGTTATACAAGGGGAGAAAGCGACCCATTTCACTCGAGATGTTTCTGGCGCTCGAACGAAGTGAGAGCGCCAATAATTCGAGAGTGAAATGGTGCTTTCACCCGAGTTAAACATACTATTTTTCATTTCGACTGTGAGGAAAAACATTAAATTTATAATAGTGGTTGTAGATGTCATGGTCAGGTATTATGTAGTTTAGCGAGAAAGCAAAACTCAAGTTCTTGCACAAAAAGACAGTTAATTTACAGTTCTCCAAACATCTAACATGATTAGAAAGAATAATGACATGAATACATGAAAACAGTACGAAAAAGCAGACGATACGAAATAATTAAAATCCTTGTAAAAAATATCGATCGAATTTTCCCCACAGATAATAATTGTCAAAATTTAAAAAAGTAGGCATAGAGTTCAAAAAGAAAAAATGACACTGACAATGTAAAAAAAAAGTGTCATCTTGGTATTATGGCGGGAAGCCGAATATCTTAATCACAGATTAGTAAATGTATTTTTTAATTATAGATTGAATCAATTGAATATTTTTTATATCAACGATCATAATAAACATGTTTTTCAATGTATAGCTAAGCAAAAATGTTTATTACTTTTATAATATGATGTGACTCAATTATCTTTGATCCAAGCTTTGACTGCATGCCTGACTCTATACCATGCCAATTAAAACTAAATTACTTTCCACCCTAGGGATGGATAAGCTATTTTCCACCCGGCTATCTACACAGGAAAGTGCTATTTTCCGAACAGGCGAGATGAAAAATATTATATTGGTCATATAATATTTTCTTCGAGATAGGAATTCCGCTACAGTGCCGTTTTTTTATGTTCTTAAATAACTTGCTAACTAGGGCATAAGACGAATTCGCCTTTGATCTAATATAACATTCTTCCGCAGTTCAAAACTCCTCGGCTTCGTGTGTTCCCTGGTGGAATCCTGCAGCACAGTACAACAACACATGCTGCAGTGCCGTGGGTTCCTGGTTATCTCGCACATGCTGCAGCGATGCAGCCGCGATCATCTCACTCCAGACACCCTCGCATCGTTCCTGCATCTGACAAAACATCTTGTCACCTGCTGCTCTCCTAATTCCGATCTTCTGTTGAAGCAGGTATTTAAAGGGTATATGGGGCACACACACAGTTTTTTTTTGCATTTTAGGAAGAAAACTCGGCTCAAAAAGTGACAAAGCAATTTAGAAGATCTCATTCCCTTGAAAAATATGTGAAATAATTTTCTATTATATCAGAAAGAAATTAATCAAGGAAAAAAGTCGATGAATTCTAATCACGAATCATTGGCTTCATAAAGCCAGGCAGGTCTAATAAAGATTAATATTTTTTCATTACGTATTCTAATAAAATTTCTTATTAGCACAATAAATAGATCTTGAATAAATTAAACTGGCCTTTTACGAGGGATGATAAATATTTCAGCGTTTAATACAATTGCGGGAGTACAAAGCATTTCCATAATTTCTGGTCGTTTAAAATGCGCGGCGAAAAAAGAAAATTACTTTGGTGAAAAATTTATAGCGCGGTTTCGCGTAAACATATTACAAACGTTGGTGCAGAATTCTGGGATCCGTCAGTTTACAAAGCTAAACAGGCTTGCAGTCCGTTGCAAATTGTATCTGTCCGCACATAAATTACGGTCTGTTTCGGAACACCGCTTTGAGAGCTTGCAAATAAATCAATTTGCGCAACAAACACTGTGATAATTTGCACTGTTGCGTCTGATAACGCAGCGAATGGGAAACATTTTGCACTAATTCATTTGCTCACTTTTTTTAGAGGGCTGGCATTCTATAGTTTTTTTATCGGCAAGTTAAAATCGATCTGATCTCTAAGCTAGAAATACTATGCTAAATAATGTGTATTTTTTGATGCAAGAGCCTGCTATTTGCAATAAATGCCACATTGTAAATGTTTTATTATGTTTGCTCGATTTTGCTGTGTCTATATACAACCAAAATCTATATTCATGTTGAATGGAAAACTTCAGATCATTTATTTACTCTATAAGCATACTTTATGATTGCATCAAAAACCATAATGGACATAGTTGCTTGGGAAACACGCCCTTCTCGGGTATACTAGTCTTATGGGAGACATAATTGGTCGTTAAAAATTTACACACAAAGTTTTACGTCACACTTTATTGGCATTGAACTCAGCAGACGGTGACAACGACTCCACTCCTATTATTATGTGTAAAATTCTTTACGAGTCCCTAAATACAACTTTACGATACGGTTTATAAATTTTATGTTGGAGTGATTGTTTTATATTGGCGGGCAAAAGCTCTGAAATTAATGACCTTCGAAGAATTTAATGACGCCACTCTCGCAGTCTCTGAAAATGAACCAAAACACAATTATGGATTAGTTCAAGTTAGCATGGTATCGATTAAAATATTCAAGTAAGACGATCCTATTTAATTTGATTTATGTTAAGACCGTGTCGTAAAGTTTGTTATTTTAGTCCAGTAAAATTTAAAATATAAGCTTGCGTTATATCTGGTAGATCTAATTCTTGCACACTTGTTGATGATAATGGCACGATGATTACTGCAAATTTGTGGCCTCAAACTCCGACCGGAACTTAGTCACTAATCGAAAATTCCGCGTATCCTTTCAGCTCATACATCTCGGCGAAAAATTTACTGGACTAACTGTCAATTTCTTGAATTCCCGACCAAGTTTCACTCACTGAATTTTCTACGCCTTTTTGTGTAAACCACTTCCAGTTTTTTCCCGAGTCCGACCGAACTCGTTCGTTCTCAATTAAATCTATCGGAATCTGAACTGCAACTCGGATAGCTTTTGCTGTTTGATTCACAACTTTTGCTTCTAGTTTTCAATTAACAGGAATCGGGAAGGAACTGAGTCGAGACTGCACGTCAAAATAACTGATCGTGAAGTTTAGTTTAAGTTTTATTTCGATGGTTGCTAGCGCATGCTCCTTGCTTCAACGTCCCATTCGACCTTTTGCACTCAGCGAGACATTCACTTTGACTTTTGTTTGACAATCCTGAATTATTTTGATTCCAAATGCAGTGCACATTGTTTTATAAGGAGTCGTGATTTATGTTTTCGCAAACTTGCATTAGATTCAGAAATTTTCTTGTGATATATTATGGACTCGCTCGCTTCGAGAGGCGAAAGTTGCTTAATCGAATGCTTTTAATTACTTCTTTCAATTTAAGCTCCACTCCTAACACTCTCCATTGATTGTATCACTAAGTTTTGTATACTCTTTTATTAATGGCAAATTATTTATATTGTGAAGGTAACTGTGTTTAATATCAATCAACAAGTAGCACTAAATTGATACCTATATATTGTGAATATTATTTTAATGCTATTTCATTTAGCGGACTGACACTTCATCATCGGTCTCACTTTATGGATGCCTTAGGGGTAGTCACTTCACGTGTGTCATTTAAACACACTCACACAAATTGTTCCTAAATTAAGCAAGGATTACACTTAGTTCAGCAATCACAGCTTACAGCACTATAAGCATTTTGAGCTGACAAATCTGGTTTTACGGTACGATGAGCAAAACAATTTGATTTTGTTAATATTTTGTATTTGAAGAACTAATAATTTTATTATCATTTTATAGCGGCAGGTTTCAATAAATAGGAATTATAATTTTCTCCATATAAATTCGTAATTACTTTAACCTACTAATATTCTTAAAAGTCTATCGTAGCTACCGGGCACGTATAAACAGTAGGATATACACAAGCAAGTGAGCACACGCTTTCAACCATCGGGCAGTAAAAAGTCTTCGCTAACCCCAGTCTTTCTGCCAATCCTTTCTGACCTGGCAGCTTCTGGACCACATACTCTTCAACCCTGCGTTGTGGATCCACACACCGGCGGCTGTGCAGGCCAGGCTGTACTGCTACCTGGCGACAGACTTCCTGGCTGACGCACACATATACGGCAGTGTGAGGAGAGTGAGCACGGTGCTGCAAACTGTGCACACATTAAAGTTCTACTATTGGGTTGTGAACCCAAGGACGAAGAGTGGCATCTCTCCTAAAGGAATGGGTACGTAAAAAAATAATGACACAATTTTATAACAGACGCTATCTCCAAATACATTGGTAATTACTTCCTGAATGTGATAGCTACCTGCAAAATGCAAATAAAATGGTAATTCAGATGAACTGTGCTTAATTATCTTGTGATTCCACGCAAATATACGTATTTAATCGGTCTAAACGGCGTCCATATTTACTCCCCTGATTTGTCTCTGTCAGAAGCAAAGTTTATGATACGCCGGCTATTATCTCGTTAACGACTGCTTCTTGGAGCCATTAGGGGAGATCAGATACCGCAGTCTCGGATTACGGACAAAGACACTCGATTAAAAGTTGCTTTACATTTAAATGCTATTAACGTTGTAAAGCGTGCCGATCGCTTGTTTATTTATCAAAACTTAAATTGTTTACAAGGAATTGTTAAGCTATCTTGCGGAGTAACCAAGTTGCTTACGCTTTTATGCGAGTTTGTCTCTGTTTTTCGTATAACTTTGTCTCCTACACTCAGATCGGACGTATACTTTTTCTATTCCTGCGCCCTGCAGGCCTAACATGCACGACACATTATTGCTTTCGATCGACATGACAAAATTATTCATTCTATGCTAATTTCATAATATTCCATAGCATGCCAACCACATTGGACAAATTTATCCAAAACGATAACGAGATATGTCAATTTCTAACCATTCACTCAATTTAATCTCAGATTTGGCTCAAAATGATCAACTTGACACGATGAGATTAGTAAGAGTATATCTTATATTGCCCAAAGATAATGAATTCAAACTAATAAATATCTTAGGGATAAAAAATGTTCCACGGGGACTTTCTTTTCAGTATTTTTACACTTTATTGATTTTTGACAGCCTAGGATAAAATATGGCACGACACAGTCACATATTTTTGCTCAAAATATGTTGTTTTTTATTTATCGTCGAACCTAATGTTGGACGATAATGTTCCACGGCAAAATGTCATAATTCGATAAAAATATGTGTCGCATGATCAATGATAATTTTGTCATATTTCGAAATTTGACAGTACGACATGACTTTCATGGCAGCCATGTTAGCAACTGTGGATAAGGCGATTTTTGACAAACAAACGCGATAGAATGTGGCGGTAAAGTTTTATCACGGCGTGCATGCTAGGCCTGCTGGTTTTAGTTTCTTATAAATTAGTCTATCTCTTTTACTCCATTTTGGAAAAAATAAACAAACAAACAAACTTATGGTTTAAATACATAATGTGTACTTAGGTAATTTAGTCGATTATCACGTAATTTTATTGTTTACGTCAAAATAACAAATGTCATTTCACGGTCCGTTGCACACGCGTACCAGGAGAAGATGACTCAAAAGAAATCCATATTCCTTTACAGATGGCCCTCGCCCCGCCCACAAGGATATCCTAACCATCCGCGCGTATATCCTTCTCTTTCTCAAGCAACTCATTATGATCGGCAATGGCGTGAAAGAGGACGAGCTGCAGTCGATCCTAAACTACCTGACTACTATGCACGAGGTATGCATCCCTGGTGTATTTGATTGAACGGTTTGATTAGAATTTGGATTAAAATGATGTTTCTTGTTTTTTTTTACAGGACGAAAACTTACACGATGTCTTGCAAATGCTGATCTCACTTATGTCAGAGCACCCCAGTTCGATGGTGCCAGCTTTTGACGCAAAAGTAAGTGCAACATTTGAAGCTTTTATAACATTCTTAATGTATATTGTAGAAAAATAAAGTTCCTGTACCTTTACGACTGCGTTGTTTCCAGGGCGGAGTGAGGACAATTTTCAAACTTCTATCGTCGGAGAGCCAACTCATCCGGTTGCAGGCGTTGAAACTTCTTGGATTCTTCCTCAGCAGAAGTACACACAAGTAAGTGTTCAAAACTTTTAGTTGTTGTTATATTGACAGAACTTTTATATCCTAGAAATTAATGATTTATAACTTCAACGTGGGAGTCACTCGTAATAATGTGAATTACATAATTATTAATTATAGGTAAGCAATTTTGTTTTCAAAGCTCCTGAACATCCTATGTGTTTAAATGGTTGTTTGAACATTGATTATAGAAGTTTAACACACAATTAGTTTGACTTTTAATTTTAACCTCTATTTTTAATACCTTAAAGAGCATAATAAAAGTGACTTCCTTTCTACCTATCCCTTTTTGAAGAAATCTTCAAAGTTGTCTGGCTTTTGTGTGAATTTTGACGGCCTTCTGCTCCAATAAACTTTACGCGTACTGGACTCTCGTCGCAAGGTCTAAAAATCGTTTTATCCTTTTGAAAGCTAGTCCTAAAAGTACAGACGTCTTTGATTTTTATTTAACATAGTAACATGTTTGAAGGTGCCTCGTTTGTTTCTTAGAAAATTTTGAGATTACAGTAGAAAAAATGTGAATGGCCCAAAAGTTCATTATTTCAAATTCTAGTCTAAGGCAATATCTAAAATCCTTAAGTTTTTGTATTAGAATATTTCTATGTTAAGTGTTTGTGTTGTTCGAGTTGGATAAATCGACGCGGACACATTTATGTATTTGAATTCGTTGTACTCATATGAAATTGTATGAACACAAAGCGCGTACGCGACACATGAAAGGCTCATGCTCAATCATTTCAGTTTTGACATTTTGGTTTCTACTATGAACCACCTTTTGAAAGATCACAAGTTTATTTCTTACTAGCGGTCGCCCGCGGCTCCGCCCGCGTGGATGTCGGTTACCGCTGCAAAAAGCCTACCCAGGAAAGACACGGTCAGCAAACAAATGATTCCCATGTCAATTCATAGACACCGACACTAACTTCGACGAAGCAGTCACTATCCGCAGGCTGAACAGATTTTCTTTCTGTGGGTGTTAGTTGTTAAGTCCCGGAGTGCAACCCGTTGTTTTAGGATAGAAAACTTAAGCTATTATTGTAGAGCTTCTCTATACACAACATTTGACGTTACATTATTTTCTGGTAACAAAATATACTGATGCTCGGGAGCCCCGACCCCATGCGTAAAACATTCTTTTCGTAAATCAATTCCTACTAATTTGAATGTTTGGCCCAGGGATTTGTTTATCGTGAGTTCGAATGAAATTTTTACTGAAAATCGCGCCGCGCGGGTACCTTACTCATAGATCTAAACTCCCCCTCCCACACGCTCACCGGGCCTTGGTAAAGCCTACTTCGCAACGGGCCGGCCGTGCAGCAGAAATCGTAATATGTATTTTAATTTCGCTATAACTTCAGAACCAAAGTCCAATTTTAATCATTTAAAGACCAAATATTATTTACATTAACTGTACTTAGTGATGAAATAATTTATTTTGATAAGGATTAATAGCATGAGTAAAATAAACGCGTTTAAATGTAGTCCAAAAAAT
The DNA here is from genome assembly GCA_963584085.1 of Pyrausta aurata. Taxonomy (NCBI): domain Eukaryota; kingdom Metazoa; phylum Arthropoda; class Insecta; order Lepidoptera; family Crambidae; genus Pyrausta; species Pyrausta aurata. The sequence continues at coordinate 582,420 of OY757267.1, forward strand.
AATCAAGATTTTTCAATAAAAAAATGGTTATTGTGCCTCACCCGACATAGATAGGTATAGTGTGTTGCGGACTTTTTTGTAGATATTTATAAGATCTACAATTACTTAGAACATTTTATGGTTCTATCTTTAATAGTTTAGGCAGGGTACGCAAAATAAGTAACTGTTTTGGTTGATTTTTTACACCTTGTGTCCGAAAAACCCTAATATCTTACGGAACCCTATTTTTGTTCAAAATTAAATATATCCTATATTACTCGTGGATAATGTAGCTTTCGAATGGTGAAAGAATTTTCAAAATCGGTCAAGTAGTTTATGAGCCTATTCATTACAATCAAACAAACAAACAAACAAAGTTTTCCTCTTTATAATATTAGTGTAGATTGGTTGATTTTTTACACCTTGTGTCCGAAAAACCCTAATATCTTACGGAACCTTATTTTTGTTCAAAATTAAATATATCCTATATTACTCGTGGATAATGTAGCTTTCGAATGGTGAAAGAATTTTCAAAATCGGTCCCGTAGTTTATGAACCTATTCATTACAATCAAACAAACAAACAAACAAACAAACAAACAAAGTTTTCCTCTTTATAATATTAGTTTCTTATAAGATGAAATCAGACACCAAAAATTGCGCACAGGCGGAACTCGAACCCGCAACCCTTAGCCCGGTTAGCCAATGGTTGCGGGTTCTAGTCTCGGCTATGCAAAAGTTTTAGATGCGCAATGTTATAAGAATACAAAAACAGCACTGTGAGTGTTACAAACATTGTAAACCAAGCTTTTTTTCCCCAGACGGAAATACGACGTAATGTCACCCCACAACCTGTACACACTGCTTGCGACGCGACTCGGCGCTTGCGGCGAGGGTCTGGCGCTGCCTGTGTACAACGCGCTCTATGAGCTTCTAACTGAACACGTGGGCCAGCAAATACTGTATACGAGCCATCCGGAGCCGCAGCCACACTTCAGGCTTGAGAACCCTAGTAAGTACTAGGCTAGAAGGAGTCGCCTAAGTAGATGTAGTTGTTTAATCCTGAATAAGTTTGCGATTTTCAACGCGCTTTACGGACTGAGTTCACTTAAAACTCATAGCAACAGTACACAATGCGCAGAAGTTAGTCATCACTACAAGTAATTTCAGCAAAGCAACAAACAGTGTAAATTGTAGTCATTTCCCTAAAACTTAAGTTGATGGCGATTCAAGGCGTCAAAATAAACGGAGTTGCAACTCTAGAGCTGTGTACTTCATTACTCTTCTCTTAACCTCGCTTTGGTCTATGTAATGCCCATAGCATAGACGGATGAAATCCACAACCTGTGTCAGTGTTTGCTGTTTATGTGCCAAGTATATTTAACATTAAACTTAAAAGGCTTCTCCTTGAATTGTTAAGCTTGTTTCATCATCTCGACAATCTCTTCCTCTTTTGTCTCAAACTGGCCTCAAAACTAAAACCAATTAAAAAGCTCTGTTTCTTAAATAAATAATGATTTTCTTCACAGTGATCTTAAAGGTGGTAGCGACATTAATCCGGCAGTCGAAACAAACAGAACAGCTTCTCGAAGTAAAGAAGCTGTTCCTCTCCGACATGACGCTTCTCTGCAGCAACAACCGAGAGAACAGGAGGACGGTGCTGCAGATGTCCGTGTGGCAGGTGAGCTATTTTGGACCTTATTTCATTATCACTATGGTGTAAAAGGTAGTTGCTTGATTTGTTATTCTTCCATCTGATCTTACGGAGTTATACTTGAAGAATGTACCGTAAAATCATTAAGTATGCCTTTTGATTTCATATTGACTGACTGGAAATGTTACTACGAGTAGCTCTCTGATTACTTTGTGTTAGCTTCTTTAGAAATACTTTGACTGACAGGTACCTGTAAGTTTTAAAACATTTTCTTTTGGTTTAGGTAAGCTGGAATTCTGCCATGGACATTTCAGATATTTCTAGTTATGTAAGGTGATATTAGAAAGAAAGAAAGAAAGAAAATACATTTAGTAATACATTATTATTGCCAATAGTAACTAAATTAAAACTTTGAACACTTATTTGAAGTGAGTTTTTAAAGTGAACACGTACTCTCTTAGGTGCGTGCGTTCAAGTGGTTACATACTTTAGAACCTTAAAGAAAGTAGATTTTTATTTAGGTCATTAAAACTTTAACTATGTCTTTCACAGGAATGGCTTATAGCAATGGCGTATATCCACCCGAAGAATGCAGAAGAACAGAAGATCTCTGACATGGTGTACTCGCTGTTCCGAATGCTGCTGCATCACGCCATCAAGCACGAGTATGGCGGGTGGCGCGTATGGGTTGACACATTGGCTATTGTTCATTCTAAGGTGAGTCGAAAGTAAATAAGTAGGATGGATAACGCGTATTGAGATATCGTGGTTTGGCTTGGGTTATTGGGCGGAATAGGTCGACACAGTGGCTATTGTGTATTTTACGATGAGTTTGAAGTAAAGCGTTAACAGATAGCGCAAATGAGATGTTGTCGCATGCGGACCTTAAAGAGACTGCAAGTTAAATCAGAAATGTCTCCATCTGTTTTTTAGAGTTCTATGATTCCTTATAAATACTAAAGGTCAGGAAAATGAAATAATATCAAAACCCAAACTAAATACTCATAGTTATTGGTACAAGTTTAATCTCTTAATTTATTGGAAACATTATTTATTTATTGCAATTGATTTTTGGTAATTTACGATATTATTAGTACCACAATTATCTTAAATTGCAGGTGTCCTACGAAGAATTCAAGCTCCAGTTTGCCCAAATGTACGAGCATTACGAGCAACGGCGAGCTGACAACATCACGGACCCAGCAGAGCGACAACAACGGCCGATCTCAACCATCTCGGGCTGGGACCGGCACGCCGACGCGCCCCGCCCCGCACCCGACTCCCCTCACTCCTCCCCCGCTTCGGTACGAAAACAAAACGTACTCAACCACGCCGCACAAACGGAAATCGGCAAAGGACTCTCCCTCCGCGAAGTCGAAGCCTGCAACTGCGGCGACGACCGGACTACACATGACTACAGTGAAGTGTGTAAAGTGCATAGCCCTAAGCGTACCGAAGTGCCCCCCGACGGTTGTGATAGTGTTAAATGTACAGATAGTGAGGTTGAGCACGCGATAGACGAGGAACCGGAACACAAATTGCTCAATGCGGATAACGAATTAGTCGATTCTATTATTAACGATAATAAGTACTTGGAGAGCTCCGAATCTGGAATTGGGACGATCGAGAATTCGGAAAAGACGGACAAACCCTTGACGCGGCAAGGAAGCTTAGACTACATTCCAGTTAGGGACGTCGGTGACGGAGTCTCGAAAGACGATAACACGGATAAGAGCGAAGGTATACCTTCGAGTTTGTCGGCGAGTGAAACTGCCAGCCCTGAGAGGGTTGCCGAGCTAAACGTAGTGACAGAGAGAGAATCAGAACTCTCTGATCCGTCCGAGTTGTATTTGACTCCGAGCGAAGCGACTAGCCCTAAGAAAATGCAAGATAAGACTGACTCAAACATTCCTGATGACGACGATAGCGATGACCCGAAACACGTCGCGATAAATATTGTTAATGACGTTTTGACGATTGCCTTGGAAACTGTGAGGTTGAAAACTGATGATGATACCGATTCTGGAGCGATATCGGGAGGCCTCCACTCAGAGGGAAATACACCAAACGGTCGAGAAGACTTTGAACAAGAGATCGAAGAGATCATCGACGAACAGAGGATGGCAGAAACGATAGCGAACGAACTTGTTGAAGACATTATTAGTAAAGTAGTTTCGAGAGACGAAGACAAAACTGAAGAAGACAATGTAAATAGTGCGACAGATGACAACAGCCCTCAAAGGGTGATACCGTCTGACCACCTCCACGAGGGCAACGTTTTACCTCTCGATGGAGAATTTTTAGTCAATTCTAGGAATGATGATGAAAAGACACCAGAACCGGAAGCAATTGATGAAGTGTCTGAAGAAAACGCAAAGAATGAAAGCCAAAGAGTAGATATGCCTGAACAGGAAGAACCAAAGACGCCAGAAATACCACCAATATCGACAATTAGTGAGAACATCTCGCTAGCAAACAAGAAGGAGCAAGAAAGTGAAGAGAACCGAAATCGAGATGGAGAGAGAGACAAGAGACGAGTCAGCTTGCCTGGAGACGGTGAGATGAAGCAGGACAGCAGTAGAAGCGAGGGTGTCGCCTCGCAAGGCACCAACACATCAACGTCACCAAAGAGGCCGCGCAGTGCCTCTACTAGCACTCAAGTAGACTCAAATCATTTCGGTGAGTTTAAGATTGCATGATTTTGTTTTGGGTTGTTTCTTCTTCTTCTTAGCGTATCGATGATATACGGGTAGCTTGTATCGTCAGCATTAACTATATTCTGTTTTTAGGCATTTAAATAGAGACAATTCTTAGCAAATACTAATTTAGCAATCTTTAATTTATTCAATGTCGCGTGTATGGCATTTCTTATCTCAACTACGTTCCTAGTTTAGGATACGAATGTTAAGGATTCAACTACGCTACGGCTTGTTATTTGTTATTCTTGTAATATGTTTTTTTATTTGCTTTAACACGTTCCGGGACAGTGGCCGCCTACAGGCGTGAAAACAATAAAACATCTATTGTGTCTGGAGTAGTGTCCCGGAACGTGTTAATACCTAGTACCTACAGACGACGAGGACCAACAAGGGTTGGGTAATATAAAACTTGCGGTATTTGTCACTAATTTGTTTATTTATTTAAGAAAACCAACAGCTAAAAATTACTTATACTAATTTACAACGTACTAATAGTAAGCCAATACTAGGTTTTCCTTTTGTTACAATTAGTATAAAAGTTGTGAGACTTAACTTAACTTATCAGAGCATGCCCAACGGGCGGCCCGAGAACAACCTAAAGTGTAATTTGCTACATTCCCATAACACGAGAGAAGGTAAAAAAAATAAAAAGAAGAAGAAAAAACGTCAAATCTACTACTACTAAACTAAACTAATCTTTGTTTTCGCAGAGTCAAAAAGGCCTTCTAAATGCTCTCGCGCGATGTTCTCGCCGGGACCGACGAGGCCTCCGTTCCGGATTCCTGAGTTCCGCTGGTCATACATACACCAGCGGCTGCTTTCTGATGTCCTGTTTTCGCTCGAGACTGATATACAGGTCAGTGCGATGTGTGATAGGTTTGTGAGGCACAGTGATCAGTCATACATTCGACTCCAATCTTAGTAACAAATCTCAACATTATTACTAAACCCATAAACGTTTTGTGTTCTAACTACTTCATATTTTTTCAGGTGTGGCGAAGCCATTCAACGAAGTCAGTAATAGACTTCGTAAACAGCAGTGAGAATGCGATCTTCGTGGTAAACACTGTTCATCTGATCAGCCAACTGGCTGATAACTTAATCATCGCTTGTGGCGGCCTGTTGCCGCTCCTAGCGTCGGCCACCTCGCCCAATGTGAGTTCTTACATCTTATGGGAGCCTGGTACTTGTGCTCCAGTTAATCTTTTGTGATTTGGCTAATTAGGAGGTGGTTTGGTAAAAAACCTTTAATTTTTTTTCCAATAAACTCCTCACAAAAAATACTGATACATTTCGATTGTGTGTTTTTTTTTTTCAATATGGCTCTACGCTTTATGTGAATGAAAATCAAACGAAATATCATGGCAAATTGAGTCTTAAGATACAGCTATCTCACCACAGAATGAATTAGACGTCATCGAGCCGACCCAAGGCATGCCCGTAGAAGTCGCCGTGACGTTCCTCCAACGATTGGTCAGCATGGCCGACGTGTTGATATTCGCGAGCGCACTCAACTTCGCCGAACTAGAGGCTGAGAAGAACATGTCCAGTGGTGGGATACTGCGGCAGTGTCTGCGATTGGTGAGCTGAGAACTAGGGAGATTGGGAATGGAGATTTTGTGGGTTATAATTTTTTTCTTTCTAATCAAGTTTTAAAATGCGTTCTAAATCAGTTTTTATTTGTGGCCATTTTTTGTAGTCTCTTTTAGTGCAGAGAGTAGTTACAAACTTGATGCCAACCTATTACAAATCTAGCTTTGAGTTTAGTGAATGTTAATGAATTTGTTATGTATTTTATTCAGCAAATCACCACAATATCTCCAAACCTATCTATAAGTGTACTTTAAATTTTTCATTTAATTTAAAGAGTCTTTATTAAATATATTTTCTATTGAAATTTCTCTTAATCAAGAGGAATACAAGACTTCATCAATTTCAATGTTTGATCATAATTTGTAATTTTGAATGCTTAGAAAAAACTGTTCTGTATTGGTTTAATATCTGTCTACTAGCTCAGATATAGTTTACAGGGATAGTGAACTATAAATAGCAACTTATAACTTACTGTAGATTCTTACACTTTTTTCGTGTTCCTACTTCTTCTATAGATAGAAAATACTTATTTTTTATAGATCTACTTATGAATGCCGAACTCCTTTTTTGTCATAATTATTCAACCCCTTCTGTCTTATCGATTTGAGTACCAGGAGAACACGATTCGACAGTAAGTAACATTCCCAAAAAAGAGGCTGGCCCACACAAAAAAGATATCCTAAGGAGTTCGGTGTTCGTCGTTGAGTAGTGTGTGTAGATCTAGGCTAGCTAGCGTGCGTGTGTGCGTAGGTATGCACGTGCGCGGTGCGCAATTGCCTCGAGTGCAAGGAGCGACAGCGATATGCAGCCGCCAGAGCATCTCGGCCCACGGACTCACCTGATCCTAAGGTAAAGCAAACCTAACCACAGACTGATAAGGTCGACTTTAGTTTAAAAATGTTATGTTAACCATTTTTTGTGAGTCTGACAGACATTTTAGTTTTTAGACCAATAAAGACGAACGATTTCGGCACATTTGAGAACACACCAGTCCTTAAGGCAATAGACCCTTTAGTACGTCACACGCTGCCGTTATTTTTATCCTTCACGTTCATGTTATCCTAGTGCAAGGATTCACACTAATTGATTCGTTTTAACTTTTTGGACGTTTCTTGTGATTTACCATAATTTTCTTAGAAGGATGAGTCCCGTTGGTGCTCCATTACTTCCATGATCCATGACACTGATTTTTTCCTTGTGAAAAATGTGTAATTTATACGGATCTGCACATGGCCCAGTCTAGAGGGATATACACTATACATACATATACATACATTATATAAATACCATAAATTAAAATAATTATTTCGTTTTATTTAAATTTCACACAATTACGTTTTTTCGCATGATTAAACCTTTGCAATGTATTACAAAATTGTTACAAGACACAATTTTCTTAGGTGCACGTTTTTTGTTCCCTGCAATATGTACTTACACGTTATGCGACTTTAATGAGGTACCATTTGCAAATATGTACATACTTAGATTTTCAATACGTTGAATTCATATTATCCAGTTCACTTATTTAACGCTTTAGTTACCAAATTTCTTCCCAAACCTCCAATCCTCTTATAGTGCCCTAGTTATTTGTTACAGATTCATAACTTTCGTTATTCTGTTAGCACCGTTATAAATCATACTTATTTCGTTGCCATGAAAACATCGTTGCTTAAATCTTTTCAAGAAATACATAAAGAAATACGTTTAGTGTTTCTTTTTTCTTCCATTGCACCGCATTTTGTGTCCCTCTCCCACCACAACCCAAAAAATCCAACAGTTTTTTTTTGTTGCACCCGTTTTTAAATAAAACTTCCGGTAATCCCTTTCTTAAACGAAAAGACGCTAGGACTCTGTGCACTTTCTGATCGCCTGGTGTTTTGTGGCACACATTCAAAACTAGAGCATTGTCTTTGTCTTAATTGGATTAATTATGAAAACTAACAAATGATGTTTGTTTATGCTGCCTAGAGCGTGGTTGCAAGCCTCGCTGATGCATCGAGTCCTGTGAAGGATCCGGAGCGGCTACTACAAGATATGGACGTAAATAGGCTTCGGGCTGTCATTTATAGAGATGTTGTGAGTACAAAACTTTTATTAAGTTATGATTCTATTTTATAAGGATCTATATAATTGATCACTAATGAGTGCATTTTAGGTACCTAATTAAAAGGAGCATTCAGAGGATTTTTTAAAGATCCGTAACCAACAACAACGACCTCCTATAATTTATAATCGCCTGGTGTTAAAACTTTCGCTAATTAACTTGTTGTCACTTTTTAGCTTCTTAAAACCGTTAACTATTATTGTAGTTAAATCACAGTTTGGGACGGAAGAATATCTATCACTCTCGTTTTTAACTTGTAAGATGAAGGACTCCTCTCCACCTCTGAGATCCTGGTAGCTAAACCGCAATCGATACTTTACCGAAAACGATTATGTTGGAAAACTCTTTTGATTATTTTAAGGCCCATATAAATCAGACGAGCGAATGCTCATTCTATCCCCACTTCATTAAATTATTCTACTCAGAGCATTCGTTTGTTGTTCTAAGAACGCTCGCTCGATATTTTGGCGTAAAACGCTTCCACGAAGAACATAAGAACAAGAAAGAATGTTCTTGTTCTAGCTCTAGTTCTTTGTTCGTTTGGTCTAATCCCACCTTTAAAGATAAGCGAACGTTTCAATTAGAATCTTGAATCCAATGAGAAAATGATTTGGTGTGTTCCATTGAGGCTCCGTTTTTATTTAATTTAAATATCGAGCCGACATAACCTACATCATCTCAGGCGCGGATCCAGCTCTCCAAAAAGATTGTGGGCATGCTACGGTTTTTCAATGATGGGGGGGGGGGGGTTTCGGGAAATTATGGCGCGAGCGAAGCGAGCGCGCTACAATCCGGCTTTCGACTCATCAAACCAAAAACATTATAAAAATAAAAGGCGTGAGAAGCACCCGTGATACAATTCGATTTTCGAAGCTCATAAAACCTAAACAATAATGATTTTTAAAGCGTGAGCGAAGCAAGCGCGCTAAAATTCTGTTTTTTTTATTATAGCGCGAGCGAAGCGAGCGCGCTACAATTCGGTTCACGTATCACGACATGATGCTTATGAAAGCAAGCACATAATTAATGGCTGAGCAAAGTGAGAATGAGATATTTGTTAGGTTTGTTTCTTAATTTAATAAAATGACAATAAGTGTCTACCATGCACTTTGTAAATTGTGATTAGGGTTGTGGGCATGCCCACAGTGCCCACAACGGTGTATCCGCGCATGCATCATCTTATCATTAAAATCCTCCCCCTCTAATTTCAAAGAATTCATCTTCCAGGAGGAGACGAAGCAAGCGCAATTCCTCTCGCTAGCGATAGTGTACTTCATCAGCGTTCTCATGGTATCCAAGTACCGGGACATACTGGAGCCGCCTGCGCATGCGCCGCCCGACTGTGCGCGCAGGCCGCATCACCCGCACGAACATCACGGTATGATTAATTTAAGTATAAATAAGAATTAAAAAAAAACATTCTGATGCTTCTTATTGTTAAATTAAAAATGACAAAAACAGTGGCGCTGTGCATACATACAGAGCGATTATAGAAAGTCGTAATGCTATGGATGTAATTCTCTAGTGATATTAAGTTTCTGAACTTTATAAATATAGGACGTTCAAATAAAACATTTTGCGTAAAATAATTAGTTAAATTCTGCGTACGCATACTTAAGTATTTGTCCAAAGTTTTACTCGTTCTATAACGCAAGTTACATTAATTAGTACGGGGAATAAGAATTCAAAGTACCAATTATACTTAATTAAATAAAACTACTAAACTTATTAGAAATAAAACTATAACATAGGTGATGTGTTTGGTGAATAACTCATGTGAAATCAGTGTGTAAGTAGGATACGAGGACCTGCTGAATTGTTCTAATTTAAACTTTATATGTACTACAAATTATTTTATTCCCACATATTTTGATAGTGTATGAGATAATCTTATTTAACTCTTTATATGTAAAAGCGTAGATATTTATTTAATTAATTTATCTTTATAAAAATATGTATCTACCTAGATATTTCATAGCACTATCAAGTACTTACTTACAGCATCCACTTTTAGTAGTTTCCAAAAAAAAAAACACAATTTCAATATATTTTATTTATTCTGTGACTGTTTTTATTTCGTTTTTCTATCACTAAACAAGATTTTAGAATTTAATTTATCTGTAAATATTTATTATGTTTCGCTTCTTTATGAGCTTTATTGCACTTGAATTAAAACATTAATCTTTCATCCAATATTGGTATACGTGTGTATAAAATAACTATAAATTTTAGTTCATAAAAATACAATCATCATCATCTAGTACAGTCGCAGTCAAGTGTTTTATGATTATTCACTATTTTTTGGCTTTATTATTAAGATACCTATTCAGAATAAAAGAAAACGTGGCCATTTTGAAAATTAAGATGGCGTCGCTTGGTCTAAATATTTGACGGCGGCGGTACACTGCAGGTTACTAATAGACATGTATATCTGAAGTGTGTCGTTTCTCCTTTTTCACGCCGCTTGATATACGCGTCACGGTTTGGAACACTGGTAAAATCGTCAACATTCTACTACACTGCGGCACTGCGTTTGTACACATGGTCGATTTTCGTTTGTTTGATGTCTAAATTATAATATTAAAAATAAAACATCAAACTGTCGAATCTCTCGCGTCGAAATTGATTGATGCACTATCAATTCCTGTCTTTACAAACATAATCCTCACCGTTCCTTCTTACTATTGGATGTTCTGTTATACGTTTATGTGTTATTTATTTATCCGTTTAATGTTGATATACTTTTTGTCCTGACTGTATTATTCCACTATAATCTTTTGTTGTTGTCTATTTTCACTCGGATGTGGTATATTTTTTGTAAATATAATCCATGAATATTAAATCCCGATGATCTGCTTCCTGGTTATTCCGCAACTATGCTAAACTTCGCTTGTTTTCTTCTTCGTATCTTCCTTCTTACACATTTACATCCCTCACTGCATCATCATTCGGCTTCCTTGTCGCTCATGCTGCCCTAATACTCTCTGCGTGCGCCACTTTGGTTTTCTCACGCCCTTTTATACCATTGCCTATTGCATACCATTTTTACACTTTTGCTTTGTCTATCGTCCTTTTCACGCAATGCTGATGCACTATTTCTATACATCTCTTTGGTCGTCTATCTCTTTTCTGCGTTTACGCCCTTTCGATGTCCATCTCTTTCCTACCTTAGCCGGCAGCCGCCCCCTCTTCCCCCAGTGGTCCCACCATGTCTACCCGCAGTTCCTGCCTGGTGGGCATCCCGCTCATCGCCACCCTCACACACACTGCAAACTCGACTGCAGCCAACATATAAACAACAACACGCTCACGCACACACGCATCGCTAGTTACCACCGCGCTCACGCAGGTAACACCGATCGACCGCCGCTAGAGTGCTGTTCTCCTGGTAGTTGGGTAGTGCGAGCACAAGTAATGTTCAGGAAAAAACCTGCCTGGTTGATTTGACGTTGACAGATTCAGAAATGAGTGAGTCAGTAATCTAAGAAAATTTAAAGATTTATGAAGCCTCAACTATCGAAGCTACTGAGTTTCTATATTTTAGTGGTTTATTAATGGTATAAGATCCCAGGGCCCCCAGACGTTCCTTATTTTTGAAGTAATGAATTATACAGTATAGATACTCTTATATGTGTATAAGAGTGTGTGCATGCTCACTAGCTTGGCTAGGCGGCCCGTTCGCAGGTAGCAGGTAGCAGGTAGGAAAGGTAGACAAAAACATAACTAACTTTTGTTAAATTCGAAGCACTGATTTTTATATATGTCACACAGAATATTATTAAAATAAATATTTCATATTGACAGACCGTTTCTGTGGGCCGTAATTCCTCCCAGACGCTTTAAATTTTATTTATAAAAAAATATATCTTACATTACATTACGAAGTCTTCAATTTTAAATATGATCCTTGGGGCACTATTTTAATACCTTTTGTGGACAGACAGACCAATCCAAAGGGTAAAACATTCTCCCAGACACAATTAAAATTGTAATTAAGTCCCCAGAAACTTTTTTTTTTGCCTACAAAGTGTACGTTTTCAACAACAAATTATTAAGTTTATTTTCAACAACAATTATTGAGAACAAATGACAATTTACGAGTATTATTATTATAATAATAAAAATATACATTTTTTTTAATATTATCTTTTCCATGAGTATTTAATTAAGTCTTAATCTTCATTGTCAGCTTCATATGAGTTTCGACCTTCATCCTCTGAGCAATCCTGGATTTCAATATTTAAGTCGTCACCATCGTTTTATCGTTATTTGAATCTTCTGAAAATACAATAAAATTATTGAAGATATGAATGAATTGCTCTACATATAAGAAATTAATTTGATGTAAACTTAATGTACCTGATTCATTTTCGAGTAATTCACTGACAAGACTTGGTAACTGATCGCCATCAAACCAGTAAATTGATATTGGTTCTCATCCAACGTCCACCCATTATTCACTGGACTGAAACCAGGTAAATTTTGTGTATGTGCATTATTCCATATACTTGCGATATAGTTTGCTCGACAGAATTGCTGAAGTAGTTCGCTTTTGCAGGGTGGCAAATCACATGAATCAATGTTTCTCACACTTTTTCTTTTAATTTTTTCCCTCGCGTCAGATACTGTGTAATATCAATGAAAAGTTGATTCACATCGTGTATTCCGTGAACATTGTACACATCGGAAATAATTTTTTGCATTACATCGAATACTTCACGTTTTGTGTCATCATCAGTAAATAATTGTACTTCACCGAATTGGAGAAAGGCTTGTTGGTATTCTACATTTTTCTTCAATATTTTGAAATGTCTTTGTTTTCCGCTCTTGAAGAAAGCAGGGTTATAGTCACACCCTGTGAAAGCATGGAATCCTGGCAAGCTTCTACATAGAGATGATCCCAAGTTCTCATAGATTTTGGTTATGTCGACATATCTTTGCTTATTTCCAACACCGGTTAATACCCAAACGTGTGAATTATCATGTTTCATATTCTTAATTACAATTTTAATTGTGTCTGGGAGAATGTTCGGCCCTTTGGATTGGTCTGGCTGTCCACAAAAGGTAATAAAATAGTGCCCCAAGGATCATATTTTAAATTGAAGACTTCGAATGTAAGAAAATTTCCTTTTTTTTAAATAAAATTTAAAGCGTCTGGGAGGAATTACGGCCCACAGAAACGGTCTGTCAATATGAAATATTTATTTTTAATAATATTCTGTGTGACATATATAAAAATCAGTGCTTCGAATTTAACAAAAGTAAGTTATGTTTTTGTCTACCTTTCCTACCTGCTACCTGCGAACGGGCCGCCTAGCCAAGCTAGCGAGCATGCACACACTCCTAAACACATATATGAGTATATAAACTGTAAAATTCATTACTTCAAAAATAAGGAACGTCTGGGGGCCCTGGGATCTTACTCTATAAGATAATTACAATTATTATGTAGAAGTGGAATCATCTCTCTAATATTGATAGACGTATTTTATTGAGAAAGCACTATAAGATCATCTCCTCTAACTATGTCAGTTAATTCAATGGAAACATGTGCTAGCCTATCTACTAAGGAAACAGCAAAATTTTGGCTTCAAAGTTAAGCTTATTGCAACATGTTTTGATATCAAAGAAATCAACACTATCGAAACATGATTTGCGGTAAGTATCATATAGTATTCGAATCTTCGTTTAAATCAGCGAAACTAGTAATAAAAAAAATCCAAAAAATGCACGAAGAATAATAAATTCACCACTGTTTTATTCTAAGCTTCAATATTTGGCATCACGCTTTTATAGTCATCATTTTATCCTTCGTGTATTTGAAATATGTGTTTAAAATTTAATTAATCTATGAACTATCACAAAGATACGAATACTCTTGTTGTATGTGGTCGATGTTTTTGCACACTGTTTTGTCTTAAAGTAACTGCTATTTATACAAGTAGAGATCTTAAATTTTAATAATGATAGTTCAAGAGTATATTTTATGTGCTGGTGAAAAGATAAAACAGTGTTCCCATTCCGCACCGCTAAGGCACCGCTTTTCTTTAATTTTCTTTTTCTATGAGTTGCGTCATCACTAGCGAGTGATATCATTTGATTCGTGCATGAATAACAGTAATTGTTGATGGTTTAAAAAATAACGTAATTTTGTAGATACTAAGTTGGTTTTAATTATGGTAATTTTTATGGAGCTCACTATGCTTAAGTCAACTTCTTTGGTTTATTCATTTTATATGTTAATTTTATCTTCCAGTTAAAAACTTTTATAAATTTTATAAAATATTTATGAGCTCAATAGAAATTCACCTAAATGAATAGAATAACCCTAGAATAGTATAAATATTGATTACCTTGACCCTACCTGCTTTATTAAGGCAAGCTTCGTCAATGTTGTAAAACCGACCAAGTCATGTTTTCAAAAAATCTAACATGTTTTTATTTTCATATTTTCCAATCAGAACATAATGGGGATGACGTCGAATACGCGATGATAGTCGTCGACGAAAACAATTCTACGATAAATGATTTGGACTCACCCTCGATGAAGGTATGTGTAATATTGTTTTTTCTTTTTATGAAATCGTAGATTGGCATTAGCGATGAAAAGGCATGTATTTATTATGTTTCAATAGCCTTTTTTTCTAAATTTTTCCCTTTTATTCAGGTATGAAATAAATGTTACCTATTTCATTGAATTATGTAGGAAACTTTTCATAGTGTATTTAGTCTTTTAAATCTAATTTAATTTAGCCTATACTTTGAAAATGGCAGTAAAAGTGGTAATTTTTACTTATAAATCTTTTAGTATTGCCCTAAAATTACTTATTTCCTTAGTCGTAAAATGAAACGTTATCATGGCATGTTTTTCTATTTTCTAAATTTAGCTGACGTACTTGATTACATTTCGATTAGTTCTTTAGTAGCGTTAAGTCATTCTAATATAAGTTAGACTTCTAGTCGAGAACAGTAGATTGAGAGCATGTCATCAAACCCCCATCCCCAAATACAAAATTGAGTATCATCCCATCAATTTTGTGTTCGGCGATTTGTTTTGCTGTGATTACCGTCATTTGTTTTTATCGATGTGCGTCTGAACTGTGATGTCATGTGAACGCTTCTTACGATTGGTTCTGTTTGCTGTTGCAATTAAATTATAAAGGAGTCGAGTGGGAAGGAAGAGGGTGTCGCGAAAATTGAGACGACGACTGACGAACTGAGGCCGAGCGCTGATAAACCGAAAGAGGTGGAGATAGCCGTGACTGCTGCGTCAGAAAAGGAGGAGCCATTGTACAAGTCGAGTCTCCGCCTGAAGACCCAGCCGAAAGCCAAGGTTAGTGGGCGCTGGTGGGGCCGGTTCAGTCTGTCTCTATCTATTAGCGCCTCTTTGCGACCTGTACGGTTTCTGTTACAGTTTGACAGTGTTTACTTTTAGATGTTTGTATGAGATTTCTTCTGTTCAAAATGATAAGTATACCACTGACCTATTTTTCTTACTTTTATTTCTGTATTTGAGAACACGTTGATGGTTGAGGGTTAAAATTATGCAAGTCATAAACCCATTTAAAGTATTTTTATTTGGAGATATTGGGTATTGTACAAGTATATAAGGTCAAATCATTTGAAGTGGATATAAATAAACATTTTTAATTTATTAATATTTTTTTGGTTACTGATTGAAATTTTTATTATTTTCTTCAACATAAACAATATCATTTTAGACAGCACTGACAATTTAAAAACTTATCTACGTCATCGGTTTTGCCTCTTTCAGTTTAATGCCTAAACCAATTTGAAAAATAATTTTCTCTAATCTTAACCTTAATTAATAAAAAAAACTAAAAAAAATACTTACCTTAGTCTCAAATCTTCTCAAAAACTAGCGGCTAAAAATCCAAACTGTTTTCTACAAAATAATATTAATTTATTATGCTAAATCGGCCCTTCAAATATTATCACTTAAAACGAGGTGACCTTATATATTTGTTTTTTAAAACTATCGGTAATGTACAGGTTTATAACCAAGCAATTACTTGTGGTGGTTCTTTAAACCACATACTTTAGACCTGGATCAAGTACTAAGAAAAATCAGAGATCTCACACAAACAGAAATCTAACCTGGTTTTAGTCATTCTTCCCGCAATATCTTGTTGTGTTTGGATTTCCTTATACTAAACGATGAATGTTGTTTCCCCTGTAAGCCCACCGCGAGGTCGAAAACATTGTCTGGGATTACGGTGTCTGTGGTCAATTTGGTTTGTAAACAAGTAATTATTGACATTTGAGTTTTTGTGTTAACAATATACCCGAGAATTGGAAATAACTAAGGCAAACTGTTTTGGCTGTAAAAACAAAAAAAAGAAATTATAAATGTTAAAATATAAGATGATATTTAATTGCCCCTTGATGGCAGCTGAATAGCTGATAAATGCCTAAGTTATGTCTACCAGTAAAAACTACACGAATGTCCACATCGAGTTGAAACACAAGCTTGTCACGATAATAACAGTTATTAATGTTATGTAATTAATATAAATTTAGACTACAGCTATGCTCACTATGATTGACATTGCGTAAGTATGTACTTAAAAAAAAATGAAGCACGAAGCACACACACATCACTAACGCTACAACACAACCAAACATTTCGTGTTGTCTTCTGGATGTATAAAGCTAGATTTAATTTAATTTATGCAAGTCGCATTTATAAAAACACAAAGAAAAATAAATCGAGTGAAGAAATATATTAAATGCCACCTGCTATTCTAAGAATCATTATTTTATTGAACATCTTACTACAATTAAATAGTTAGATACGGGATTGCTACCATGTAAGTATTAATATTTAGTGACCATGACAGTACAAAACAATTTAACTGTCTACATAATATATTTTAATAACTATAATTTCTAAACAAAAACATAATTTAAAGATAAAATGCATACTTTTAAGATGTTAAATAATAAAATATTATCTATATTATTTACGGATATCAGACTCATACCATTAATTAAGTAAAATATAGCACAGTAAGATTAAGGTGAGGTTATACAAAATTCACAAGCATCGGCGAAGATGCTGGTATGCATGTCGTGTGGCTTCGCTTGCTTCTTCCACTCCACCTTTGTTTGCATGTGCCTCTTTAGATTCACTATCAATTTCCATCACTAACTTTTTCTTTTAAAATAAGGCAAGGTAAGCTATTTCTGATGACAACATTTTCTATATTAATTACCGATCGACAGAATTGAATTTTAATTAATTATCAAAGTAAGTCATAACTAATGTTTAAGTCATAGTGGAATATTTTTCATGATATAATTACCTGTAATACCTACGTAAAATAACTAAAAACTCTCAAAAGTGTATTTTATGACTTACAACATTTTCCACCCCGCCATCCAATATGGCAAATTCATAGATGCTATTTCGAAATGAACTTTCCCTCATTCAAATACCTACGTAGACGCGTATTCTCAAGACAATTTTTGTCTACTAAACAAAGTTTTTATTAAAATACCCTCTTACAAAAAAATTGGTTAAGCCTCGGCAAGGCTTAAACTTACTTGTGATATGGCTCCATGGCTCAAACCGCCGCATACTTGAGGTGAGGCTGTTGCCCAGCAGTATGACAGCACAGGCTAACTTTACTTTATTTTTACCTTCGTACTATACGAGTTTGTTCTGTAACAGAGCGTGGACTCGATCGAGGACGCCGGCTCGTTCCACCTCAACTCGACGGAGACGACCAACAACGACCCCGAGACCTCCAGCGACGTCGCCATGGACGACAACAAACACCCGGTATGTGCATAACCCTACCTTTTTTAATTGCGCAGTGTGTCATTAAGTAACGTAACTACAACATTTTGAAAAAAATAAAGTGAAAAAAATGTGCAAATACGTCACAGTTGCATTGAAGTTGTCACTATGACGTGATATTGAGGTCAAAATTTTCCTTTATTTTTTTATCATTAACTATTTATTTAAAAAAAGAAAATTGCGGATATGGATTCATGTGGTTTTTTAACGTGTATCCCAATCTAAGATAAAATTACTAACCTACATAAAACTTGTCAATATTTTTACTATCTACCCTCAATTTTAGATTGTAAACATGTTGACCGTCGTTCCGTCGTATTGACATGCGAAGTTAATATAAATCTCACTTTCAAATCTGATTTCATAGAAAATATTATAATTCGTGGGTGTTTTGTGCCTGTCAATGCCAAATCAATGTAATATTTTCACTACTTTTTACTTACCGGTATAATGACGTGAACTTTCATCGCCATTCAAGGTCAGCAACGATGAATCCTGGACTGACGTAAACTTAAACGAAGATGGTGAACGAGGACCCGCCACCATCACTGGCAGGACGAGAGACCACGAAGGAAATATACATGAAGGTATTTATGAGTTTTTATAACCATCGCAACCTTAAATGTTGAATCTTGCATGTACTCGTTAAGATGTTTTTATTGATGAAGGGAAATAATCACGCAACAAATAAGAAAAGGCAAGTTTAATGGCTAATGACAAAGTAAAAATATTTTTTTCATGCTAATTAAAATATTAAATAGATACAGATGACTTTAATAATTCAAGATTGAAGTGCGTGATCCGCCAGATACGCTATAGGTAGATTTGTTTCGACGTTGTCTTTTGTTTTGGCATTTTTTACAGAGATTCCAAAAAGAACGAAATGATTTTAAAATGACACATACATAAGTACTTAACGGACAGCTACTATTAGAACATCCTCCTCTTTAAAGTTTGTTTTTTATAATGTAAATTACTATGTTTTCAGATATAGACAAACAAATTCACATGAGAAATTCGGAGTCGCACCACCACATGCAGCAACAGAGGCATCAGAACAGGAACTTGCAGGTAGCGCAGAGGCATTTACATCCTGTAAGTCATTGTATTACTTATTTATTTTACTGGGATCGACATCTGTCTTACTGTGTAACTCACGTTCTTTGCAAATTACGGTGGACCACACCGCCACGTTACCACTTTCAAACCAAAATCGCTTGTACTCTCGGACACAAAACGGGCTTCACTTCAAATAAAAGACGCAAGATGCAAGCGATTTTGGCCCTTTAACTGGTGAGGCGGTGGTGACATCGATAGTCCATTACATTGCAAGGAACAAAAGTAGTACAAACCTCGTTTATATTGTGAAATTAAATATTGTAAATTCATGGTTTTATCAAACACAAATCAAAACTGTTTTTATACATATCGACCAATATGCGTATCCTATAGACAAAAATCATTGTCTGTTTTTGCGATTCTAATGATTACATTTCGCATTTTCAGGACAACGAAACATTGGCCGGTTTGAGCGCAATGAACGCCTCAATGACAACCGACGGTGTGTCCCGAGAGGCGTCACTCACACACAAACTAGAGACGGCCTTAGGACCCGTGTGTCCTCTCCTCAGGGAGATCATGTTGGACTTCGCGCCGTTCCTCTCGAAGACACTGGTGGGCAGCCACGGCCAGGAGCTGCTAATGGAGGGTAAAGGTAGACGGTATTAGGCATGGTAGTACGCTTTGGGTGTTGGGACTCCGCATAGTTTATGATTGCCTGGTATGCCATGCTGGCTGCAGTTGCCAATTTCAGTAGTATTTATCCAAATACAGTGCGTATAGCAACTGGTGTACAATATACAGATATACTGAGTAATGACATAACGACTAGCGAAGTTAACACTAGACCTACGAGACAGTCGTAATGCGTTTCGTGTTCCTAAGTATTAGTTACATGCTTGGCTCTTTGGCAATTCTTCTACATTTCCTCGCAAAGCTGGAAACAGTTCTAGCGTGTGTCCTCTCCTCAGCGAGATCATGTTAACTTTGCGCCCTTCCAGTCGAAGACGCTGGTTTCCAGCCAAAGTGAATATTAGGCATGGTAGCACGCTTTGTGTGTTGGGGCTTCGCGTAGTTTATGATTATCTAATATAGGAAGTTGGTATACTTTTTCGGGAATATGTAGGTATTCATTGACTGACTGCAGCTATTATAGTAATTAAATTGTCATGGATATTCGTTAACCTGTCAAATAATTTGTAGATAACTTTTAACATGTATTATATTTTGCATGGCAGTGTCTGGTAAAAAGTGAGGAACTGCATCTAATTCAACATTTATTTGTGTACCACTTTTTATGCGAAATAAAGGAATTTTAGTTTGAATTTTTGAATTTGGTGGTAGGGCTTTGCATGTGTTGTAATTAAGGCTTGTTTGTCTATCTGACAAACGTTGCAATATCTGTTGATTTCATTCAAAATATAAGTAGTTATTTTTATAGTTACGCAGATTTAAAATTTTAGGCACTGATTTTCTTCTCTGTTACATTCTACGCTTCCGCTTTAGATTATAAATCATATAGTTTCTCCTTCCTAAAAATATTACAACTTTCATTTAAATACACAAACCTCTCATGCAGGTCTCCAAACCTTCAAGTCAAGCACCTCCGTAGTGGAACTTGTGATGCTGCTCTGCTCCCAGGAGTGGCAGAACTCTCTCCAGAAGCACGCGGGGCTGGCCTTCATAGAGCTTATCAACGAAGGCAGGCTGCTGTCTCACGCCATGAGAGATCATATTGTGAGGGTGGCGAATGAGGCCGAGTTCATACTGAACAGGATGAGGGCTGATGATGTACTGAAACACGCTGATTTTGAGGTAAGAACTAAGTTTTCTTGTAGGTTTATTTATCCTGTAAATTCCTGTAGACGTGTCGACGTATCTTACGTACTTGTAACAAAAGATGAAATAGTGATAAAGTGGATTTCTTTTACTTTGTCTTTTATAAACATTCACCGCTTCCAATTTTTAATGAACTTCATATAATGGCCTTAGACTAGCTTATACGACGAAGACTGAGAATGTTTCATTACATTTCTCACAACGGATTCTTTATGCGTCCGCGTTGTCAGGTTTTCTTGCAAAAATCTATAGGTTTCATTGAATACATTGATATCCGTCTCGTCAATGAAGCCATTTTCTTTCATATTATTGATCATATAAATTGCACTTGTAAAAAGACAACTGTGAACCTGTGACAGACGAGGAATTGAACCCCGTGTCTTACGCAATCCGGGCGTATGCCTATACCACTCGGCCACCGTCACATTAACAGTCCTGTTGAATTTTTGCAAGCGCTTCTTAACGCGTAGGCTGCGTGACATCATCAATGTTGTGAGATTGCTCTCACAATATCTGAAGGAAAATATTTTTACAAATATTTTAAC